>JACEEZ010012893.1:133872-328121 GCA_016584305.1 Chionoecetes opilio
TTGTGCTTGCTTCTTTTTACACACTAAATTTGCCCCCAAAAAGGGTACAAAACCTCGCCCAGTAGCTACCACAGCTCAGCAGTAGAGTCAAATGGTGCGAATAGGCGTAGCCGATTAGGGGGACAAAACCTCCTTTTTTAGGCGCTGGGGCCCTTCAATCACGGCTTGCTTTTTGCTGTGCTTTTTCGCCCCCCATCATTTTTTTTTCATCTGCTGTTTTTTGCGCTGTACTAATTTTTTAAAGAATTTCCCCTTCTCTGCCAAAGCTGGTTTGACTGTTTGGGAACTGGAGTCGAAAAAACTGTTATTAACAGTACCCCACTATTCTCCTCATCGCCAAAAACCCCTTTTTGTATTCGGGATGAAAGCAAAACCCAAGTTGATGGGCAGGGTTTTATGTATTGCAGTGAGACAGTACGCAAGTACACGCAGAAAAAACAACACCGCGTAATATTGTGAGGGATAATAACCGTTCACTAGAATACCCGTGGGAGTAGATCCAAGTATGTAAGTAAGTGTATAGCCGAGTGCGCCCAGATAACTAACTGCTCCCCCTGAACCCTATATTTTATTAATAAAATGAAACTACCCAAAGTCTCAAAACGTACCCCGGGCTGGAACACTAAAGAAAAAAACTGATTCCGAAACAGTCCATTAAATATAACCCCCATCAAAAGTTAGAATTCAGAATACCATAACTTTTTTTCCCGAAAGGTGTTTTTAAAAAAAAAGCAGGTGAGTAGGGGACGGAATTCCGGTACGATTTTTTTTAGCCATGTTGGAGGACGGGAAAAATATTTCGTACCCCGAAATTTATCACAATATTCTAGAACACGAGCTCGATCGCCATCTGGGGGCCGTCTGGGACTTCCGGGGCAACTCAAATGCGGTCTCGGGGTTTGGGCTTCATTTATTTATTTTCCCTACCAAACCACTACTTTAAAAGTGTTGTCAGGGTCAACATAGGCTTTGCAAAATAAAAAATATACGAGTTTTTACATTATTCATGGCGTTATAACGGGATTTTGGGCAAAATAAGATTCGATCCCCGGTGTCCTACAACTTCTACTAAATACGTAGGGAAATGCTTCAAGGGGGGTGTTGGTTAATATTACCTTCTCTTTGCATCATGGGGTAATATTAACCCATAACCCGCCTTGAACTTTCCCTTTACGTATTTAGTAGAAGTTGTGGGGACACCTTGATCGAATGCTTCTATTTTGCCCAACAACCCCTCTTTTTAAAAACGCCATGTTAATGTAAAACTCGTTATTTTCATTTGGAAAAAAAAATAAGCCTATTTTTGCCCCTGACAAATTAAATGACTGGTTTGGTAGGGAAAAATGGAAAAAAAGCCCCCAAGCCCAAACACCCCGAACCCGACATTCGATTTTGCCGGGAATTTTTCCCAGACGGCCCCAGTGGCAGATCGAGGCTCAGTGTTCTAGATATTGGCTGTCCTTGGGGTGGCGCCTCTTTGTATAATTGTGTGAATAGGTTTGGTTTTGTCTAAAGGGTTTTTTTGGGCTGATTTGATTGGTATGATTCATAAGTATTATGATAAGGTTTTTAATTTTGGCTTAGTCCCCCCCCCCCCCCCGAATGTACAAAACCCAACACACACACACCACCCACCACAATTTTTCATTAGCCTATGTTGTGTTTTGGATGATGTCGTTTACTATCTCCCTACCGGTCGTTGCTCGCCCATTCGTTTTGCCTGTCCGTTTCTGAGATCGGGTTAAAGGGCGGCGTCACACTAGCCTTTTCCCGCTAAAATTAAAAGTTGAAGTCTTGAAGAGTGAGAAACATTTGTGAGTGTCTTAAAAAATATACACAAAAAATCGAGTCATGCGAGGGGATTTTTTTGCCTTTTTTTTTTGTAAAACTGGTTTTTTTTAAAGTATCTACATGTGAAATAGTCCTTGAATTTTTTTTTCTATTTTTCAATGTTTTAAAATTATTTTTTGAAAAAATAATCCTGATTTATTCGAATTCTTTAAAAGTAATCACGGGATTTTGATTTGACTATGAAAGTTTGTCTTCAACTTTCCATATGAAAAACAAGGGATCGTCTGACTCAGGAAAGACTGATTCAGAGGGAAAACGTCAGAGCGAAAAAAAAACCAACGGGGATGTCTAACTAGACGGAAAAAGTGCTAGTGTGAAACGCCCCCTTTACCCTCTGCCTGCGTGGCCGGGAGGCCAACGGGGGTTGCTGCTCGCAAGGTGTTTTCATCGTGTGGTCGATTTTCTCCTCTCTTTTCCCCTTTGAACCCCCAAGAAGCGAGACGGCGGGCACGAGGCACTCGCAGCAAGAAATATACACAAAAACACCTCTCCACAGGGATGGGGTACACCTAGACCACTGTATACCGGCCCCGGTATTTATAATAAGGCTATGGGATTCCAAAAAGGTTGACATAACATAAATTGGCCCAAAGATCTCAAATGTTATGGGCAATTTGCCATAGCATGGGTCTAGCAGTTCCTGCTGACACAACTTCACTACGCTAAACGTAGCATTTACTTACCCAAAATTTTTTTCTTAGATCATGAAAAAAACGCTTGAAAACAGTAAAATATGAAAACAGTAAATTAGTGAGAACCCTTTCGAACTGAAAAAAAAGTAATATTAAAAGGATTAATTCATATTCGTGAAATAAGATCCCGTAGAAAAGTTTTTTGCGGGGGAAAGATGTAAAACATTTCTCTCTCCTCCCTATAAAAAAGTTATACTCCACAATAAAGGTAAAAGGGGGACGGAAGGAAACAACAGGGGAAACCACGTAGTAAGAAAGGGGGAAAGGGGCAAAAGCCAGGGGGGGAGTGATGACCAGGGGATCGGGAGTATACTATCTAGGTGATTTTACTGCCGTATCTGTATACTTACTGCCGTATCTCTGCCTGGTCATCATCCTCCCCCGGCTTTGTTTTTTCTCCTCCTTTTCTACATGGTTTAAATTGGTGTATCCCTTTCCGTCACCCTTCCCCCATTGCATTTGGAAAAATGATGTTTTTTTGGTAAATTTTTTAGCGTTTTGCCCATACTCTCCCCCTTGCCCCAAAAAGCTTGGGGTTGTGGGGGCGGGGTTTGAGGGTGGGGACTAAATAATGGGTCGAAAACCGTATTTTTTTTTGAGTTTTTGTAGGGATCAAAAAATTTCCTATATTAGGTAATTTTTTTCCCCAAATATGGGAAATTTTACCCAACCCCTTTAAACTCCGGATTAAAAAGGGGCCCCCCGTAATCTAACCTAACCAAACAAAAATTAAACCTAACCTCCTAGCGAGGTGCTCTACCCCCTTACCCCCGAAAATCTATTAACAGCGATAATCACCCGATAACCTATCCTAACTTTTCTATAACACCCCTAATCTAACCTAAAACCCAATGGGCCCCCCCGACACCCCCGGGAACCAAATTTTGTTTTTTATTTACTTTTTAATGGGGGGGGGTGGGGGAGGGTGGGGGGGGGACTCGATATCCGGGATTTTTGTTTGTGAGGCGTCAGCAGTCCAACTTTTTTTTTGACTGAAGAAATTTTAGTCAATTTTCCCTAGATCTGGGGTTTTTCGCCCACTACCCAATCAATAACTATGTGGTTGCAACGCCATTTTTTTACCCCCGCCAAAAATCCCGATATCCCCCCAAGGTGCCCCCCAAAATTGTTGTGGGGAGAGGGAAAGGGGTATGGGCAAACCCCCTACAACAATACCCGTTTTTTATAGGGGGGAGAAAGACAATGTTTTACGTGCGTTTTCACTCTTTCTTCCTCTTTTTTGAAACCTGCATCGCCTCTCTTTTCTTCCCTTGCCCCGGGGCACTTTTTCCAAAGAGGGTTTTGGCTTTAGTTTGAGGGGAAAGTGGGGTTTGGTTTTGGTTAGTAAAACTAAAGGGGGGTTAGGTTAGTGAATCAAAAAGGGGGGGTTACGTTTTTTCATTAGGTTAGGTTGTGAAAACTAAAGGTGGGTTTTTTGGTTATTAATTTCATGTCATATACCTTCTTACTAAAAACATTTTTTATATCTCCAAAAGAATGATTTGCGACAGAAACTCATTGAGATTTTTTTTAGAATCCCCTTAGGAACCCGAAAGCCCACTCCCAAATTTTGTAGGTAATTTTTGGGCCAAGTGCAAAAAATTTACCTTGTTTTTAAGTTTCCATTTTTTTTTTTACCGGAAGTATTCTCCCCTACGTGCTGAGTGAAAAAGATAGCCCTCCAAAGGGAGAAGACTGCGTAGGTAAAAAAAAATCTTTTTCCTTAATTTCTGCCAAAAACAAGACTAATATTTTATAAACTCAAAACAAAAAGAAAAAAAAAATGCCCCTTCGAAAAAAAAGTCAAAAACAATGAAAAAACCCTTTATTCAGCTTTTCATCTATGCAGAAGTGGAAACTGTCGTCGAAAAATTTCCCCTTTTGGCGGAATTCTCGTGTTTTTTCTCCACATAAAATTTGGGTACACGAGAGTATTACCATGGCGGCCTTTAGCAAGCATTTTTTCCCCGTCCCCCTCCAGCTGCTCCATGGTCACACTGCAGAGCTGCACTGCTCAGTCCTGCTGCATTTGGCCAGTGGCGAGGAAACAATCAAATGTTTTATAATTTTTTCATTCCGCTGTCAGTGTATGGTTCCTTTTTTATTTTCTCTGGAGGAAGCATTTACGAGAGGACATACATAATTCCCTCATGGTTCAGCCGATACCTCTTGCAAATTTTTCGTCATTCAATTTGCCCAGAACGTTCTTCTGGCACGAAAAAAGCCTGGTTGGCGCTGGGGAAGGTCGTTTTTTTTGCCATGTGCGGTTATGTCAACATAAAAGGATCCTTAGGGACCTCCGGACATCCCTAGCGCTTATGGGCAACTTTTTGGGAAAACACGAGAAAATTAGGAATTTTTGGGATTTATGGCGAACTTCGCCATTTTTTTCTGCTTTTTTGGGGAAACCCTAAGCTTTATAGATCGGGCCCTGGACTGTTTTTTTACGCCGCAATGTTTTTTAAATTACAAGCGCATAGGCCCGCCCCGACAAGAATTAGTGGTCTAGGACTAAATATTAAATGGTTTATAGTATATTATGATTACTGTAATCCTTGTAAAAGTTTGTTCTATAATATTATCAAAAAAAAACAGTAAAAACCGCTAAAAAATGCCATTACGAGATATGAAAAATATGCTGAAAATTAAAATTCACTAATCTTCGCCATTTCCAAACTTTGCGAGTCAACTTTTCATGAAGGGGATCTAGAAGCGCAATTTTTTTTGCTTTTTCCATTGATATATTTCGTTATCTGATAAAAGAAAATTTTTAACCATCATAAATTGCGTTAAATAAATAAATAAAATCATCAATCGGGGGAATTTCCCGATTGATGTTATTTTTTACTTATATTTTCTTTTCTGATTAAAGAATTAGCACCATGTATAAATTTTTGTGTTTTAAATTAATAAATAACCCCTTTAATCGGGGAAAATTCCCGATTGATGATTTTATTTATTTTGTTAAAGTAAATTTATGTGGGGGTAATTCATTTATCAGAAAACAAAATACATCAATGGAAAGCTAATAAAATTGTGCTTCTATTGATACCCTTCATGATAAAAGTTGACTCGCAAAGTTTTAAATGGCAAAGAGTTGAAGTTATTGTTCATGCATTTCTTCAGTCTCGTAATGGCCTTTCTTTAGCGTGTTTTATTTGTTTTTTATTTGATAATATTATAGAACAAAAATTTACGAAGATTACAGTATATCATATATACTGATAAACCAGTCTATATGATGCGTAAATATATATATATATATATATATATTATATATATATTATAATTATTATATATATTATATAATATATATATATATATATATATATATATATGTATATATATATATATATATATATTATATATATATATATATATATATATAAGGCGTATTTTGTAGTGTCCTTCCGGAGTAAAATTATACTTATTTAAGCTCCGCCCCTGCTTGCCATCACAAATACGATTGTAGCGCTGCCAAAGCTCTTTCTTGATGTTGCCGAGAGTAAAAGTGTCGTACACTTCATTACCTCTTACAGAGGCTCAAGGAATATCGTTTAAGGTTGACATTATTGAAGGCACAGCAAAGAGTAGTAGCGTGATTGTCTGTATTACACATCGATATCTAATTGTTTTGAGCTCTTTAGAATGGCCTAGCATTGTTTTTCTAACTCTATAGATGGACTTTATATTAAACTGAAATGTTTAGGGCGCTATGAAACTGTTATTTGAATATCTATTTGCTATACAGCCATTTCATGATGTGCGTCGAGGATGTTTAATGCTATCATGACCTGTACGTATGTAGGCTACGTGTACCTACATCTACGTTTCACGAATTATTCTTTGCCTAAACCTAGATGAATGCTGGTTGTGATTCATCCTCCAGTGCATCTCCCCCGTTTTAACATCCATGGGCGGGTGTGTGGTGGGCGGGTGTGTGATGGACGTGTGGTGGGTGGGTGTGTGGTGGGCGGATGTATGATGGGCGTGTGGGTGGGTGGTGTGTGGTGGGCGATGGGTGATGGGCGTGTGGTGGGTGGGTGTGTGGTGGGCGGATGTGTGATATGAGCGTGTGGTGGGTGGGTGTGTGGTGGGCGGATGGGTGATGGGCGTGTGGTGGGTGTGTGTGTGGTGGGCGGGTGGTGGGCGGATGGGTGATGGGCGTGTGGTGGGTGGGTATGTGATGGGTGTGTGGTGGGCGGGTGGTGGGTGGGCGGGTGGTGGGTGGGTGGGTGGTGGTGGGCGGGTGGGTGCCTGGGTGGTGGTGGGTGTGTGGTGGCCCGTGGGTTACACACAGAGACCTTCCTACGCGTGTTGGAGCTGAATCAGACTGATGAAATGTTCGTATTCGTGCCCTGCGATAGGTTCTCTAAAAGGCTTTCTTTTTGTGTGATATAACATATATACCAAATTTATACATTTCTATTGCAAATGTAATATCACTCATGAATATATTTAAGTATTTGACTATACTATAGCAATAATACACCAGTTTTGGTGCTAAGCCAGCAAGCATCAACGAAGATTCGGACACATTGAAAAATTCGAGGGATTGGGAAATTTGTTCCCAGACGTCGCTGGAGAATTTTAATATTTGTGACTTCTTACCTGTTAAGAGTCACCTATTCTACTCCTTACTACTCCTTACCTACTCTTAATTAAATACAGTATCCTTTGCATGTCGTGCGCATGTAATGAATGTTGAATTGGATGAGAATTAAAGGAAAAGAGAAACATTTACGGGAGGAGTTTTGATAAGATTTTCTCATGCGCGCGATCTGATTGGCCAGGCTCTTGAAACCACCACTCACACCCACGACTGTAAAACTTTACAGGAAAAGAGTAAAATATCGCTGCCGGAGTGTATCTGCTCAGTTTTCTATGCACGCAAAAGAGTAAAAAATATGTGGGCGGAGCTTAAATAAGTAAAATTTTACTTCCAAGGGCATGGACAAAATACGCCTATATATATATATATCTCCGAGCGGCCCTCCGACTTCAGGGCAAGTTCAGGCCCATATGCAACAGGCCGATATTCCGTGCGCAGTCCAGGTATACAGTGGTCTATGGGTACACAGATTCAAATGGGGTTCAGATCTTGTCTGAATCTTGTCTTTTGTCTTCTTTTTTTAGGGACTGACAACTAAGTCGGCTTTTTGCTACTTTGTTTTGCCCTTGGCCAGTCCTTTGTGATGTAAAAAAAAAAAGTGGCCAGTCCACTAGTTTTATCTCAGGTTCCTTCATGGCCACGTCCACCTACAGGCCACAACCTGTTCGTGGTCTACCACCAAGCAGCCTGCACTCTGTAGCCTCAGGTCACAAGGTCACCACAATCAACTCCATGACTACCTGCACCGTTTCTTTCCTCCTGAGTTAGTCGTTTTGAATACTTTATACGTTTGTTCAGACTCCTAACATGCTTTTACAGACCAGACTGAATGGAGAGTGACGACGCGATTCCCAACAACAACAAGAACAATAGCAGCGGCGACGATTAAGTCGGAACGAGTTTTTGTTGCGTTGAATTATGTACATTTTATGATGTCGAGTCAGGTCCAATAGGTGACCTTGAGGCGATGTTATAAATTATAATGGAGCTCCGGAGATTATGGGGCGATGAAATGTGTCATAAGAACATAAAAACATAAGAAAATAAGGAAGCTACAGGAGGCCGCGAGACCTAAACGTGGTAGTTCCTGTTACTTAACACTACCTACATCCACCTTGAAAGGTGGATGTAGGTAGTGTCAAGTAACCCATCCATGAAATTATCTAGCCTCCTATGAAAGCTCCCTATTGACTCCCCACTAACTATCTGAAGACTCTGACGGGTTCATTCCAATCATTTACCACCTTATTTGTGAACCAGTTTTTCCCTATTTCCTTTTTAAATCTACGCTTTGCCAGTTTGAATCCGTTACTTCTTGTGCTACCTTGATTACTAGCCGTTAGAACTTTTCCTACATCTCCTTTATTGTATTCCTTTAACTACTTAAGTTTTTAACTTATATCAGATCGCCCCCTACTCTACGCCTTTCGAGTGAGTGTAAATTTAATAGCTTCAACCTCTTCTCATAACTAAAGTTAAGCATCCCCTGAATCATTTGATCATCCTTCTCTGCACTGATTCTAACAAGGTTATCTATATCCATTCTGTAATACGGAGACCAAAGCTGAACCGCATAGTCTAGGTTAGGTCTGACTAGAGCCAAATAAAGCTTTAGAATAACCTCAGCACTTATACTTATAACACTCCTGGTAATGAATCCTAACACCCTATTAGCTCGATTTCTAGCCTCAAAATATTGTTTCCTAGGACGGAGGTCTGAGCTTACCTGCACTCCCAGAACTTTCTCACCTTCTTATCTTTTCAGCGATACATTGCGTATAGTGTACCTTTTACCAGGATTTTTCTACCAACATTAATTACGCTACACTTATCAATATTAAATTCCATCTGCCACCTGACTACCCATTCATTTAATTTACCTATGTCTCCCTGCAACATGTTTACATCAAATTGTGATTTAATAATCCTACCTACCTTACCTATATAGTGAGTATATACCCTATACCTAGGGTATACCTAGTATCATCAGCAAACTTGGTGATATCACTGCTAATCCCACTATCTAAGTCGTTGCTGTAAATTTAAAAATGTAAGGGACCCAAAACAGACCCTTATGGAACCCCACTTGTTACCTGCCCCCAATCAGATTTAGATCCAATAATTGTAATCCTGTGTTGCCTATCACTTAGCCAAGATTTAATCCAACGAAGAACCTTCCCATCTATTCCATGTGCCTTAACTTTATTTAAGAGTCTCTCGGGTGGTACCTTGTCGAATGCCTTACTTAAGTCCAGGTATACTATATCATACGCATCATCATCTGTTGTCTCATAAACTCAATAATTTGGTGAGACATGATCTACCCTTGGGGAACCCATGTTGTGAATCATTTACCAAACTATGCTTTTCTAAATGCTCTCTAATGTTTTTTACAATAACACATTCCAGTAATTTACCTACCACTGACGTCAGACTAACGGGTCGATAATTTGGCATTAATCCTCTATCACCCTTTTTAAATATGGAGACTGCATCACCTCTCCTCCACATTAACGACACCTCCCCTTGATCACCCGATTTCCTAAAAAATTGCACTAACAACTCACTAACAACCTCTTTGCATTTTTTTAATACCCTAGGATAAACTTCATCTGGTCCTGGTGACTTAAATTTCTTCATTCCATTTATACTCTCTTCTACCATCCCTAGTTATTACAATATCTTCGAGTTTCTCATCATCCTTTCCTCTAAACATCTGTTCACTATCAGGTACCAGCTGCATATCCTCCGGAGTAAAAACACTGGAGACATAAGCATTTAAAATTTTACACATATCTTCATCAGAAATTACAATCTCTCCCTGCTCTATTTTCAACGGTCCCATTAATTCCCTAGTCTTTGTCTTATAGACCTAAATCCTTTAAAAGAATTACTTAGGATCGGTCTTTGCCTGGCCAGCAACCTTAATCTCATAATTGTTCTTTGCTGTTCTTGTTAACTTTTTCACTGTCCTCGCCATCACATTATACTGATCTTTGCTCACCTATCCTGCCTTGACCCTTTTTTACATATTTCTTTTTAGTCCTATGTTGTGTTTTAAACTCGCAGTCCTCAATTTAGAGTCGTTTTTCCTTGAACTTATCGCCCTATAAGGAATATTCTTTTTGTGACCTGCAATCAATTGCTGACAAAGAATGTATAGTCCTCGTCAGTACTGACCTCCACCTTCCGCCCCGAGCTGATATCTCATCTCACAGTCCATCCTACCCCAATTAATCCCTTTCAGGTGTCTTCTTAATCCTACATAATTAGCCCTTCTGAAGTCAGGTACTCTATGCTTATTAACACTTCTAGATCCTAATCCCATTTTAAGCAAAACCTAATTTCACAATGATCGCTCTAACCTAACTCACCTCCAACTTACACCGCCGTAACTAAACTTCCCTGTTTGTTAGTAATAAACCTAGAATATTGTCTCCCCTAGTAGGCTCCTTGATTGCTTGATTTAGAAAGTTATCCTGAACTAGTTGTATTGATTCCTCTGCGTCATTATCTCCTACTATTAAATCCCAGTCTATGTTCCGAAAATATAATTCTCCTACCACGCATGCTATATTACATCTACAAGCCTTGCTTATTTCCTGCCATATAGGAACTGAATTTCTCTTTACATAAGCTTGGAGGTCTATACACTATACCCAAAACCATTTTATCAGTTCCCTCCGTAACCTCCACCCAATTAGACTCTGCTAGCATCTGTTTTTATAATATTGTTGACACAACACTTCAATGTATCTCTTGCATAAAGCGCAACTCCTTCACCTCTCCTGTCTAACCTGTCCTTGCGGAATAACTTTCAACCCTATATCCCAACTTCTGGATTAATACCTGGCCTGACATATCTAACCATGTTTATGTTAATGCTATTATATCAAAATATTCTACACTAGTTATTCCTCTCAGTAAATATATATTGTTTAAAATACTCCTACAGTTTGTATAGTACAACTTTAAGTTACTCTTCTTCTTCTTGCAAATTCTCCTTATAGTTGTAACTAACCCCTTTCTCTCACTCTTCTTTCAAATCCCTTCATTTTCCTGCCTTATAAAAAATATTACATATAGTATCACCGGTTTCCTTTCCTCTGACCCCAGTGACCAATCCTCGGCTGTCTATCTTAAAAAAACCTGCAAGGCACCTACTTCCCTTTCAAGGAATTCAGATAAGATCTGAACCCCTCTCCGTGAAAGGTGTACCCCATCCCTGTGGATATTTTAATTAGATAATTAGAATCCATATAATATCATATGGATATTTTTATCTAATCAAACATTTATAATGGTTCCTAAAATTCTGCCGTTTCATTTGATGTAAAATACAAGAAAGTATCTTGTATGGAAGTTGTAATACATGTTACAATTGTGTGATGATAGTTGTAATTCAATTATAATAGTGCAAGTTATTATACGTATATGGCAGAAGTGATTACTGACTGACACTCCTCCTCCTCCTTAATCATGTACTGATAATTAACTATTTCTTTCTTATTTTTCTCCCTTCCGACTTTCATTATATATATATATATATATATATATATATATATATATATATATATATATATATATATATATATCCATTCCATGCTCATTATCTTCTCTTCTCTCTTGTCTTATTTTCTCTTCACGTACCTTTTTTTTTTTTTTTTTTTACATTTTATATTAATTTTACAGCCAAAAGTTCCCGGTGAGGTGCCAATAACTATCTTTAGTCTGCACATTTACTAGTTGTCTATAAGTTTACTAATTATATCCAGAGGGCATCAGCCAGGCATTCACTGCACACTTGAAGATGTGGAGTGTAGCGGCCTGGTGCATGTCAGTCTGTCGCACTACACGGTTCCACAGCCTGCTGTATCGCGGCAGGAAGGAGCGGAAGAAGGTATCTGTCCTGGCGAAGGGAACAATGAGTTGTTGGTCCCTCTTGCGGGCGTCCCTGGTGGAGTATGAGTGAGGTGTCGCCCACGGCTGCCGGAGTGTAGCGAGGTGCGGGGCGCCCTGCTTGAGGATTTTGTACGTGACGCACAGGCCGGCCACGTCTCGCCTATGCTGTAGGGGCTGTAGTGGGGCGGGCTGCATGTCTGGTGCTGCCTTCAGGGAGATGAGCCGCTGGGCACGGTTTTGTAACTTGTCTAGGAGACCAAGGTACGAGGAGGGGATGGATGACCAAGTCAGGGGGGCGTACTCCATGAGGGAGCGGACCTTGGGCGAGGCCTACGAGAGACAAGGCCTGTTCAGTGGGGGTAATACGTCACAGCAGTAGTGCGCTCAGTTCAGGGTTCGCAGGGTGGATTTAACTCTCCCCTGTAAAATGCTGTGTGTTTCACGTTTTAAGTAATCGTATTTTTTAATATTCGTTTTAGACAAATAATATAAGAAAATAAGGAAGCTACAAGAGACCGTGAGACCTACACGAGGTAGTTCCTGTTACTTAACTCTACCTATAAGTATATACACCTCTCTTCCCTATCCATGAATTTATCCAGACTCCTTTTAAAGACCCCAATAGACTCCGCATTGACCACCTGACGACTTAGTCCATTCCAATCATTCACCACCCTATTTGTGAACCAGTTTCTCCCAATTTCCTTTTTAAATCTACGCTTTTCCAACTTGAATCCGTTACTTCTCGTTCTACCCTGCTTACTAACCTTAAGAACTTTTCCTACATCGCGTATATTGTATCCCTTTATCCACTTAAAAGCTGTGGTACGTGTCTCACGTTTTAAGTGTGATCATAGTTTTTGATAATTATATATTAATAGTTTGACAAAATTACATGCAGATTAAAGCATTAACCCAGCAAGGTAGAGTATAAAAAAAATATATGCATACATTATATACATTTCATTAACATGCATAATATATAGTATATGCATCAACAACAACAAAAAATCCCAAATTACATAAGACAAATGCATAATAAAAAAAAAATAATGCTAAATAATATCAGACATGTAACGCGTACATAAATCCTCCTCTCTTCTAAAACACATACTTTAATGCTTTAATTCAATGCATTGTAAAGTCGGGACGAAAGACTACTGTATAGAGTAGTCTTTGTCTGGACACAATACAATAATTATACTAATGTTATCACAATGATTTAACCTGTTCTTACCATATATAGATATATATTTATAGATATGATATTTATTGATATATATATATATATATATATATATATTATATATATATATATATATAATATATATATATATATATATATATAAATGTATATATATATATTTATATATATTTATATATACATGTATATAATTATATATTTATATATATTTATATATATAAATATTTATATATATAAATGTATATAAATATTTATTTATATAAATGTATATAAATATAGGGAGGGAGGGATGGGAGGAGGGAAGGAAGGAAGGAGAGAAGAATGGGAGAGAAGGAAGGAGGGAGGGAGAGAAGGAGGGATGGGATAGAAGGGAGAAATTAAAGGAGGGGAGAATGGGAGAGAAGGAAGGAAGGATGGAGAGAAGAAAGGAAGGAAGGGAAGAAGGAAGGAAGGAAGGGAAGAAGGAAGGAAGGAAGGAAGGAAGGAGGAAAGAGAGGGAAGATAGGAAAAGATGTAATACGATATTATGATGAGAATAATGAGTAATGAGAGATAATTATGGTAAGAAGGAAGAATGACGGAATGAAGAGAGAGGAGGAGAAGAATGAGGAGGAGGAAGAGAAGAATGAGGAGGAGGAGGAGAAATGATATAACCAGTAAAGGATAGAAATAAAGCCCTACTGTTGTCTCGTCATCACTCTCTCACCCCCCCACTGACCAGGCCTTGTATATTGTAGGCCTCGACTTGGGCTGCATAAAGGGTTGTGACACCCCCAGCGTCAAGGAGGTGGGAGACGCGCCTGACACAGTTCAACCTGCCTGCGGCCTTGGAGGCTGTCTTCCTGACGTGGCTGGTGAAGGCCAGCCACTGAAGGAGAAGAACCTGTCTTCTCCTTCAATGTCCAATTTTTCACTCCTCCCTCCCCCCAACCATTCCTTCCTCTTCTAATCATTCCCTTCAGTTTATCGAACATTCAGTATATATTACTCCCTTTACCCACTCCCTCTCCTCTTTCATGTCTCCCTTTATCTCTTTCCACTCACCTGGGGAAGCCACAGTGATTATATTATCAATTTTGCCACAACGCATCAACAGGTAATTTAATGAGGTGTAAATGTAATGATGAAAAAAACTGGTAATTTAATAACTCATTCTTTTATCTTTTTCAAATTGTTAATGTTTAGTTTAGAATTTCCTTTAATTTACTTTGTTTGTTTATCAAGCTTTGCTCTTTGTAGTGAGGAACGTCAGCAAAAAAGAAATGTAGGAAGTATAAAGGAAAATTATCATCTACTTTCCAGTTCCTTTTTGTCATTTTCCATTTGTATCCCCATGTTTCCTTCTTGTCCTTATCCTTTACTATTGCTCTTATATCCTGTATTTGTTTGTTTTTTCTTCTTTCTTTCTCATATTTTTTACTACATTGACATATTCTTTATAATTATTATTCTTCCCTCCTAAGATCACTACCACCATCAGCCACCACCACCAGTGCCATCACCATCATATTCTAACCTTTCCTCCATTCTCTCCTCTCCTTCTCCTTCATTTCTTTCCCTCTCGTTTTCTCCTCTTGAGGCTCTCCTTAGTCATAGTCGCGCATCTGCAAACCAATGAGAGAGAGAGAGAGAGAGAGAGAGAGAGAGAGAGAGAGAGAGAAGAGAGAGAGGAGTCAATGGGTTGCATTTTATTCATTGATTGTTGTGCCTTCTTTAGCAGCAGCCTCAAGGAAAGGATAATGTTGGAAAATGTGTGTTCCTCCTCCTCCATTTCACTTGTCCACTTAACTACCAAAGCATTAGCCTGTCTTGGTGTTTGATGAAAGATAACCGGCTTGTGTGTGTATGTGTGTGTGTGACTGTATGTGTATGTGTGTGTATTTGTTTGGTTGTTTGTGTCTCCACTTTCTCTCTCTCTCTCTCTCTCTCTCTCTCTCTCTCTCTCTCTCTCTCTCTCTCTCTCTCTCTCTCTCTCTCTCTCTCTCTCTCTCTCTCTCTCTCTCTCTCTCTCTCTTCTCTCTGTATATATATATATATATATATATATATATATATATATATATATATATATATATATATATATATATATATATATATATATATATATATATATAATGTTTTGCCACAAGGGGTTGGGTCATGAGGCTGAGAGAGGAGAGAAAAAATAATATGACTACTTCACATTGTAACTATCCTTAAAAAGGACAAACACTTCTTCACCGTCTTCTTCTTCAGTGGATTTCTAACAAAACGCCGAAGTGTTCTTCCCTTGGGCTTGGCTTGGCTGTGCAAGACGAAGGGGAAAGAAGTACTTGTAGACCTGTTGTGTGGGTTGGTCTCTTGGCGCTTTTGGAATATTTGTAATTGAAATTAGATCTTGCCTCACCGTGTCTTGGAGGGAGGTGGATGAGGCTTTGAGGCAGGCTAGTTGTGCTTCTTTCTCTTCCACCTTCTCCTACACCTCCTTGTTGAATATACCTTTCCTCCCGCTGTTCATCCCTCTCTCCCATCCCCCCTTTCCTCCAAACCCTCCATCCCTTCTCTGCTTTGGTCGTGGGGTATAATTGCCGGTAATTTGCTGTTGACGGTCGCCCTGCTCTTGTACTCATGGTGGCGATGTGCATCTGTGTCCTGCGGCGCTGGGGTGGGGCTGGAGTGGCGAGGCGGCTCCCTCTTCTTTATAGCTCTTTCTGTATCCTTGTCTTTATTTCTTCTTCACTTAACAACGATGTAGGAGTTGATAATAGTGATGACAGTAGTAGTAGTAGTAGTTAGTAGCTTACATTGTTATTGTAGTTGTGACATATTTATCTCATGTTGTAACTTTGTACAAATCTACGGAAAGCATTTTCCAACACACACACACACACACACACACACACACACACACACACACACACACACACACACACACACACACACACACACACACACACACACCTGTGGTTCCTGTGGTGATTCCTGTGGTGAGTAGTTTCAGGCAACAGTTGGTGCCCGTGGCCACGCTGATGCGCCGCCACTAGTATAACCCGTCTGCTCGTCTGTTCGCCATCTGGTCTATGATGCTGTTGCTGGCAGCGCAGAGGTGGTAATGAGGCAGCTTGGGTTGATCGGGTATTGTCCGTAGGAACTTGTCTAGGTGGTTCTTGAAACGTTCAAGGTTATGTTCCGTTGAGTCACGCAGGTGTCTGGGCAGTGCATTGAAGAGGTGTGGCCCTCTTATAGCGAAAGCGTTTTCTTTGAGCGTCTTGACTCTTGTACTTGCTCTGGGGTATATCCTTTCAATATGGCAGAGCAGACCCCGTCGTGGGTGGTTGCTGGACCGTACATTCAAGTTATTTACAGATTTTCCGGTCAATATTTTGTAGATGTATAATATAGCGTACCTTTCTCTACGCCTTTCTAGTGAGTAAAGGTCGAGTTCACGTAACCTTTCCCAGTAGTCCAAATGTCGGACGTCAAATATTCTATCGGTGAAAGATCGTTGTACTGCTTCAAGTGACTGCTTCTCTCCTGCTCGCCATGGACTCCACAGCTGACAACAATACTCCAACAACGGTATCACGAGTGACTTGTATAATGTCAGCATAGGAAGCCTTTCACGTGTCCGGAAAGTGCGAAGGATCCAGCCAGCCTGGCTTCGTGCCTTCTTTACCACATTTTGTATATGTTGGATAAAGTTTCCGTCACAGCTGAGGGTAATTCCTAGGTCTCTTATATGCTCCTTGTTGTCTATATGTGAACCGTCCGGTGCTGCAAACGTGTGTGCATTGTAGTTAATTCCCCCTGAACTGTAATGTATATGCTCAAATTTGTTGTCATTGAAGGACATGTTATTTTGCTCTGCCCACGAGTAAAGTGATGCCAGATCAGTTTGTAGTTGTTCGGCATCAGATACTGAAGAAACTTCCGTCAGTACCCTGGTGTCATCAGCAAAAGAAGCTACAGACGAGTGTAAGACGTGTCTGTTTATGTCGGAGATGTGGATAAAAAATAGAAGAGGTCCAAGGACCGATCCCTGTGGCACTCCACTGTTGACCACTGACGACTGAGACACTGCACCGCCAGCCGCTACACACTGCTCCCTGTCAGTAAGGAACGAGTGCAGCCACATCCCGAGCTTTCCAGTAATGCCCATTTGTCGTATCTTGTGTAGTAAAATGCCGTGGTCTACCTTGTCAAAGGCTTTCGCAAAATCAAGATAGACCACATCAACATTTTTGTTATATTCCAGCTTTTCTAAAATTGTTTCATAGTGGGCGAGCAGTTGGGAGAGGCATGAACGCCCAACGCGAAAGCCATGTTGGTCTTGGTTCATTTTGTTATTTTGTTCGAGATATTGAGCCATGTTCTTAACCATTATTCTCTCCAAGACTTTAATAATGTGGGAGGTTAAGGCAACTGGTCGATAATTTTTTGCTTCTGTCTTCGACCCTCCCTTGTGGATTGGTGTGATGTTGGCACTTTTTAATTGCTTTGGTATTCCAAATTTAATTCCTTATTGATTCCGGATTCTAATGAAGTTCTATAAAGAGAGAGCAAAGGAACGCTCAGCTCTTTAGCACAACGTTTAAGGAGCACAGCAGGGAAGTGGTCGGGTCCAGCTGCCGAGTTAGTAGTCAACTCTTTAATTGCTCCTTCTATGATGTCTCTGCTTAAAGTTATGTCCGTCAGTTTTGATGTGCAGTCAGTACCTTGGCGAAAAAAGTCCATAGGTGAGTTGATTATTTTGTCTTTCACGGGGTTGCTGAAGACACTTTTGTACTGGAGCAGTAGTTCTTCAACAATCTCCTTGGGTTCATTTATGGTTCTGCTGTCTAAGTCAGTCAGTGGGCCAACACTCGCTCTCATTACTGACTTGTTTGCGGCATACTTGTAAAAGTATTTGGGATTGGTCTTAATACATGCCACAGCTTGTATTTCTTTCCGGTCATCTTCTAATTTAATTTACACACACACACACACACACACACACACACACACACACACACACACACACACACACACACCACACACCTAGATCAATGAGAAGAGAGAGGAGAGAGAGAGAGAGAGAGAGAGAGAGAGAGAGAGAGAGAGAGAGAGAACAAAAAGTTCTTAGAGCGAAGCACACACTCGAAGCAAAACTTAAATCTTCGGAACTGGCTCGTTAGTTCGGTGCTTCGAGATGATGGAAAACAAAGGAAGAACAGACAGCAACAGCCCTAATGGGTCAAACGAGGCTGCCTGTGTGATTATGTTTTACCACTACAGTTTCTACATATTGAATATAATAGTGTAGCAAAGTTGAAGGCTTTTTCACACCCTCCACCCACTCCGGCCGAGACCGGCAGTTAGAAAGTGAGAAAATAACACCATGCAATATTGAAAAACGCGATGGAGCTTGATAGGAAAGGCTGAAGGACAGATATACTTTAATCAAATACTTCCTTAAGCTATAAAAAAAACCCACAAATATACGTAGGACTGAAGTAATCGAGTTGAGCAGTTATATATTTATCTGGTTTGTTCTTAAACGCCTCAGCCGTGCTACTATTAACTACTTGAGCTAGAAGAGATTTCCAAATATCAACAACTATTAAAGAAACAGTGCTTATTAAAGGGAAAGTGCTAGTACATGCACTAACTTTTCGTGGCCTCAACCGAGTGCGCCACGAGCGTCAGGATCGGTCACGATAGACCCATAATCAGGACCATGACGGCGTTAAGCCCCCTTCACACATTCCATAGTCGAACTACGATAGCGCCAACAATGCAATGCGCAGCGCCGACATGGTCCTGATTATGGGTGTATCGTGACCGATCGTGACGCTCGTGACGCGCTCGGCCGAGGCCACGAAAAGTTAGTGCATGCACTAAAAAATCGGGAAGCTCCCCGATTTTTGTACCCAACGCAACGCTATCGTAAATCTAACGTGACGCTATCGTTATTCATGTAGCAACTTCGTGACACTATCGTGATCGTCGTATGTCTATCGTGACGATAAAAAGCTGTTACGCCCGCCTTCATCCCTACCCCCTCCCGGGCCTCCCCCCTTACTGCATCACCAACACCCACCCCCGACTACCCACCAATCACCGCGTGGTGATACACCTGTAGTGAGCAGGGATGAAATACTCAGAGGCCTCCTTTAACAAGGCTTTATTCTGCTGAAAAATAGCCAGGTGAGAGAACGCAGGCTAATTGAATACATAGGCTGAGAGCCAGTGAAAAGTTAACAACTGGACTAACCAATGAACAGGTGAACAAGTTTCGAACAAGTATTCGAATCAACAAACTAGTCTAATACAAGTACCATTTAGCCACATTCTCCCTTAGTTATATAAAAACAACATATTTACAAAAAATTACAAGGGATATCTCTAACTACAGGCTTCCTCTCTCTTGTGGACCGTCGGAGGGGTTGAGAAGTACTGGGTGAAGAGGCAGTTCCTTCAGGAACGGTATTTTCAGGAGCGACTTTAAGAGGTGGAGGTGTTTCACTTGGTGTGTTCGTTCCCGAAAAGGATGGTTTCCTGGTGGGGAATTTCTCTTGGAGAAGCTTCGGTAGTAGTGAATGGTGGTTCAGTGCCTATATCTGGTGCGGGGAAGTGGTTCACTCCTGCTGGCTCAGTCAAATCCCTAGTCGACACCGTAGCTTCACGGCCATCAGGGTGACGTACGCGTGCGTAGTGCGGCGTAGCGGTGATTAAGTCCACGGGTTCCACCAACGGATCCGACTTAGAGACTCTGACGAATTTGCGTAGCAGCACAGGTCCTGGGGACGATAGCCAAGAAGGGAGAGAATATCCGTTAGGAGATTTTCTAGGATATGAAAGCAGTCTTTCATGAGGGGTTTGATTAGTGGCAGTACACAGTAGAGATCTGATAAGAGTGAAGAGCGCTGTCAATGACCGACTCCCACCTAGACTCCGAAAGACCTTGAGAGCGAAGAGAGAGACACACTCCTTTCCAAATAGTTCCGTTCTCTCTTTCGCATTGTCCATTTCCTTGCGGATGGTAAATAGAGGAATGAGTCATAACAACCCCATGATCTGAGAGAAACTTCGACACTTTCCTAGACATGAATTGAGCTCCTCTATCTGAATGAATGGATGATGGGCAACCAAATATGAAAAATATATTTTGAAACACCCTGATTACCGTTTGAGCAGGCATGTTGGAGCAAGGAAGAGCAAAGAGAAAACGAGAATATTCGTCCACCATCACAAGAAGGTATTTTATGTGAGAAGAGGAGGGATTAGGACAGATGAAGTCAACTGACAGCCTGTCGAAAGGACGTAAAGCATGAATGAGATGAGAAGGGGGAGGCCTGAAGAATCTTGGCTTTAATTGGGCACAGATGGGGCACTGCGATCACACCCTTTTTACGTCATCAACAGAGAATGGTAAATTTTTTACCTTGACGAAATGATGCAACCGAGTAACTCCAGGGTGACACAGATCGGCGTGGATCTTCTCTAGAGAGGGTAGACTAGACACAGAACAGCATCCTCTAGACAAGGCATCTGCAGATAGATTTTCCTTACCTGGGCGGTACTGGATGTCAAACTGGTATTCTAAGAGTTGGAGGCGCCAGCGTAGAATCTTGTTATTCTTTATTTTCGATGATGCTTTGCGGCCAAACATGAAGGACACAGCCTGCTGATCGGTGATAATCTTGAATTTCCTTCCGATGAGGAATGAGCGCCACTTCCGGATCACTTCGACGATCGCCGCGGCTTCTTTCTCGACGCCAGGCTGTCGTCTCTCTGAAGGGGTGAGACTTATAGAAAAGAAAGCAACAGGTCTCCCCTCCTGAGAAAGAGTGGCACCCAAAGAGACATCAGAGGCATCCGTTTCAACATTTAGAAGAAGGTTTTCGTGCCACGCTGCAAGTGAAGCACTGCTGATGTCACCCTTCAGCGAGTCCAGGCACCGCGCAGCTTGGCCGTTGATAGGGAAAGATTTACATTCTAATAGAGGTTGGATACGAGAAGAATAGTTAGGGATCCACTGGGAATAGTAAGAAAGGAGTCCCAGAGTACGCCGCAGGGATGCAGCATCCCAAGGGGCAGGAAGATCCATTAAGGGCCGCAATCTCTCAGGGTCAGGGCGAAGCGTACCGTTGTGGATTATGTATCCCAGGTAACTGATGTCCTCGAGGCTGTAGTGGCATTTTGCGTCGTTCAAGGAGAGATTGTACTTTCTAGCAACCTATTTGAAGCGTCTCAGGTTCTTGTGCTCTTCCTGATTCCTTCCACAAACAAGCACGTCATCAATATAGGTGAAAGCTGCAGAAAGGTTGTTGTCAGTTATGATGGTGTTCATTATTCTCTGGAAAGCTGAGACTGCATTAGTTAGGCCAAATGGGGCTCGGTTGAAATGGAAAATATGTCCATCCGCCTCAAATGCAGTGAATAGCTTTTCTTCTTCCCTGAGAGAACCTGGTAGTAGGCACTTTTGAGGTAAAGCTTGCTGAAAACTTTGTACTTAGCCAGATCATGAACCAGGTCATAGATATGAGGGAGAGGATAGGCATCCAAGGGACTGTATTTGTTAATAATCCTAGAGTAGTCAACCACCATCCAACGCTTATGCCGCTCGTCGCTTGTAACTAGCACCTGTGTACTCCACGGAGATTGACTCTTCTCAATAATTCCTTCCCGGAGCAGAGTTTGAACCTCTCCGGATAAAGCCTCATCCGAGAGCGAGTGACGGCGAGTAGAGGTAACTATGGGCCTGCAATTAGGAGGCAAATTATGGAAGAGGGACGGAGGGCACAAGTTCATGCAAGTCATACCACAAACTGTCAGCTTTGGTCTGAGCCCCTTATACGTAAACTCTACACACTGATGTAGTCTCATGAAGTCTCGTCCTAGGATGACATCAGCACAGTGATTGGGAAACACTGAAAACTTGAATGATTGGTAGAGATCACTCATTACTTGTAAGTCAGCAACACAGCGGCCGACAGAAGCAGTAACTAAGGAACTCTACGCCATTGAGACGTACTCTTTGGAAGGAATGGTAGGAATGCGTAGCTTTTTGGAGATGTCTAAATCTAAAAATCTGACAGCAGTACCACTGTCAAATAAGGCACATACTTCCTTACCGTTAACTGCAGCGGTGATGGAACTTCCTCCTGACGTCAGGGTGGTAACGGCCGTCGAGGCTGCTAAAGAGACTGTCCAAACATTTTCATAGTGATTACCTTTTAGCCTGTTCGAAGACTTGCACACTTTGGCAAAATGTCCCCCTTTCCCGCACTTCAAGCAGTTCTGGTTCCTTGCAAGACACTTCGGACGGGGATGATAACTGCGTCCACAGAAATAACATCGCTTCCCTTCTACAGCATCAGTAGCATAAGTAGTCGAGGCGTCGACAATTGAAGCGCTGGCTTCGTTTAGAGCATCACAACTCGGGCCAGCGAAGCAGTTGGCCCCGGGTGATACGTAGTCCGAAGCAGCGGAGAGGGCGGCTGAGGAGGGAGGAGGAGCTTGGGACGTGTAACTCTCAGCGCTACGCTGAGCTAGCTCGAGGCTCCGGGCATTCTGTACAGCTTCGTCCAGGGTGAGTATGTTTTTTCTAGAAGCCGCTGACGTATAGTTGACGATGAAAGTCCGGAGATGAAGGCGTCACGGATAGATTCTTGAGCGTAAACACTCGCCGACACTGCTTTGAACCCACAGTCTTTAGACAATAATTTCAGACTCTGTAAAAACTGATGTATTGGTTCACTGGGCTGCTGTTTTCTAGAAGCAAGTAGGTGGCGAGCAAACACTTCATTCACTGGCTTCACATATACTGACTAGAATCTTGATAGCTTCCTCGTAGTTAGTGCAGTCCTTAATGTGAGCATACACGGAGGGAGACACGTAGTTAGTAAGGAGTATCAGCTTGTCTGGAATTTCTTCGCCGAGAGAGCAGACGAAGTTGGTGAAGGTCTTGAGCCAGTGTTCCCAGTTCCCGGAGTGCCGTCTCCTCCATCAAAACTTTCTGGCCGGAGGAACTTCTCCATTTTTCAGCAGAGTAAATTCCCAGCCAGGTGAGAGCGTCCTCTCACCTGGCTACTTTTCAGCAGAATAAAGTCTTGTTAAAGGAGGCCTCTGAGTATTTCATCCCTGCTCACTACAATTATTGATTCTGCTAAAAAGTAGCCAGGTGAGAGGACGCAGGCTATCTGAATACATAGGCTGAGAGCCAGTGAAAAGTTAACAGTGGGACTAACCAATGAACAGGTGAACAGGTTCGACCAAGTATTCGAATCAACAAACTAGTCTAATGAGGAGTTTTCAAAGCTAAGCCGCCAGATGTCTCTCGCGCATCTCACATCCTCTGCTCTTTGAGCCTGAATGCTCTATCATTTACCGTAAATTCTCTGTACTTCTTCGGGACATATCAGAATTACCCTTCAATACAACAACTGAAACAGTTCTTAATAAAAAATGTAGTTTATCATTTTATTTTTCTGCACTTGATGAAAATATTGGCAAAACAATTGAATACTTGAAAACTCAATCTTTAAAATTCGTCTTTTCATGAAAACACGCAAGTTCAAGCAGAATGAAGCTTCAGGAAATATCTACTTGTATGTAAGCATTCACTGAGTACCTGTTTTGGGTGTATATGTCTCTCTTACGACGAAAATATAACCAAAACAGAGTGTGGCGTTCAGCATCTCCACAGAAACCATCCCGCGGGCAGGATCTGTTATCACTCACTTTCCTGTTGTCACCACAAGGCGAGGGACACAGCTCAGCGCCGCCGCTCCTTACCTCACGGCTCATATCCCTGATACTCCTAACTTCTCAATACCAGATAGTCATCCTAACTATCATCACCCGCTTATCTCATCACACTCTCTATCCTCTACTGGAATATTCGTGGCATCCGCTCCCACATACCGTTTCCCACAAAGGAGACTTTCGTCTCCTTATTTCGTGCTCTGAGCTTCAAGTTATCTAGCTGCCTCCGAGAACACTTTCTTATTTACCCTCAGATCCTGATTCCGAATTACGATTTTGTTTCCTCTTCTTGCCTTGTTTGTCCTCCAGAAAACAACCCATATGTTTCTCTAAAACGTCAATTCTCCCTCTACCGAACTCCTTGTCTGTAAAGTAAGACTCCCTGTTTCGCACTTACTGAATTAGTCTTCTTCCTCTAACAGATAAACCTGTTGACAGGATAAACCAGAGGACATAGGGTATTCAGAGGGAAGGGTTGATTGATTGATTCAGAGGGAAGGACATTGAGGTGGAGGGGGTAGAATTCGCGGCGACGGAGTATTTATGGTAAACAAACGCTTTCAACTGTCTTGCATCCAGGACTGTTGTTGAGGTGCCAAGCACTTAAATTGCTTCTTGGTTAAATGTTCGTCGCAAGACGGACAGACACATCTAAAATAGGTACTCAGTGAATGCTTACATACAAGTAGATATTTCCTGAAGACTCATTCTGCTTGAACTTGCGTGTTTTCATGAAAAGACGATTTTTAAAGGTTGAGTTTTCAAATATTCAATTGTTTTGCCAATATTTTCAAGTGCAGAAAAATAAAATGATAAACTAAATGTTTTATTAAGAACTGTTTCGGTTGTTGTATTGAAGGGTAATTCTGATATGTCCCGAAAAAGCACAGGGAATTTACGGTAAATGATAGATCATTCAGGCTGAAAGTGCAGAGGATGTGACAGCCCGAGAGACAGGCTTGAGCGTGAGCTTAAAAGAAAACTCCCCATACAAGTACCATCCCCCCCCCCACCCACCCCACCCCCGTTTAACCACTCACATTCTCCCCACCACCACCACCACCCCCTACTCCATCAAAACAACCCACCCCCGTTTAATTAACCACTCATATCCTCACCGCCACCACCCCCAACTGAGCCTACTCAACCAAAACAACCCACCTCCGTTTAACCACTCACATCCCCAGCCCCCCCAACAACGCCTTCTCCATCACACTCATCAACGCCCCCCCCCCCCCTCGTTTCCTCAATTACACCCCCTTCTTTATCACAACTTCCCCGCGTTTCCCCCCCTTCTCCATCACCAACACCCACCCCCGCGTGGGGCATGTTGCTAGCTCTTGACGTTATCGTGATACGTTCATGGCACTGTCGTGGTTATCGTGGCTTTATCGTGTCGATAAAATGACCGTTTATTTTCCATTTGCGAATTAGTCTTACAGCTATCATGACTCCATCGTGACCATCTTTTTTTTCTTTTTCTTTTTATTACATCAATAAGGACTGGCCAAGGGCACAACAAAAAGAGGTAACACAAAGCCCGCTTAGTTGCCAGTCCCTATAAAGAAGACAGTAAGAGAGAAAAAAAAGAGAGGTGTGCCAGTTTAGTTCGGGAGGTGTCTTATCACTCTTCTCTTGAAAAGATTTAAGTCGTAGGAAAGCGGAAAAATAGAAACAGGAAGAGAGTTCTATACTTTACCAGTGAAAGGGATGAAAGAGTAAAGATACTGATTAACTCTTGCATTAGGAAGATGGACAGAATAGGGATGAGAATGAGTAGAAAGTCTTGTGCAGCGACGCCGCGGGAGGGGGGGAGGCATGCAGTTAGCAAGTTCAGAAGAGCAGTGAGCATGAAAATAACGGTAGAAGATAGCAAGAGAAGCAAAATTCCGGCGGTGATTTAAAGATTAAAGACAGTCAGTCAGAGGAGGGGAGTTGATGAGACGAAAAGCTTTTGACTCAACCCTGTTGAGGAGAGCTGCATGAGTGGATCCTCCCCAAACATGTGAGACATACTCCATACATGGGCGGATAAGTCCCCTGTACAGAGCAAGTAACTGGGAACTGGGAGGGAGAACAAAAAGGACGCAGACGCCACAGGACACCTAACTTCTTAGAAGCTGTTTTAGCAAGAGAAGATATGTGAGATTTCCAGTTCAGATTTTTAGTAAAGGATAGTCCTAGAATGTTCATTGTAAAAGAAAGAGATAGTTGAGTGTCATTAAAGAAGAGGGGATAGTTATCTGGTAGGTTTTGTCGAGTAGATAGGTGAAGAAATTGGGATTTTGAGGTATTGAACAAAACAAGGTTTGCTTTGCCCCAATCAGAAATTATAGAAAGATCAGAAGTTAGGCGCTTGGTGGCATCTCTCCGTGAATCACTTAGTTTCTGTTGAGTTGGACGTCTAATAAAAGACGTTGAAAAATGCAGGGTAGAATCATCAACTTAGGAGTGGATAGGGCTTTGAATTAGACATAGAAGATCATTAATGAATAATAGAAAGAGAGTGGGTGATAGGACAGAGCCCTGGGGAACACCACTATTGATATATTTAGGAGAAGAACAATGTCCGTCTACAGTAGCTGCAATAGAACGGTTTAAAAGGAAACTTAAGATGAAGGTACAGAGAGAAGGATAGAAACCGAATGAGGGTAGTTTGGAAATTAAAGATTTGTGCCAGACTCTATCAAAAGCTTTTGATATGTCAAGGGCAACAGCAAAAGTTTCACCGAAACCCCTAAAGGACGATGACCAAAATTCAGTTAGGAAAGCTAGAAGATCGCCAGTAGATCGCCCTTTACGGAAACCGTACTGACGATCAGATAGAAGATTGTGAGCAGATAGATGCTTAAGAATCTTCTTATTAAGTATAGATTCAAAAACTTTAGAAAGGCAGGAAGTCAAAGCTATAGGACGGTAGTTTGAAGGATTAGAACGGTCACCCTTCTTAGGAACAGGTTGGATGTGAGCAAGCTTCCAGCAAGAAGGAAAGGTGGAAGTAGATAGACAAAGACGGAAAAGTTTGACCAGGCAGGGTGCAAGCACAGAAGCACAGTTTTTGAGAACAATAGGATAAGATAAGAGATAAGATGTTCATCCTATCTAGACACTTTGCAAGTACCAACTACAAGGTTATTGACTATACAAAGCGCCACCACGTCAGCACGAACTAGGCGGACTCGAACCGCTGACCGAATGCGCAGGGACGCTACACATTGCGAGCTCACGACTCTACCAACCTTGCCACCCTGACGGGCAGAACAATAGGAGGGACGCCGTCAGGACCGTAAGCCTTCCGAGGATCTAGGCCAGAAAGGGCAAAGAAAACATCATTACGAAGGATCTTAATAACATGCATAATATAGTCAGAGGGTGGAGGAGAAGGAGGAACAAGCCCTTCATCAACCAGAGTGGAATTTTCAGCGAAGGTTTGAGCGAAGAGTTCCGCTTTAGAAATAGATGAGACAGCTGTGGAGCCATCTGGGTGAAGCATAGGAGGGAAAGATGAAGAAGAAAAATTGTTAGAGATGTTATTAGCTAGATGCCAGAAGTCACGAGAGGAATTTCAGAAAGAGAGGATTCAGAAAGATTTTGACATTTCCTATGAATGAAGGAGTTTTTGGTAAGTTGAAGTATAGATTTGGCATAATTACGGGCAGAAATATAAAGGGCATGAGTTTCTAATCTTACAACCGTCATGACACATACTTACAGGCAGCGTGACATTGTTGCGAGTCTATCGTGGTCTGCGTTTATCATGGTCAATTTTCATGATAGCGTCAATAATTGAATTAGCGGCGCTATCGTGGTTCGATTAATGAATGTGTGAAGCCTTTATGCCTCTCTTCTCACCCCATCCTCTTTCATTCCTCCTCCTCATACTCCCCCTCCCTTTCTGCCTGAGAGAAAAGTAGATCACCATCACATATTTATCTTTCCTTCCTTTCTCAAAGTCAACCACACAACCAACTTTGAATCACTCATTGTTTTTCGTCTACTACTATTAAATTTTCCCTCCATTGAGTTACTTCGCAGCCTTGTATGTAGTTGGACGCGGCCACCTGGATTTACTACCAATGGGATTATTTTTGGGCATTTTGATGATGGGATGACCTGGTTTGTTCTCTGCCTATAATTAGACTCTCTTGTTTTCTTCCCTTCTCGTTGCCTTCCTTGGAATGTCTACTGCAGGTTGACGAGGCCTTGCTTCTTGGGGGCGTAATATTTACGGTGCGAGAGACGTGTGTTTAGGGTATAAGAATGAGGGTTCGGGCAAAATTAATATATGAGTTGTTCCCTGATAGACTGCTTGCCTGCCTTTGCTCCCTGGCCTTGCGTTCATGGGTGTTTTGTAGTGGTATTGGTTGTAGTGTATAGTCTCGCTATTATCATGATGCTTCTCTTTGCGTTACATACGCCTTCTAATATTTAGAACATGACTGTCTGGATTCACGTAATTTTCACCTTTCTACTGTTTCTATAGGTCAGAACGAGTGTGAAAGTTACAATGAAATGTTGTGCAAACATTACATTTTTCTTTTAAGAATAGACTTTTATCTTTTAAGGCTAGGTTAGGTTACGTTAGGTTAGTTTATGGGTTAGGTTAGGTTAGGTTGGTTTAATGGTTTAATTAGGTTATTGTTTAATTATTTTACAAATGGAGCTTTTTTCCAGTCAAAACTTCTAAAAAGTGTATTTTTTAGAAGTAAAAGTAAAACTTTTTCGAATTGCAATAAACACTTTCTTTTGAGGTTTGCGCAGGAAAAAAACTATCTCCATTAGGAAAAGCATAACGTATTAAACGAACAAAATCGAACCTGTCTGAAAATCTTGCAACAGTCATAAAGTTATAATTTTTACCCATGCGCCTCAATAACTTACTCTAATCGGGGTGTTGTTGGTGCAGCACACCAGCCAGCACTACACTGTACGCACATTACCTCTATATATCTTGTCTTGTGTTCACTGGTAGAGGAGAATGGAAAAATAATAAAATAAACACAGGTTATAGAGGAGCGGAGATAGAAATTTATGGATGCCACAGACAAAGATATCGCGAAAAAAGAAAATAGATGAAACAAAAGAAATGAATAGGAGAGGAGGAGCAGGAGGAGTCAAAAGTATCATCTTGAGAATGCTTCTCAGGGGTGGCGTGTCTAGGGCACTGGTGAGGATGGTGTTGGCGAGGAGTCGCTTCTCGGATTACCAGAGGAAGGGTCGAGTGACGATGTGGCGGTGAAGGCGTCGGCCAGGTGTAAGGAGGGGCCACAGTCCAACATAAAAGCTGGCTACCCCCCCCCCCCTCTCTCTCTCTCTCTCTCTCTCTCTCTCTCTCTCTCTCTCTCTCTCCTCTCTCTTCTCTCTCTCTCTCTCTCTCTCTCTCTCTCTCTCTCTCTCTCTCTCTCTCTCTCTCTCTCTCTCTCTCTCTCTCTCTCTCTCTCTCTCTCTCTCTCTCTCTCTCTCTCTCTCTCTCTCTCTCTCTCTCTCTCTCTCTCTCTCTCTCTGGTGTAAGAAGCATTAAGAGTGTTGTGTTAGTTAGGGTTCCGTCCGATCGATTTAATCAATGATTTCTTGAAAAACATAAATAATCACAAAAATCCTAATTCATATACATCTGGGGTGTTATTTACAATATGACTATGACATTCATAATATATGCCATATTTTTTGTCATGACGAGATCACTCACAAAATCACACATGAAATATACACCGGCACGGTCCAGGCGGTACCTCTTGATCAGTTCCTCGTCACTGAGTTCATTGAAAACGTATCTCCTGGCTCGAAAATGTCTGGGCTGGCGCTCTCGGAGGGGTCGTGGTGCTGCCATCCAAGATCCCTTCAAGAGAAGGTCAGTCCACCCCGCCGCCTGGATGGATCTAAAGTGACGTCACAGGGTTGGTGATGGTTGCTGGTTTTCTATGGTCATAATTTTGCTCAAAGAAAATCAACCTATATGGAACTTAATGGTAAACTAAACCATATCGTAATATTTTTTAGTATTTCTTTTAAGTTTTAATATCATTTTTCGCAAAATTTATTATTATTTCCTTTAACTATATTTTTTTTGTGTTTATTTATTTGTGTGTGTATGTAACAGTGTGTGTGTGTGTGTGTGTTAGATTGTGTGTGTGTGTGTGTTAGAGTGTGTGTGTGTGTGTGTGTGTGTGTGTGTGTGTGTGTGTGTGTATGAGTGTGTTTGCGTGTGTGTGTATGTGTGTGTTTGTGTGTATGTATGTGAGCTTGTGTGTGTGGGGGGGGGGTATCGGTGTAGGTGTGGGTGAGAGAGAGAGAGAGAGAGAGAGAGAGAGAGAGAGAGAGAGAGAGAGAGAGAGGGAGAGAGGGGTATAAGGAAAGTACTCCAGGTTTAGAGATAGGTGTGTGGTTCTCTCCCTTGGGTATAACAGCTCGGATTACTACGGCCAGACCATCTGCTCATGACTCTTAGGCCTGACTGCATTTCCACTACAGGATATATATATAAAACTTTTTTTGGTAACTCTCTCTCTCTCCTCTCTCTCTCTCTCTCTCTCTCTCTCTCTCTCTCTCTCTCTCTCTCTCTCTCTCTCCTCTCTCTCTCTCTCTCTCTCTCTCTCTCTCTCTTTCACTCATATCATAATTACAGTAATACAACAATGACATGCGATATTGCATACTATTACAAGTATCGATGGTAACCATACAAAGTGTGTGTTTGTATTTGTGTGTGTGTGTGTGTGTGTGTGTGTGTGTGTGTGTGTGTGTGTGTGTGTGTGTGTGTGTGTGTGTGTGTGTGTGTGTGTGTGTGTGTGTGTGAAAGAGAGAGCATGGTTAAAAGCGGGCAATGATAACTATGACTATGGCGACAGAGCTCTCCTGAGTGACATTCACAGTGTTCAGGCGATAACTGACCCCGTGACCCAGGCCAACCCCTCGGTCTAAATACCCTTTGACGTCGCGATCCAGTGGGCGGAGCATGGGTTAGAAGTGGACTAACCCTCTCTAGAAAAGATCCTGCTGCCATGTTTACGTTTATGTTTGTCATACGGGGCGCTATGGGAGCTCGAACCTCCCATAGCGGTATATGGGGTTATATGATGAACATAGCATTTTTATGAGTGTTTTGTGGACTTTATGAGTAAATTCCTCCATTGTGTGTCCTTATGACAAACATAATAGACAATGACGGCTTTATAAATACCACCCCTGGCTTATGGGAAGACTCCCATAAAGTGCTTTGGCAAAATCCGAAAATTAAAAGGGACAATTTAAAGGTCCCGCCCACCCCATGACAGGCTGCGTCACGCCCACTTTTTGTTTACATCTATATTGATAGTAAGATATCAATTAAAATGTTATCATCGATTATTCTGGTGCATTCTAGTGGGGTATGGCACGTTTGCCAAGGCAGCAACATGGTGAGGGCAAGGAAGATAGAGAGGAGGTAGTGTGACTAGTGTCATCCGACCCGGTGTAGCGGGACGAGGTGGCATGCCGGGAAATCTTGGAGCTGTATTCATATTTTTGCTTGCTATCGTGCTTAAAAGTACTCCCACCTAACAATGATGGTCAGTCAACAAGTTATTCATAAAACTTTGACTCAATATATTTTTTTATTTTTTTATTTATTTATTATTATTATTTTTTTTTAACATGTTGTGCCTATAGCGCCTGTAGGCAGTGGTGACCCAGGGCTCGGATGGTAGACTCTGGAGGTTCACTTGAGGGCTGATGTGATGGTTGGCCCTCGCCCGTGGTGGCGCAGGCAGGATTCTTATAGTGACGCCTGTGATTAGAGGTTCATGCCGCCCCCCTGTGTCCTCCGATGCACTCGCAATCGAAGGTAGAGTTGATGGGCAGGGCATGTGGGTGTTCTTAGGCCACTCGACGGTGCAGAAAGGTTTTGGGTTTCTTCGGGGATCGAACTCGGGTCACCGAGAACGCCAGTCGGAGACGCTAACCACTCCGCTACCCCCTCCCCAAATGCTTTTAATGTTAGCGGGATTGAGCTATGGCATAGAGTATGGCTAACGTAGCCATACTCTGCTAAAAGTAGGAATGGATATCGGGAATCGGATATAAAGGATGATTTGGCGCGTAAGTAGCATTAAGAATATTTTCAAGGTTAATTTAGAGCTTATTTTATTGTACTCTTAGCAGTTTTTATTCCATTGACACCAAAGTGAGATAAACTAATCGATGTTGGCGGTTTGTAGCAACTTATTCAAGCATAATTTTAGGGTCGAGGTAGGTGGCCGAGTGGTTAGCATCTTGGAGTGGTGAGCTCGATGTCCCAAGTTAGAATCCTGCCGGGGACAACTCTTTCGGCCATCTTTAACGTGGTCGACAAGAGCCTGGGAGGTACGCACAAGGTCCCGAGCTCAAGTCCCACCAAGGAGCAACTGTAAATCTGTCGCTGTTGCAATTGTTGCTATTAATTGCCCACGAACTTGCTTGTGTTCCATATCTAAGATATACTTTGGGGTTCAAGGAACACTATTTTGTTTTCTCTTATATTGAACATTTCGTTACTCTCGTTACTCTCGTTACACAATATAAATCCTACTAACAAGGTAACATATCGTTGCTTAACATCCCCCTAACTCACAACGTTATTAACACTCCCTAATTCACAACATCCTAAACACATTGAACATTCTAACACATTGAACTCGGCTGCGTTACACTCCCTAAATTAGACTAACTGCCTTAAAAATCCATAGCTCCTACTTACCTTAAGGTAGCCCATCTTGGTCAGTTAAAATATTATATGACAATAACGGTTCTTCCTATCTTACATCACTATATAGTATATGGCCATCCTAATTATTGCATTTTGGCAACTACAAGACGTCCTCACTAACTTATTTTCTATATAGCCGACCACCAGCCTGACCAGACATCCGATAATTATCGTATAAATACGATAAATTGGTGCTTGGTACGATAAACGATAATGTCCATACGATACACGATATTTTTAACTGGTTAGTTCACTAACGGTCTTTACAGTAAAACTATATCAAGTATAGACGTCCAGCCTCTGGCCCTTTTGCTTTTGGCTCAGTTCTTGCGGCTGGAACGTGGCAGCGAGCTCAAAGTGCTTTTAAAATACCTGGTCTACAGAAGTTACAGAAGTCTACAACAAGCAACATAAGTTATTGTAAAACCGAAGTTTATTTATCTCTAATTAAATCATTACGCTAATTACTCATTAAGGGCTTGTTTTACGCAAAAAGTTTGTTTCACAGACCCCCATTGATTTTGACAGCACTACTTGCATGTCAAATTTCAGCTCAATCCGACAATATTTAGGAGTAGTTATTCACTTTTTGGCTTAAACTTGGTTTCACGGGTCTTATGGTAAGAAGCAGCTCGCTTCGCTCGCTGCCAATCAAGTATAGGCGTCCAGCCTCTGGCCCCTTTGCTTTTGGCTCAGTTCTTGCGGCTGGAACGTGGCAGCGAGCGGGTGTAAAACCGATGTTTATTTAGCACTAATTAAATCATTACGCTAATTACTCATTAAGGGCTTGTTCTACGCAAAAATTTTGTTTCACAGACCCCCATTGATTTTGACAGCACTACTAGCATGTCAAATTTCAGCTCAATCCGACAATATTTAGATGTAGTTATTAACTTTTTGGCTCACGAATGGTTCCACTCCCCTTACACGAATGGGTCTTATGGTAAGATAACATGGTATACCAGTATTTGTATCAGCATATTTTAATGGGGAGGCGGTAGCAGAGTGGTTAGCGTCACCGAGTGGCGTTCTCGAAGACCCGAGTTCGATCCCGAGTGAGACACATAAATCCACTTAAATCAAGTATAGGCGTCCAGCCTCTGGCCCCTTTGCTTTTGGCTCAGTTCTTGCGGCTGGAACGTGGCAGCGAGCTCAAAGTGCTTTTAAAATACCTAGTCTACAAACCTAAATTTAGTTCATAATTATCTGCAGGTAAAATAACAACAACAAGTAGGTGCCCCTTCTATGCCTTCGTCCGCATTTTAGCTTCATTACGCTAATTACTCATTAAGGGCTTGTTCTACGCAAAAAGTTTGTTTTACAGACCCCCATTGATTTTGACAGCACTACTTCCATGTCAAATTTCAGCTCAATCCGACAATATTTAGGAGTAGTTATTCACTTTTTGGCTCACGAATGGTTCCACTCCCCTTACGCGAATGGGTCTTATGGTAAGTGGCAGTGAGCGAAGCGAGCTGCCGCTGAGCAAATTTATGCCTAGTGCCTAATTTTTCCCGGCAGTGAGCAAATTGCTCACTGCCGGGAAAAATCAGGCACTAATTCAGAGGACACAGGGGGGTGGCATGAACCTTTAATTATAGGCGTCACTATAAAAATCCTGCCTGCGCCACCACGGGCGGAGATGTGATGGCCAACCATCCGAGCCCTAGAGGTCACTGCCTACAGGCGCTATAATCATAGATGTAAAAGAAAAAAATAATTGTTACTTGACAGGATTAAAACAAATAGATAAAAAATTACCATCAATTGACTGAACTGACATGTTCGTACCGCGAATATTATTATTTCCTTATTCAATACGATAATTCAGGCCCAAATAAGATAATTTTGGCCAAAGCTGTACGATATTACAATAATTGTAATAGTAATATTCCATGTATAATTAATCATTGTTTGGCGACAACAAATGGCGACAGGAGACATCCTGTTTCAGGTACTCCGTCCCGCGCTCATCTAGCAGTGTTGTCACACGTACGATAATGATCGTACATGTACAATAAATTTACCACCGGTACGACGTACGATACGATTTTCTATTATCGTAAGATTTGTACGATAATTCTAGGTTGTTATTAATATTAGAACAAAATGTTGTGGTCACAGTCGCACTCCAGCAGACTCATTGTGTGATGAAGTGTGTGTGCCACTCCGCTCACCTTTGTGCAAGTGAAGCTTGCAAGAGTTTGCCTAGAATAATTGAAGACTTAGCCAAAAAAGTCTACTATACAACTTCTTTAAATGTAGTTGCAAACGCCAAAGTGAGTTTAAGTAATTTTAAGTCGTTTAAGTCGTTTGAGTATTTTTTCAGTCGTTCTGTGAACTCAAACCACACAAAATTTTTCATCCTTCCCAGACTAGATGGTTGTCATTAGTTGCTGTGGTTCAAAGACTGCTGGAGCAGTGGGAGGCACTGAAGTTATTTTTCTGAGGCTTTCTGAGAAACTGGTAGTAGCAAAGTTGATTTTCAACGCCCTGCATGATCCTTTCAAAAATTATATTTTGTATCTTGACTGGGTTCTCCCAAAGTTTACTGATTTCAATTTTTTTTTTGTCAGATAAAGCAGTAATAACATTTCTCCATGAAAAAATGTCCATGCTGTCCAGAAACATGCTGTCATTTACGGACATAAATTATATAATTAAAACTGATTAAATTTCTGTAAATCCTGAAAAACATGACAGACATCTCAGTGACAGCCAAATGTACTTGGGAGTTAAAGTAATGCAGGGATTAAAAATTCCCACTGTAATGGACAAGAAAGATCAGCTGCAATATTATTTTCAGCGATGTAGAAACTTCCTTGTAGTGGCATGTACTGATATCAAGAAGAGATATAATTTCAGTGATAGTGTTATTTCAAAGTTCAGCTGTCTTTGTCAAAAAAATGTTTTCAACGGAATTCAGGGAAAGAAACTCATCTTTATTTCCCCTTGCATCTGAGCTTCCTCTGATTGTTTGCCCAGATGATGAGTCATTACTTCAGAAGTCGGACGATCAGTGGCGAATGATTCCAATGTTTAGGGATGTGGTAAAGCTTAACTGATGGTAATGAGTGTCATAACTTAGATAGGGAACACAAAAAGTTCGTGTGCAATAGAAACATTGCAATCGCAAAATAACTAAAGTTACGCATTCCCTGTATCATTATAATCGTCCTTCTCTGGACTGATTTTAACAATGCTATATCCATCCTGTAATACGGAGACCAAAACTGTACCGCATATTCTAGGTGAGGTCTGACTAGAGCCAAGTAAAGCTTTAGAATAACCTCAAAACTTCTACTTTTAACACTCCTGGCAATGAATCCTAAAACCCCGTTAGCTCGATTTCTAGCCCCAATGCATTGTTTCCTAAGACGAAGGTCTGAGCTTACCCGCACACCCAATATTTCTCCATTTCTGACCTTTTCGGTGATACATTGCGTATAATGTATCTATTACCAGGATTTTCTCTACCAACATTAATTACGCTATACTTGTCAATATTAAATTCCATCTGCCACCTGACTACCCACTCGTCTAACTTATCTAAGTCTCCCTGTAAACCGTTTACATCAGATTGTGATCTAATAATCCTACCTATCTTAGTATCATCAGCAAACCAGCTGATATCACTGCTAATCCCACTATCTACAAGTAAGTCGTTGATGTAAATCAAAAATAGTAATGAACCCAAAACAGACCCTTGTGGAACCCCACTCGTTACCTGCCTCCATTCTGATTTTGAACAATCAATAGTAACCCTTTGTTGCCTATCACTTAGCCAAGATCTAATCCAACGAAGAACCTTTCCTTCTATTCCATGTGCCTTAACCTTATTTAAGAGTCTCTCATGCGGTAACTTGTCAAATGCCTTGCTATAGTCTAGGTATAGTACTACAATATCATAATCCTCATCATTATCTGCTGCCTCACAAACTTTTCTATTAAAACTCAATAAATTGGTGATACATGATCTATCCTTGGTGAACCCATGTTGTGAATCATTTACCAAACTAAGCTGTTTCTAAATTGTCTCTAATGTTTTTGCAATAACAGATTCTAATAATTTACCTACTACTGAAGTCAGACTAACGGGTCGATAATTTAATATTATTTTTCTATCACCCTTCTTGAAAATGGGAATCACATCACCTTTCCTCCACATCAACGGCACTTCCCCTAAATCAACCGATTTCTTAAATATGTCCACAAATGACTCACTAACAACCTCTTTGCATTCTTTTAATACCCTGGGATAAACTTCATCTGGTCCTGGTGACTTAAACTTCTCCATTCTATCCATACCCTCTTTCATGAGGGCTTTTGTCTTGGAGTGGGTGAGGTCTAGGTAGCTAGTTTGAGTCCCGCTGGAGGTACCTCTTTCGGCCATCTTTAAAGCAGTGGCCGGATGATTAGAACCTGGTAGTGGTGAGCACAAGATCCCGAGGTCATGTCCCGCCAGGACAACTGTTTCGTCCATCGTCGAGTGGCCGAAGAAACCCTCATGCTACTCATCAACCTCACCTTCGTCTGCGACTATAAGTGCGGCAGAAGGTACCAAAGGGCAGCATGAGCCTCAAATTAAACCATCACAGGTGTCACTATAAAAATCCAGTCTGCGCCACCACGGGCGAGGGCCAACCATCACAGCCCTCCATAATATGCAGGGCAACCACCTGAGCCCTCTAGGAAGGAAAATAAAAACCTAAGGAAGGAAGATAATAGCTTGTAGGTACTATAGGCTCCAACGTGAAAAAAGAAAAAAGAAATTAGTCTTAAAGGTTTCATAATGCTCAAAGGTTTCATAATGCTTATAACACAAGGTTCACTTCTCACTTTTATTGGCAGAAATCTCCCAGTAATGCTCTTTGACTACGTATCACATCTAACTATCTACCCCATGTCCCATTTTCTTTGCTGCCCATCTTGACGACGTCCATAACAACATCACATTCTTTCTTCCTCCTCCTCCAGGGGCACAAGGAAGTGTCGTCGTTCCTGTGGATGGTTAAGCGCGACCCTCCCTCCTACTTCTTCGGCACCATCCACGTGCCCTACACCCGCGTCTGGGAGCACATCCCCAACAACACCAAACGCGCCTTCCGCCTCAGCGACAACGTGTTCTTCGAACTCGACCTTACTGACCCCTACACCGTTTCCGCCCTCACCACCTGCCAGCTTCTCCCCAGGGTGAGTCACGCTCCACACGCACACTGTTCCCTTCCTTCCTTCCTTCCTTCCTTCCTTCCTTCCTTCCTTCCTTCCTCTCTCCCTGTTAGTGTAGTTGTTATTGTTCATATCTTATCAACATTGTGGTGGACGCCAGCTATAATAGTGCCTGTAGTAGACCGCCTGTGGAAATGACGAAGTAGGGTGTTTATCTCTCCTTTCTTATTATTATCTCTCTCTCTCTCTCTCTCTCTCTCTCTCTCTCTCTCTCTCTCTCTCTCTCTCCTCTCTCTCTCTCTCTCTCTCTCTCTCTCTCTCTCTCTCTCTCTCTCTCTCTCTCTCTCTCTCTCTCTCTCTCTCTCTCTCTCTCTCTCTCTCTCTCTCTCTCTCTCCTCTCTATAATATAATATATATATATATATATATATATATATATATATATATATATATATAATATATATATATATATATATCAATTTATTACAAGGCCGACAAACTTCCAATCCCTATTTGCTACAGTCAAAATGCTATTGTTCTTTCACTGGTTACCTTTTCCTGCACTTCCTTCCCTGTGCATAGAAATCATCAATTATTTATTGACCCTTAATTAACCATGAAATTAAAAAAAATTCTTGCCCCCTTTAAGTAAACCTATACTGACCTATCTCATGTAAAGTATTTGTTTATATTATGTGGAAGAAAACAAATGTATTCTTAGACGAACTATTAGCAGAGTGGTGGCCGAGGGAGGGGGAGTGGTGCAGGGAGTGTGCGTGGCGAGTGGGCGTGAGCAGTGCAGTGCAGGATGTAGTGGAGTTCTGGAATCACTCCTTAAGGAGATTGCAGAATTGAAGAGTGTAGCGAAGAACCAAGAGAAAGAGATTCGAGCACAAAAAGTTTGGTTCTATGTTCAAGTGGCTTACCTAGTGGGGCACCTGAAGGTGGAGTACCTAGTAAGGCACCGGAAGATGGTGGGTGGAAGGTAGTAGAGCGAGGAGGGTCTCGTTTCAGGCTGAGGAAGGACACTCTTGACCAAGTAGAGCGCAGGAATTCCTTCAGGCACTCTCTTGACTGCAGGAGAAGGAAGAGGAGGTAAAGCTCGAAAGGGTAGACGATACATCCCTACCCGAAGGGAAAATCTTGGTTGTTGGGAACAGTCAGATTAGATTCCTGGATAGGGCTTTTTGTGACAGAGATAAGAAGAGTAGGAAGCGGGTGTGTTTTCCAGGGGCGGGGATAAGTCATGTTGGTGATAGGATAGAGGCGTGCATGGCAGGCGTAGAGATCAAGCCCATCGTTTGCCTGAGCGCAGGAGGAAACAACGTTGATCGTTTAAGGAGTGAAGAACTGCTGTGGCGGTTCAAGGAGGCTTTAGGTAAGGTTAGGGACAGGGGTAGGGGTCCCTGTGGTGTGTGGTGTCCTTCCGACGCGCTCTGTTGACGACTTGTGGTACTCCATGGCGATTGCTCTGAATTGCCGGATGGCAATTCAGAGTGTAATAAAGTGTAACTTTAATAGCTTCAATCTCTTCTCATAACTAAAGTTACGCATCCCTTGAATACTTTTGGTCATCCTTCTCTGCACTGATTCTAACAAGGCTATATCCATCCTGTAATATGGAGACCAAAACTGAACCGCATAGTCTAGGTGAGGTCTGACTAGAACCAGATAAAGCTTTAGAATAACTTTCGCACTTCTACTTTTAACACTTCTGGTAATGAATCCTAACACTATTAGCTCTATTTCTAGCTTCAATACATTGTTTCCTAGGTCGGAGTTCTGGGCTCACCCTCACTCCAAGATCTTTTTCACCTTCTGATCTTTTCAGCGATACATTATTAATGAATAATAGAAAGAGAGTGGGTGATAGGACAGAACCCTGGGGAACACCACTATTGATAGACATATAGGAGAAGAACAATGTTCGTCTATAGTAGCTGCAATAGAACGGTTTGAAAGGAAACTTAAGATGAAGGTACAGAAAGAAGGATAGAAACCGAATGAGGGTAGTTTGGAAATTAAAGATTTGTGCCAGACTCTATCAAAAGCTTTTAATATGTCAAGGGCAACAGCAAAAGTTTCACCGAAACCCCTAAAGGAGGATGACCAATATTCAGTTAGGAAAGCTAGAAGATCGCCAGTAGATCGCCCTTTACGGAAACCGTACTGACGTTCAGATAGAAGATTGTGAGCAGATAGATGCTTAAGAATCTTTTTATTAAGTATAGATTCAGAAACGTTAGAAAGGCAGGAAGTCAAAGCTATAGGACGGTAGTTTGAAGGATTGGAACGGTCACCCTTCTTAGGAACCGGATGGATGTGAGCAAACTTCCAGTAAGAAGGAAAAGTGGAAGTAGATAGACAAAGACGGAAAAGTTTGACCAGGCAGGGTGCATGCACATAAGCACAGTTTTTGAGAGCAATAGGAGGGACTCCGTCAGGACCGTCAGCCTTCCGGGGATCTAGGCCAGAAAGGGCAAAGAAAACATCATTACGAAGGATCTTAATAACAGGCATAATATAGTCAAAGGTTGAGGAGAAGGAGGAACAAGCCCTTCATCAACCAGAGTGGAATTTTCAGCAAAGGTTTGAGCGAAGTGTTCAGCTTTAGAAATAGATGAGACAAATTGGAGCCATCTGGGTGAAGCATAGGAGGGAAAGATGAAGAAGAAAAATTGTTAGAGATGTTATTAGCTAGATGCCAGAAGTCACATGGTTAGATATGTCAGGCAAAGTATTTAATTCAGAGGTTGAGATAGATGGGTACAAGCTATTTCTCAAGGACAGGTTAGGCAGAAAAGGTGGAGGAGTGGCACTTTATGCAAGAGATACATTGCAGTGTTTTGATAACAATGTTATAAAAATAGATGATAGTGTAGTCTATATGGGTGGACGTTAAGGAGGGAACCGACAAAATGGTCTTGGGTATAGTGTACAGGCCTCCAAACATATGTAAAGAGGATTCAGTTCCTATATGGCAGGCAATAAACAAGGCTTATATATATATAATCGTTTATGCGTGGTAGGAGATTTTAATCTTAGGAATATTGACTGGGATCTAATTGTAGGAGATAATGACGTAGAGGAATTGTTCAAACTAGTTCAGGATAACTTTCTAAAGAAAGCAATCAAGGAGCCTACAAGGGGAGACAATATTATAGATTTATTACTAACAAACAGGGAAGATTTAGTAACTGTGGTGGAGGTCAGCTAGGTAATAGCGATCAATGTGCAAATAGGTTTAGTTCAAAATGGGAAGTAGGTTCTAGAAGCGTTAATATGCATAGAGTACCCGACTTCAGAAGGGCTAATTATTCAGAATTAAGAAGACACCTGGAAGGGATCAGATTGGGTCGAATGGAGGGTGAGGTGAGGTCTGATGTCAGGGAAGACGGTGGAGTCAGTGAGATCAGTGCTAATGAGGCTAATAATTTTTTTATTACCAATTTATTGCAGGCCAGAAAAAAAATATTCTTAATAGGGCGATAAGATCAAGGAAAAAACTATCCCAAATGTATGACTGAGAGTTAAAACACAATATAAGACCAAAAAGGAACATGTACAAGAGGGTTAAAACAGGTGAGCAGAGATCAGTATAATGCCATGGCTAGGACAGCCAAGAAGTTAACACGAGAAACTACTAACTACTACTAACAACTAAAACTATGAGATTAAGGTTGCTGGCCAGGCAAAGACCTGGAATATATATATATATATATATATATATATATATATATATATATATATATATATATATATATAATATATATATATATATATATATATATATATAATAATATAAGCGAAAGTGTGTCTGTCTGTGTGTGTGTGTGTGTGTGTGTGTGGAATAGGTTCCGCCCCCCGTGGCGCAATGCCCTCATATGGCACATTTTTGGAACCGGGTCGAGCAGGGGAGGGTTATAAGCCCACTTATAGAACGATCCGATCACTTTTTTTCTCTTTTTTTTTTAGCAGCCTATTAGCGAGAATTGTGAGAAAAAAAAGTGGGTTGCAAGAATTGAGGAAACCTTGATGTAGGGTGATGGGTAATGGGTGAGTGAATGGGTGGGGTGATGGGTAATGGGTGTGGGGTGATGGGTGAGTGAATGGGTGAGGGAATAGGTGGGGGGTGATGGGTAATGGGTGAGTGAATGGGTGTGGTGATGGGGAATGGGTGGGGGGTGATGGGTAATGGGTGAGTGAATGGGTGTGTGGTGATGGGTAATGAGTGAGTGAATGGGTGTGTGGTGATGGGTAATGGGTGAGTGAATGGGTGGGAGGTGATGGGTAATGGGTGAGTGAATGGGTTGAGGGTGATGTGAATGGGTTGGCGTTAATACATATATTTCTACATCCATGATTGGTTGGGGGTGATGGGTGATGGGTGAGGGAATAGGTGGGGGGTGATGGGTAATGGGTGAGTGAATAGGTGTGTGGTGATGGGTAATGGGTGGGGGGTGATGGGTAATGGGTGAATGAATGGGTGGGGGGTGATGGGTAATGGGTGAGTGAATGGGTTGGGGGTGATGTGAATGGGTTGGCGTTAATACATACCTATTTCTACATCCATGATTTCAGGAAAGCTAGAAGGGGCTATCTGGAGAGTCTGTGTTTGGTGGGCCGAAGGCCCACCAAACATAGGTGGTGGGCCAAAGGCCCACCAATAGCCCTCCGCAGGAGTTAGCCAAAAAGTCCGCCCGGAGGGCGGCTTTGCGGCTAGTATATTAATAAAAGCGAAAGTGTGTGTGTCTGTGTGTGTGGTGTGTGTGTGTGTGTGTGTGTGTGTGTGTGTGTGTGTGGTATAGGTTCCGCCCCCCGTGGCGGAATCCCATCATATACCACATTTTTGGAACCAGGTTGACCAGGGGAAGGTTTTAAGCCCACTTATGAGATGATCCGATCACTTTTTTTTTTTTTTTTTAGCAGCCTATTAGCGATAATTGTGAAAAAAAAGTGGGTTGCGAGAATTGAGGAAGCCTTGATGTAGGGTGATGGGTAATGGGTGAGTGAATGGGTGGGGTGATGGGTAATGGGTGTGGGGTGATGGGTGAGTGAATGGGTGAGGGAATAGATGGGGGGTGATGGGTAATGGGTGAGTGAATGGGTGTGTGGTGATGGGTAATGGGTGAGTGAATGGGTGGGGGGTGATGGGTAATGGGTGAGTGAATGGGTGGGGGGTGATGGGTAATGGGTGAGTGAATGGGTTGGGGGTGATGTGTATGGGTTGGCGTTAATACATACATTTCTACATCCATGATTTCAGGAAAGTTAGAAGGGACTATCTGGAGAGTCTGTGTTTGGTGGGCCCAGGGCCCACCAAACACAGGTGGCGGGCCGAAGGCCCACCAATAGCCCTCCGCAGGAGCTAGCCAAAAAGTCCGCCCGGAGGGTGGCTTTGCGGCTAGTATATATATATATTTAAATATATATATATATATATATATATATATATTTATATATTTATATATATTTTTATATATATATATATATATATATATATATATATATATATATATATATATATATATATTATATATATATATATAGGTTCATTTAAATTGTTATAATAAAAACTGAGAGAGAGTCTATTAAGGGAATACTCATGTGCTTTAAATGCGTACAAAGGTGGTGGTGAGAGTGGTGAATGACAAGGTCATGGTGTTGGGTGTTTTACCATGAGATGAGTCAGTGATGCTTGTGTGATGAGTGGCATACCAGGACTGGGAGGAGGAGGAGGAGGAATACAATAGAATACACGAGAAAAACAAATAAGCAAAGGAACATACTTTTTAGTTTGTTTTTACTGTACTTTCTAGCCATAAATAGGCTGTTGTTTTGACATTATTAGAAACACACAACATATTTACAAGTAAGGAAGCAGGAAAGCAAAGGTGAATGCCATTATGATCATCATATTGGGAAGGAAGTGAAAATTATACTGGGAAGATAGTGAAGACAGATTAAAGGAGAATGAAAAACATTATAAGTTACAAAGGACTCACGAACAGCAACAGACTTTCATAGCCATATGCTGTTTATTTTCACTAATCTGATAAAACCAAGTAACGCGAGGGAAAGAATAGTAAAGCAGGAGGAAGAGGAACAAGTAAGGCAGACCGTAACCTATACAAGCCCCTAACACGTCTATGCCCGCACACCTGCAGGGGGAGAACCTATCCGACGTGTTACCTGGCGAGTTGTTCACGCGGCTCAAGCGACACCTGGCGTACGTGAAGACCCAGATGCCCCGTTGGATCACGCCGGACCAGCGCGGCCGAGGACTGTATGCTGACTACCTCTTCAACGCCATCACCGGTGAGTACCTGATGCCCCCATCCCCTTCTGCCCCTTCTTCCAGGCTTAATTATTACCTTATTTTATCTTCTTATTCTTTCTTATTTTATCTTATTTTATTTTTCGTGCTTTTTCCAAGCAGATACAATGTCTTTGTTACAAGTGTATTGGAAGGAATGTTACTGCAGGTTTAGGGAAATATTATGTTGTTTCCTTCCTTTTTCCGTGATGGCATTGGGAAAGGTAACTCCAGGGAAATTTGAACCGTTGTAATCGTATAAATCCTGGACTGAAGATATGTATCATGTTGCAACCATTCAATGAACTTAATTCAATGATAAGCAGTAACGTATAAAAGTAAAGAAAATTGCTTAGAATTACATAGAAACAAATGACCCCAGGTCCAAACTATGTGGCCGGTACTTAACCTAAACATTATCAAAATAAACGCAATTTATATCCAAGATAATCAATAGTAAACAGTACAGCAGCCAGAAGGACAGATTCATATTTTTTTTAAATAATGTATAGGTTTTACATTGCCCTGTGGAGGGTAGAAACTTATTTCCACTCTGTACCGACATCAATGGTGAACAAAACTCATTTAGCTCATTCTGTTATTTGTTTGTATCTTATTAGTATTTATCCGTTATTCCTCGTCCGTGTTGAGTCATCAATGTATCTGTTTGTTTAACCTTCATACACGCTTTGAGTATACAAAACACATGAAACTACATTCTGTAAATTGTTGTAAACATACCAAGTTACTGTGAGCCGTTATTACCGTAACATTATCATACAATGTATCGGACTTCATCACTTGAACAGAAATTCCAAAATCAATTATGTAATAAACTGTTCGGTTACATCCAGTTTATTTCCAGCTCTGACTCGTCAACATGTATAAAAACGTCATGGGCTCATTCTGATGTTTACTATTAGCTACTGCCGTCACTATCATGTATCGTTTGTAAGGCTATACGCGGATCTCTTGCGACACTAAACTGCCCAACACAACAAGTTTAGGTGACAGTATCGTAAAAACACGTGAGGCATCACCAACAGTTTATAATTCAACTGCCGGACACTTATGTTGAGCCGAGAGACAACTGAGTTCTGGTCCTGTCACACGCCACACACACGACACCGAGGACACAGAACAACACACACACACCACACAACTACACACAACCCCAACCCACACAGAACCACACACACACACACACCACCCACCCCACACCACACACACACACAACCACACACACACACACACACACACACACACACACACACACACACACACACACACACACACACACACACACACACACACACACACCACACACACACACACACACACACACACACACACACACCACACACACACACAACACACACACACACACACACACACACACACACACACACACACACACACACACACACACACACACACACACACACACACACACCACACACAAACACACACACACACACACCCCACACACACACACACACACACACACAACACACACCACACACACACACACACACACCACACACACACACACACACACACACACAACACACCACACACACACACACACACACACACACACACACACACCACACACACACAACACCACACACACACACCCACACACACACACACACACACACACACACACACACACACACACAACACACACACACACCACACACACACACAACACAACACACACACACACACACACACACACACACACACACACACACACAACACACACACACACACACACACACACACACACACCACACACACACACACACACACACACCACACACACACACACACACACACACACACACACACACACACACCACACACAACACACACACCACACACACACACACACACACACACAGTTTTATTGACCACAGCAGAACATAATACACATATACATACTTATACATGTAGTTTTATAACTAGTCCAAAAAGTAAAATTAACTCAACACAACACTGGCAATTAGTAACTAACACTACAATATAATGCTATCCGCATTAAAATATCATTACTATTATATCTTTACTATTACACAATAATCGCAGTCCATTAATATTGAATAGAATAGAATATGCACTGGCCATCAGTAATACACACTCAAGATACAGTGTACTATTTTACAGGTCACATCTAGGGTAAATCTATTTGAAAACACCTGTTCCATAAGAGTGAACTGGTATATGTCCCTGACATGTTGGGTCAGTGTACACTGTTCCACCACATGTCTTTCAGTCTGCACTTGGCCACATACACACAGTCGCTCATCCAAGGGTAAGCGACCGCGACCTCTCCTATTCCACCTTCCAGTCTCACATATTAGCCAATGCCCACCTGTCCTAAACTGTGTAAACGACAGGCGATGCTTTTCATCAACTAAGTGTCTATCAGTGTAAATATTATGCACATTCAAAGTAGGGTTCATCTCTTTATATGTCACTCTTCTCGTGGAATTACTGTCTGAAATTCTCGATCTTACACATTGCATATCTACAGTACAATCTTTGACCTCACTGTCCACAAACTCCCTTATTAATCTACCGGTGACAGTGTCCATATTCATAGATAACTTCATTGCAAACGTCAGTGGGTCATCATCATAAGTTCATCGCTCTTGCCACATTTTATGGAAAAACTTATGTTGCACAGAACTTACCATATCTTTTAGGGGTGGGTAACCCGATTCCACGTAACATATATCATTGCAAGTTGACCTTCGCACACCCAACAATTGCTTTAAACACCAGTTAAACAGTTTAGTCATAGGTTTTAAATCTGCCCCAAACCATGATTCAGCACCATACATAAGTGTTGACATTAATGCTGCGTCAAAATCACGTTTTTTTACAATAAATGGCACATCATCATTTTTCTTCACAAAAGAAACAAATTTTAGTACGTGTGGCATTTTTAACTTGGCATGTAACTTAACAGCGGAAGATGTCGACCCATCGCAGGTGAACGGCGACCCTAAATAAGCATACGACTTACAAGGTTGAACACTTAAACCGTTCACTGCCAACGGGTCAGCGTCGTCACGGCTGCCATTTAACACAAAAAATTTAGTTTTAGACTGATTCACTATCATGCCGTACTCTAGACAGTACTCCTGTAATATTGATAATTTACTCAACATATTTCTCCGTGACGTGGCTAATAGTACCGTATCATCCATCATGACAAGAACGTGCAACCACTTCAGAAATCCATCATAACCACTGCCCTGTTTAATGAGGCGTATTAAATCATTAACAAAAATTACAAACAAAACGCAGGACGTTGGCGAGCCTTGTTTTACCCCTAATGCGATAGTTACCAAAGCGGCTCCAATCCAACTTTCTGTTAAACTATACATGGCAACCATAGCAGATATCATTACTGAGCCACATCCTAAACGCCTCAACACACGGAATAATAAATGTCTTGGTACTCTTGTCATATGCTTGCTTAAAGTCTATAAATGTTACAAAAAGAGTAAGTTTCTTTCTCCTGGCCATATCACACAACAAGCGTAGACAAACAATCTGTTCAAGACATCCCCTAGTCTTCTGTGCCCCGGCCTGTTCTCTAAATGGTCTAAACCAGAGGACAAGTCGCGAACACAACACCATATCGTATAATTTAGCAATACTGTTGGCTACATTTATCCCTCTGTAATTTCTCACATCTGCCTTATTGCCTTTCTTAAATATAGTGAACAGTTTTGCTCTAGACCAGCCCTGAGGATATGTGCCAGAAGAAAATACAGAGTTGAAAATATTTATAAGTAACATGATCCAATGGGAACACACACACACACGGTATCTATTATTACATAACTCCTAATACCAAATACTGAATAGAATTGGACCCGTTTACTCTACTTGAAGTAACAATAGATTGGAAATCTTCAAGCCTTATATAGTAGGGTAGTGATGTTGATTTTTTATGTGAACAATATTTTTGATGATACAGCCAATTTAAGTGTGGCGCCACGTTGTGACGTCACCGACTTACTTGCTATAGACCAGTAGCACAGCTGTCAAGCGGCCGCTCCACTTGCATTACCCCTACACCCTACTACACCAACTTGCATTACCCCTACTACAGCAAGATGGCCAGTAGTCCTCCTTCAAGTGATATGGTAGGTTTTCACTGTGTTTGTGAGTACCGTATATAAATTGCAGTTTATAAGGAAGAAATGAATAGACAGGGATAAGTGGCCCATGACACCAGCCATGTGATTACTTTTGGCATCGCGACGCCTTACAGGGAGATCAAATGAACCTGCAATGACATGTACAGCTATACAGCTAGACGAACTCGTAAAATAACAGGTAGAATGAGATATATGGCTCTCTTTCCCCACATAAGCAAAGCATACACCCATCGTCACCCTAACACTTGCCTCCCACAACACTCAAACTCCACTCAGTCAAGTTGCTTTCATTATTTGGTTAATATTCCGCAGGAGTTGGCGGGCTCCAATGCCTTACAGTTTACTTTGTCACTATTATTTTTGGTTCTACAGCAGTTTACTGCATTACAAGGTACGTAGCTATAATCGTCCTCAACTTGTAGATCTGACTGTCAGCAGTATTTCTAACCCCTACATCACCCGTCGGAAATTAACAATAATATAAGGGGGGTCTGGGGGTGGTGCAACCCCCTCAATTAGCTTAGGTAACCAATGTCCAGGTTAGGTTAGTGAACTAGGGGGTGGGGGTCTGGAAGGGCGCATCCCCCCATTTATAGGTCAACTATAGTTCACAAGATAGAGTATTGTATTAAACTGCAGTTTTAACTTATTTTCGTTATAACATAATATTAATATAATATTAATATTAATATTTTATTATATAACATATTTCATCCTTTAAAGTAATCGTCCAGACCCATTTTTTTTTTGCATTGATATGTTGAATGTTCATTCAAAACACCTAATCCACAAAAAGTAATTAATTTCCACGCCTTATTTCCGTAAAAACACGACTTTTGTGAAAAGCGCGGGGGAAAAAAATCATCCCTCTAACAGACCCGCAAATATTATTGATGACGTCATTTTAGGTTCATCGAGAGAGAGAGAGAGAGAGAGAGAGAGAGAGAGAGAGAGAGAGAGAAGAGAGAGAGAGAGAGAGAGAGAGAGAGGAGAGAGAGAGAGAGAGAGGGATGCTGGAGTCCTTCAAGAATCTGCTATTATTCACTCTACTTCATCCCCAACACCCACCCACATCCCACAACACCCATCCCTGTTCCCACCCACATCCCCACTTCCAACACCCATCCCCTTCCCCAACCCACATCCCCCAACACCCACCCCCGTTCCCACCCACATATCCAGTTCCAACACCCATCCCCTTCCCCAACACCCACCCCCGTTCCCACCCACATATCCACTTCCAACACCCATCCCCTTCCCCAACCACCAACACCCACCCCCTTCCCCAACCACCAACACCCACCCCCTTCCCCAACCACCAACACCCACCCCCTTCCTCAACCACCAACACCCACCCGGCCACTTCCCCAACCACCAACACACACCCCCTTCCTCAACCACCAACATCCACCCCCTTCCCCAACCACCAACACCCGGCCACTTCCCCAACAACCAACGCCCACCCCCTTCCTCAACCACCAACACCCACCCCCTTCCCCAACCACCAACACCCACCCCCTTCCCCCACCACCAACACCCATCTCCTTCCCCAACCACCAACACCCACTCCCTTCCCCAACCACCAACACCCACCCCCTTCCCCAACCACCAATACCCATCCCCTTCCCCAACCACTAACTCCCTTTCCCCACCACCGAACACCTACCCCCTTCCCCACCACCAACACCCACCCCCTACCCCAACCACCAACATCCACCCACTTCCCCCACCACCAACACCCACCCACTTCCCCAACCACCAACACCTATGCCCTTCCCCAACCACCAACACCCACCCCCTTCCCCACCACCAACACCCACCCACTTCCCACTCCACCAACATCCACCCACTTACCCCACCACTAACACCCACCCCCTTCCCCCACCACCAACACGTACCCAGCTCCATTTCCCTACCTTCACCCCAACGCACCAATGTCCGTCCGACGCACAATTTTTTGTTTTACACATTTCTCGCCTATTGGTCTGATACGTGTGCAAACTTCTCTGGAAAGGCACAACTTTCTTGCTGCACCCATCAAGGATGCATGTGTATACCATATCGCAAAAAAAATCTATCAGAAACACCCAAAATTCTTCAAGTACTATATTTATCTCTTGTGTTTACGTGCTTCTGGTTTAGCGCGGGAAGAGGACACCACCTAAAGTGATGTCACCGAGCCGTGGCGCATCGTCTGCCAGTTGCCAGCAGCGTTTTCGAAGCTCGGGGAATTTACAGATTTGGATTGCGGATTATTAAAAAACGGATGACTGGATGCAAAAAGTGACAACATATTGTTGATACACTCGATAATGGCTATACTCTAACTACATCAACTCAGGAATGATGAAATGGTCTGGACGATTACTTTAACCTGATCGTAGACTAACAATTACACAAGATCAGAAGGCAATGTGCTGAAATGTTAGTGGTAAAGTTGTGAATACTTGATTAAGACGCAAGTGCCGAGAGTATGTGTGTGTGTGTGTGTGTGACTGTGTGTGTGTCTGTGTGTGTGTCTGTGTGTGTGTGTGTGTGTGTGTGTGTGTGTGTGTGTGTGTAGTTGTATTTTACAGGGCCTGAGCAACGCTCGTATGGCCCCGTCTCCATATCAACATTTTTATCATTCATCCTTAGTGCTTAGTTTTGGCCGAAGCCAGCACCCCGGGAAGCGGGTCACAAACCCCGGCTAACACCCGGTACCCATTCACTGCTGGGTGGACAGGGCCTCGGGTTTTAAGGAAACAGCCCATCTGTTTCCGCTCCGCCCGGGGATCGAACCCGGGACTTCTCGGTTGTGAACCGAGCGTGCTACCCCTACATTACGGAGTACCCCCAGGTACGTGTGTGTGTGTGTGTGTGTGTGTGTGTGTGTGTGTGTGTGTGTGTGTGTGTGTGTGTGTGTGTGTCTGTCAGAGGTGGCCACTTCCGCAAATCGCAACTTCTGCAAATTGCGGAAGTCCGAATTCGTTTGCGGATTTGCGGAAGTGTAAATGTTTGCGGATTTGAAGTTGCGGAAGCACTTCCGCAAACGCAAACATGTCCGCAAACTCCCAATAGATAGTTTTCTTATGACGTCACGCATCCTTGACGTCACACGTCATGACGTCACACGTCCATGACGTCACACATTCTTGACCTATCCTTTACTAAAAATCTGATCTGGAAATCTCACATCTCATCTCTTGCTAAAACAGCTTCTAAGAAGTTAGGTGTCCTGTGGCGTCTGCGTCCTTTTTTTTCTCCCTCCCAGTTGCTTGCTCTCTACGGGGGCCTTATCCGCCCATGTATGGAGTATGTCTCACAGGTATGGGGAGGATCCACTCGTACAGCTCTCCTAAACAGGGTTTAGTCAAAAGCTTTTCGTCTCATCAACTCCCCTCCTCTTGACTGATTGTCTTCAAACTTTAAATCACCGCCGCAATGTTGCTTCTCTTGCTATCTTCTACCGTTCTTTTCATGCTCACTGCTCTTCTGAACTTGCTAACTACATGCCTCCTCCCCTCCCGCGGCCTCGCTGCACAAGACTTTCTACTCATTCTCATCCATATTCTGTCCATCTTCCTAATACAAGAGTTAATCAGTATCTTTACTCTTTCATCCCTTTCACTGGTAAAATCTGGAACTCTCTTCCTGTATCTATTTTTCCACCTTCCTTCGACTTAAATCTTTTCAAGAGAAGAGTAACAAGACACCTCCCGAACTAAATTGGCTCACTCCTCTTTTTTTGTTTATTCTCTTACTGTCTTCTTTATAGGGACTGGCAATTAAGCGGGCTTTGTGTTACCTATTTTTGCTGTGCCCTTGGCCAGTCCTTTGTGATGTAAAAAGAAAAAGAAAAATTAAATGTTGAGTGGCAAGCTTTGTAAACACAGCCACAAACTGACAGGTAGAGTGAGCCATACTTGTCTTGTCTTGGTGTCTTGGTGTTGTTTAGGGTTGCGAGGATCCCTTGGGGAACACTATGAGCCCTGGTGATGTCCTATGAGTCTATCACAGGCGTGGTAAATGACATGTCTTCCTCAGGAAGGCACAGGTGAGGCGGATGACAGCGTGTTGTCGTGAGAGGTGGACGTCTGCCGCCGCCAGCAGGGTGGGCAGGTTAAAGGCAGTGACGGTCGGGGCTACCGTCCTTTGACGGTCGCTCCTGGCCTCCTTTGAGGAGCCCAGGACTCACAGCTACAGAGGGCACCAACTCTACCCGTCTCTCCAACAAGATGGGAAAAGAGCTTGAGAGTTGGTGCTCAGAGAAGCAGAGGAGCAAAGTGCTGGAGCAGGCTGTTTCCCGCCCTTTCCCGTGCCGCCTGGGTAGATGTTTTTGTTAAGTACAACACGGCCATGCCCAGCTCTGCAGCCGTGGAGAGATTGTTCTCCCAGGGGGCGGACATCATGAAGGCCAAGAGAGCGAGTCTGACCTCCGATAATTTTGAGAGATTGGTTTTCATGATAGGGAACAATTTCCTGCTCAAGATTGAATTGTCACCAGAGGTCTCTGAATGAGGAGTCTGAGGCTAAGGATCTGATATCGTAGGCGTAGTTAGGCCTGGGTATTGGGGGCTGTAGCCCCGAATGTTTTATGAATAGCCCTGGATCTCAAATAGCCTTTTTTTTCTTACAAAAATAAGATAAGCTCTGACTGGGGCCAACACAAAATTATAGTAAGAAACAAGAGATTTGGTTAGATGTTACTTGGCATATACTGATTGCATCCTTTTTATGATTAGGACAAGAGAGCTACGGAGAAAACAGGAAGAGATAACAGAGGAGATGAGGAGTGCGACAGATAAATGAGGCACTTAAAGACCTAGAGAGGTGAATAAGAGAATATTAAATGGACAAGACACAGAGTGAATACATTTTTGTTTCAGTTCAGTAGGTAAAGGTAGGGTAGGTAATATATATATATATATATATATATATATATATATATATATATATATATATATATAATATATATATAATATATATATATATAATTGTAGTAATAATTATATATATATATATATATATATATATATATATATATATATATATATATATATATATATATATATAATTATTACTACAAGTGATTTAGGAAATAATATATAAATTTACTATCAGAAAGTGCTTTACCTCTATTTTTTGCAATAAATGCAGAGAAAATATCACATTATTGATTTGCGGACTTGCAGTTGCGGAAGTGTGAACTTCAAGAAATTTGCAGATTTGCGGTTGCGGAACTTAAGGATTGAAGTTTGCGGATTTGCGTTTGCGGAAGGGGATTTTCATTTGCGGTGCCCACCTCTGGACTGTGTGTGTGTATGTGTGTGTGTGTGTGTGTGTGTGTGTGTGTAACAGAGAGAGAGTGTGTGTGTATGCTTAACCTCTCTCTCTCTCTCTCTCCTCTCTCTCTCTCTCTCTCTCTCTCTCTCTCTCTCTCTCTCTCTCTACCTCTACCCGCCAGGGTGGCCTGGTTGGTAGAGCGCTCGGCCCGTGTGTAGAGTCCCTGCATTCGGTCAGCGGTTCGAGCCCACCGGATTCGTCCTGGCGTGGTGGCGCTTTGTATAGTCAATAACCTTGTAGTTGGTACTTGCAAAGTGTCTAGATAGGATCAAAGTATCTTCTCTCTCTCTCTCTCTCTCTCCTCTCCTCTCTCTCTCTCTCTCTCCTCTCTCTCTCTCTCTCTCTCTCTCTCTCTCTCTCTCTCTCTCTTCTCCTCTCTCTCTCTCTCTCTCTCTCTCCTCTCTCTCTCTCTCTCTCTCTCTCTCTCTCTCTCTCTCTCTCTCTCTCTCTCTCTCTCTCTCTCTCTCTCTCTCTCTCTCTCGCTCGCTCGCTCGCTCGCTCTCTCTCTCTCTCTCTCTCTCTCTCTCTCTCTCTCTCTCTCTCTCTCTCTCTCCTCGCTCTCTCTCTCTCTCTCTCTCTCTCTCTCTCTTCTCTCTCTCTCTCTCTCCTCGTCTCTCTCTCTCTCTCTCTCTCTCATCACCCCGTTCGTGTTCCTTCCCTGTCATCATACTCTGCCTGGTAAGAAAAGGTTTGATCCGAAAAGAGCAAGAGACTAAGTAACAATCTAGCCGCTGATCATTGTTGAGTATTGACGCGGTGCCTCCCTGGGATATGAAATACTACACCTTGGCTGAAAGAGTAAGCATCCCTCCTCCTCCCCATCCCCGGCTTTGATTATTCAGGCAGATTAAGTCAGCTTCTTAAGGTTAGATAATGACTTTCAATATTGGAAGCCGTGGTGGAAATATCGGAAAATATCCGTGAAAAGATTAAGATAAGAAACTGGTTATAGGAATTGCATCTTCTTATACGAGTAACTTGATAATTGTAATTTGAAGTTAGTTGGAAAGGCGGTGGTGTAACTCAAGAAACCCCATGTATATTATATTTTACGTTTTAGTGTACTGGCCTAGAGCAGAAGAAAAATATCACAAAATGTTTGTTTATCGCCAGTTCTCGTAAAGTGGATATCAGAAGAGCTGTAATAAAGGTTGTCAAATTAAGGACATAAGAACATAATAAAATATGAAAGCTACAAGAGGCCGTGAGACCTACACGTGGTAGTTCCTGTTATTTTATACTACTTACTTCAACCTTGCATCCCCATCCATGAAATTATCTAGCCTCCTTTTAAAACTCCCTATTGACTCGGCACTAACTACCTGACGACTGAGTCCATTTCAATCATTTACCACCTTATTTGTGAACCAGTTTTCCCTATTTCCTTTTCAAATCTACGTTTTACCAGTTTAAATCCGTTACTTCTTTCTTGTTCTACCCTGTTTACTAGCTGTATGAACTTTTTCTACATTGCCTTTATTCTATCCCTTTATCCACTTAAAAACTTCTAGCAGATCGCCCATTACTCTACGCCTCTCGAGTAAGTGTAAATTTAATAGCTTCAATCTCTTCTCATAACTAAAGTTACGTATTCCCTGTATCATTTTGGTAATCCTTATATGTACTGATTCTAACATAGCTATGTCCAAATTTGTCCAACCTGTAATACGGAGACGAAAACTGAACCAACTGAACCGCATAGTCTAGGTGAGGTCTGACTAGAGCCAAATAAAGCTTTAGAATAACCTCAGCACTTCTACTTTTAACACTCCTGGTAATGAATCATAAAACCCTATTAGCTCAATTTCTAGCCTCAATACATTGTTTCCTAGGACGGAGGTCTGAGCTTACCCGCACTCCCAAATCTTTCTCACCTTCTGATCTTTTCAGCGATGCATTGCGTATGGTTTACCTATTACCAGGATTTTTCTACCAACATTAATTACGCTACACTTGTTAATATAAAATTTCATCCGCCACCTGGCTACCCACTCGTTTAACTTATCTAAGTCGCCCTGTAATATGTTTACATCAGACTGTATAATCCTACCTACCTTAGTATCATAAGCAAACTTGCTGATTTCACTGCTAATCCTACTATCTAATTGAGTTTGTTAGGTTGCTGGTGTTTTGACAATGGTGTGTGGAGGAGTTAGGGTGGTGTGGTGTTTGGTGTGTGGCCGGTGCTGCTGCTGCTGCTGCAAGGACTGGGCAATGTGTTATGAAGTTATCTCAAGAGCAGCGGGCAAAGACTCAAGTACGATGCCGCAGTTCACGCGTCATTTGAGTGTCCAGGAAGATGTAAAGACTTATGGTTCAGACGGTGTGCGATGTGCAGAAGCAAAACTTACAAGACAATCAGTCCTTCAGTGCGTAGGTAAGAGAGAACAGAAACCATTGTAGTCAAGTATTTGTAATGAACAATTAAACGTATAATATGTATCCGGGGTTGTATCCCCCCCAAAAAAAATATCTACATCACCATCTGAGACTGAAACAAATTAACAAAAGTTTGAGCCACATGGAACACATTTTGTCAAGATATTAGTGGATGTCACAAATTGGGCTGCAGGATATGTTTACGAGAAAGTAACGAGGCGCCGTGAACTGATGCAGTCTCTATTTTTAAGAAAGGTGATAGAGGATTTATGTCAAATTATCGACCCATTAGTCTGACTTCAGTGGTAGGTAAACTCTTGGAATCTGTTATTGCAAAAAACATTAGAGAGCATTTAGAAAAGCATAGTTTGGTAAATGATTCACAACATGGGTTCACCAAAGGTAGATCATGTCTCACCAATTTATTTAGTTTTTATAGGAAAATTTATGAAGCAGCAGATAATTATGAGGATTATGATATAATATACCTGGACTTTAGTAAGGCATTCGACAAGGTACCGTATGAGAGACTCTAGAATAAGGTTAAGGCACATTGAATAGATGGGAAGGTTCTTCGTTGGATTAGATCTTGGCTAAGTGATAGACAACAAAGAATTACTATTAAGGGTTCTAAATCTGAATTGGAGCAGGTAACAAGTGGGGTTCCACAGAGGTCTGTTTTGGGACCATTACTATTTTGTATTTACATGAACGACTTAGATAGTGGTATTAGCAGTGATATCAGCAAGTTTCCTGATGATACTAAGATAGGTAGAACCATAGACCACTGTATACCTGGACTGTTCACGCGACAATGTTTTGAATTGCGGGGCTGCATAGGGGCCCGCGGGGCGCCCGACAAAGAGATATAGTGGTCTATGGACTATCATATAGACTGGTTTATCAGTATATATGGTATACTGTAATCTTCGTAAATGTTTGTTCTATAATATTATCAAATAAAAAACAGTAAAACACGCTAAAGAAATGCCATTACGAGACTATGAAGAAATATGCATAAACTTAATATTCACTTAACTCTTCGCCATTTAAAACTTTGCGAGTCAACTTTTATCATGAAGGGTATCAATAGAAGCGCAATTTTATTAGCTTTCCATTGATGTATTTCGTTATGTGATAAAGTAATCAGAACCATGCATAAATTACCGTTAAATAAATAAATAAAATCATCAATCGGGTAATTTTCCCGATTGATGATGTTATTTATTTACTTATATATTTCGTTTTCTGATAAATGAATTAGTACCATGTATAAATTAGCGTTGACTAAATAAATAACCTCATCAATCGGTTTAACGCAAATTCGGTAAAACGCCTTTTCCAGTAGACCAACTTATTATCAAAAAAGTGAGTTAAAACTGCCAGCGACCACTGGCATTTCGAGTTCCAGTTCTCTCTAATTACTCTGCTGGAGGAGGGAGTTGTGGGTATTATTAAGGAGGTGTAGTGATGGTGGTTGTAGTAGGTTAAGGTGCAGGGTTTTTTTTTCCAATTTGTCGGTTTCGGGAATCAATGATGATAATGGTGGTGGTGGTTCTTGGTGGTATAATTGTTTGTTTGTGTTATTCACCCATGGTCTTGTCTATGCGAGTCGGACTTGACGCTAACCACTCGGCCACCGCCTCTTCCTAAAACATGGTTATTTTACATACCGAATGGCATCATGTTAAATTCGCAGGATTTTTTTCACTGATTAAGAAATTAAACCTGGCCCTATATAGTTGAAAACCGTCCCAGTCATGACCCTAACCTTTCCAGCTTGATTAAAATCATGCAAGAAATGACGGTACCTTTGCTGTACGGACGGACAGACAGGCGGTGGACATTTGTTGAGATGTAGTAAGATTAGAGCCCATTAGACAAGGAAGGAAAATGAAAAGAGGGAGAATGGAATAATAGGGCAGAGCAGGTGAGGGGAATAGGCAGACTTGCATGAGGTTACCCGCTTGCAATTAAGCACACCAGCTAACGAAAAACTTCATCAATGCCAACTCTTATGTTCACTAAACCCAAGGCGTCTGAATTACTGCATCAAAGTCATATAATATCTAACACAGGAGTCTACCAAGACTTGCATTCCTAACTAAGCACTAAATAAAGCGGATGGCACTGAACACACGCAAGCGCAGTCATCTACAGCGTTAAAGATGAACCGAGCAGTAAAATTCCACTAGTAGGAAGTGAACGTCAGCTTAACTTAGGATCAATATTCAATAAACGCGCGATAAAGTACAAACCGGAGTCACATCAGAGAAGAAGGTAAATACACATCTAATAGAGTGGCAGCCAGGAGATTAATGTTGGCTTGCTACACGGGCGAACCATATACGAGTTCAACACTCTCCTCTCTTTTTTCAAAGCATCTCTCTGACGGGCTCAAGCTAGCCCGTGGTCCTCCCTTGCTGGAGGCCCGATATTAAAAAAAGAAAAAAAAAATACGAGTGACCTTGATAGGGAGGTGGACAATGACGGGAGACCCAGACGGGCTGGTGTACCCTACAGGTGGGCAGGTGGGCGGAGTTGGAGAGGGTGTGAGGGTATAGCAGCTAGTGTAACTGCTGCATTCATTAGTACCCTTTTCGCATCGCTCGCCACGGTGAGTTTGATGCCCCGTCTCGATCACGTGCGATAAAGCTGATGTGGATGTTTATTCTCGGCACTAGTCCGTCTCACCTGCTTCCTGCGTGGCCTGGGTTGACGGGGTGGAGGCACGTGTTGTAACAAAAGGGGAACTAAAGGCCATATTACACCGGGCAAATTCTCCGTGAATCTTTAGTTAGACTATGATTACCGCTGGCATGATTTTCATTTCTGTCGTCGATTTTGAGGGCATCCACGATCTGCCAATGCTATGGCAGATTTCACCGGAGAACCACGATTTTACTTTGACACCCCGATGTATGTACATCAATGACGTATATAAACAAATCATCATCATCAGCAGCTACGTAAACAAATCATCCCACGCTTAATCCCAAAGTACCCTCGGACGTTTCGGCCACGGACGTTTGGGCTATGGGCCCAAGGACGTTTTGGCCACAAAAGTATATTTTGATCCACGGGATAAAATATGGAAATACCAAGAAATGTTGTAGTTCTACTGCAGTTTAATGCATTACAAGGCACTTAGCTATAACCTTCCTTAATTTGTAGCTCTGACCATCAGCAGTATTTCCAACCCCTACATTACCCGTCGGAAATATAAGGAAAATAAAAATAAATAGAAAAAAACAATATAAGGGGGTCTGGGGGCCCAGTGAGGTTAGGTAACGTAACCAATGTCCAGGTTAGGTTAGTGAACTAGTGGGGGGGTCTGAGGGGGTGAAGCTCCCCCCCCCCCCCCCGTTTGGTCAGCTGTAGGTCACACGAAAGGGAGTATTGTATCAAACTTTTTTTTATCGCTCTTTTTTTTTTTTTTACATTTGTGCCTATAGCGCCTGTAGGCAGCGGTGACCCAGGGTTCGGATGGTAGGCTCTGGAGGTTCACTTGAGGGTTGTGATGGTTGGTCCTCGCCCGTGGTGGCGCAGGCAGGATTTTATAGTGACGCCTGTGATTAGAGGCTCATGCCGCCACCCTGTATCCTCCGATGCACTCGCAATCGAAGGTTAGTGGAAGTTAATGGGCAGGGCATGTGGGTGTTCTTAGGCCACTCGACGGTGCAGAAAGGTTTTGGTTTTCGTCGGGGATCAAACTCGGGTCACCGAGAACGCCAGTCGGAGACACTAACCACTCTGCTACCGCCTTCCCAAACTGCAGTTTTACCTTTATTTATGTAATGAGCAACAGTATTTTTCAACCCTCCCGTAGCATTATATTTAGGTTAGGTTAGGTTAGGTCAGCAGTAGGTACAAAATATAATGCAAAAGGCAAAAAAAGAAAAGTACGAAATATAAGCAAAATATAAGCATTAATAACCAACATTATGTTTCTTGGTACAATCGTTTAACTTAAGAAGCCCCCGTGGCCAAAACATCCTATATTATAGTTTGGTTTCCGTGGCTCAAACATCCGTGGCCGAAACGCCCTACATTCGTATTTGATGAGGTATATTTACAGTATGTAGAAATATGTAGAAGTATGTAGAAAACTAGGGCTTGGAGAAGGACGTCAGCCATCTTTGTTGCTTTGTCTTAGGTCAAGACTGCGATACGACGAGAGAGAGCGAGACAAGTGTGACAGGAGGACCACGGTAGCAGGTCCACGTAGGCAAAAACAATGACGGTCGTGGTGGTCGCCTTGTCATCCCGTGGTTCCCTGTTTGTATGGATGGAGGGAAGGTGTGCTGGTGAGTCTCGCGTTACAACACTCCGTAATAACTCAAAAACTATGATAGTTAGGCATAACATATGTGATATAGAAAACTTAAAGCAGGTCAAGGTCTTTCATTTGCGCTATAGCATAAGGAAATCGGGTTGTAATTAATTGAGAAAATTTTATATAAAATTTTATAATAGAATTATATACCAGTTTAAATCGAAATATATAACGGTTTTTTTACATATCAAACATACCATCAGAAAGAACTCCTCAAACTTAACATTTTCTTCTCTATTATTATTTCCAATTGGACTAATAGTTTAGCGTTTAAATGGCAAAAACAAACATTACTAAATTCCATGTCAAGTCGAGCCGTGCGTGCTGGCACGCACGCATGTTTCAGGATTCTCACTTATCTCCAAACTTTCATTGCACAATCAAAACGAGCCTTGCGATGCCGCGGGAACTGTTTAACGAGACCTAACTCACCTGGACGTCAAAGGAAAACTTGAGACACGCCACTTCACCTTCCTCTTCTTCGTCTTCCATATTGGTCACATCGATCCCTCGGAGCTCCACCGTCCGCCCCGCCCCGCCCCGCCCCGCATCGGTAGAGCAAACCAAGACCTGGGATACTGGCGGGGCTTGGCGGGGGACGGGGAGTGTGCAGTCGTCAGGGGAGAGGGAGGGGAACCAGGGGCATGAGGGCCTAACAGAGTCATTACTGAGTTACGGTTCACAAATGTATGCGTCACATGGGCGAGGGTGGAACAAGCGGCCCTTAGGGAAGAACACTTGAACCTCCTCCTTGTCCCCTTCCTCTCGTCTAATTATTGTAATTGCTCATAATTACTCGCCACTCACTCCTGCATGTCTACGTTTTTTTTTTTTTCCCTCAATATTCTGCATATTTTCTTTCTTCTTTTGTTGTTTTTCCTCCACCTCCCTCTCCTTTTCCTCTTCTTCATCGCCTTTATTCTTCCTATTATCATTTTCCCTTGTCCTCCCTTGCTTTTGTTGTCGTCCTCCTCCTCCTCCTCCTCCTCCTCCTCCTCCTCCTCCTCCTCCTCCTCCTCCTCCTCCTCCTCCTCCTCCTCCTCTTCCTCCTCCTCCTCTTCCTCCTCCTCCTCCTCCTCCTCCTCCTCCTCCACCTCCACCTCCACCGCCTCCTCCTCCTCCTCCTCCTCCTCCTCACACGCAGAACATACGTATCTCACCTGTATATGGATGTTGATACGTAATGAAATGGATATTATACGTATACAAATTAATGGAAGGAGAGAGAGAGAGAGAGAGAGAGAGAGAGAGAGAGAGAGAGAGAGAGAGAGAGAGAGAGAGAGAGAGAGAGAGAGAGAGAGAGAGATCTGATTAATTTAATTAAATAATTAAAGCGTTAAAACAAGTTAGATCATGACAATATTTTCAAAGTTAATTTTCACCTTGTTTAGGTTGGGACAATAAACTAGTGCTCAGTACAGTTTTAACTGGAGTGATGTCAAACAGTGGCAGGGTCACATTCAGCCTGTCCAGGGCGAATTCCTTTGATGTATCCATTTCTGAACCGTTGTTGGATGTGCAACTGTCATCTATGTTTGCTTCTTCAGAACTTGAAGAAACTTCTGCAGGCTCCGCAGAAGCAGAACCAGATTTCTTTCTCAAAGCCACAAGATTATGGTGGCAATTTTTACAAATCATTTGACCTGCCTGTAGTCCCAAATATTTATATAATGTTTTAGGCACAGGAATGAGAGCTTTTATTATCTTACTGTTGTGTTTTTTCATGGGATCACAACATACCTTTCTCACCATTTTGACATTCACATTAGGTTAGTAATTAGCTACTTAAACCAAAATATATCTGGAAGAAAATTAGAAAAACACATTATTTATGAAAAAAACAAAAAAAAGTCGGCTTTGAGAACCTGTACAGGCTTACCTATGTAGAATAAGACACAATTTTTTTATGTTATTTTGAAGTAAACATACAAAGCTTCAATTTTGACTAAATGATTTTTTTTGTCGCGAATGAACTTCAAGGTCACAGGTCAAGGTCAAAGTTCAAATTTTGTGCCCTTTTTTTAGTTATTGATGTAAGTTAATTCTGTAAACCTAGAATGATTCAGAGACTCATACTGAGTAAAAAAGATATTAAAACCATCTCTCTAAGTTTATAAATAAAGATTTTAGGGACATTTGAAGTTTGATCTTTTAGGTCATTTTCGAGGTCATGCCAAAATTTTGATGACCTCTTACAGGAGACCCGTTGACCCTAGTGCTCAAATTTTGCACAAGGCATATGGCAGCAACACTCATAACATGTGCCAAATTTAAGCAAAATCAGAGTTGGTGAGGTGATACTCTCTGGGCCACCTGTCCTGGAATGCCCCGATAGGTAATGTCTCACCAATGTATTGAGTTTCATAGAAAGTTTATGAGACAGCAGACAATGATGAGGATTATGATATTATATACCTGAACTTTAGTAAGGCATTCGTCTAAGTACCACACGAGAGACTGGTAAATAAGGTTAAGTCAAATAGAATAGATGTGAAGGTTCTTCGTTGGATTAGATCTTGGCTAAGTGATAAGCATCAAAGGTTTACATTTAATGGTTCTAAATCTGAATGGGGGGGGGTAACAAGTGGGGTTCCACAGGGGTTTGTTTTGGGACCATTACTATTTTTTTTTACATCAACGACTTAGATAGTGGGATTAGCAGCGATATCAGCAAGTTTGCTGATGATACTAAGGTAGGTAGGATTATTAGATCACACTCTGATGTAAACATATTGCAGGGAGACTAAGATAAGTTAACCGAGTGGGTAGTCAGGTGGCAGATATAATTTAATATTGACAAGGGTAGCGTGATTATTGTTGACATAAAAAATCCTGGTAAATAGGTACACTATACGCTGATATGTATTGCTAAAAAGATCAGAGGGTGCGAAAGATCTGGGAGTGCGGGTAAGCTCAAACCTCCGTCCTAGGAAACAATGTATTGAGCCTAGAAATCGAGCTAATAGGGTGTTAGGATTGATTACCAGGAGTGTAAAAAGTAGGTTAAAAAGTACTGAGGTTATTCTAAAGCTTTATCTGACTCTAGTCAGGCCTCACCTAGACTATGCGGTTCAGTTTTGGTCTCCGTATTACAGGATGGATATAGCCTTGTTAGAATCAGTGCAGAGAAGGATGACCAAAATGATACAGGGGATGCGTAACTTTAGTTATGAGAAGAGCTATAAGAATGTACACTCACTCGATAGGCGTAGAGTAAGGGGCGATCTGATGGAAGATTTTAAGTGGTTAAAGGGATACAATAAAGGAGATGGGGAAAAGTTTTTATGGCTAGTAACTTGGGTAGAACAAGAAGTATCGGATTCAAACAGGAAAAGCGTTTTTATTTAAAAAGGAAATAGGGAAAAACTGGTTCACAAATAGGGTGGTGAATGATTGGAATGGACTCAGTCGTCAGGTAGTTATATAGTGCGGAGTCAATAGGGAGTTTTAAAAGGAGGCTGGATATTTTCATGGATGGGGATGAAAGGTAGATGTAGGTAGTGTTAAGTAACAGGAACTACCACGTATAGGTCTCACGACCTCTTGTAGCTTCCTTATATTCTTCTTATGTTCTTTTGTTAAGAAAGGGAGATGAAGGAAAGGAAAAGAAGAGGGATAAAGGAAAGGAAAGGGAAAAGGAAGATGGTAAGAAGTGGAATGAATTAAGGACAATGATTTTGGTGGTTAAAAGAGGTAATAGTATGAGAGAAAGAGAGAGAGAGAGTTTGGCTTGTGATACATGGTTTTTCCGTGGGTGATACGTTGGTAGTGTTGGTTGCCGTGAAATATTCTTCTTTTAGATTGGTATTCATGACAGATCCAATGCCAGTTTAGTTATTATATAGATATTGGGAAGCAAGTTAACATTACGTACCTTTGTTTTATGGTCCTATCTAATTATAACATTTGTAACAGGAATGAAAACATCCAATTGTGTGCTGGAAATGTGGAGACAGATGAGAGAGAGAGAGAGAGAGAGAGAGAGAGAGAGAGAGAGAGAGAGAGAGAGAGAGAGAGAGAGAGAGAGAGAGAGAGAGAGAGAGAGATAGCACACATTCCTTTATCAGCCACAAATTGTAAGCAATAATAATTACCGTTCCTGGGGCCGGATGTTCGAACGTTCGTAACGCGTCTCTAAGATCATCTTTGCACTTAGATTGATCTTGGAACGTTCGTAACGCGTTTAGAGGTATTTTCAAATGATCTTTGCGAACATCCATCCGCCATATTTGTTTGTTTTTCCACCATATTTGTTCATAATGCTAAGGTTGCTGAAGAGCACTCGCACACTGTTCGTAGGGTCGCATGATGAAGGTTTTTCTAATATACAAGCCATATAAAGTTATGTTATTAGTTGTTTATTTCATGTTTATGGTTGGTCAGGACGCTGTAGGGAGAATGTGAAGGGTGCAATGAAAAAAGTGAGATTGGAACGAACGAAGGGTGGGTACGCAAAGTGTATGAAGAATGGATAGAGAAGCAGATTAAGTAAAATGAGTGCTGGAACGGCAGATAAACTAGGTAACCTTGATGTGTGTGTTTAGGGGAGGAAAGGACTAGCAATACAGGGAGTTTCGTACACAAGTTGTTTCGTACCCAGGTTTTGTTAGTTGTTTCGTACACTGATTTTGAGTTTTTTTGTACATACCTGGTGTGTCGTTTCGTAACTCTAGTCATCAAGTTAAACTCTGAGCTGAGTGTACGAAACGACAATAGTTTCATATAGACTACGAAACAACTTTTAGGTGTACGAATCTACTGGTGTACGAAACAACTTGTGTACGAACTGACTGCATCCCCCTCTCATCAATGCTACGGAGAGGCAAAGAATGATAAGAGATATTCGAGCACCGGTGTACTAGTGAGTGGAATACATGTACTGTAGGTGGAAAAGTGAAATACATAAAGGTATAAGTGCAGTTTAGACCAATACAATACAACACAACCAATCGGTGGTTTTAAGTATCCTGAACGTTTCGTTCTTATTATAAGGAGTATTTCTAACCCACACAAAAGCTGTCGGAAATGAAAAAATAACACATGGGGATCTGGGGGGGCGAAACCCTCCCCCAGTTAGGATAGGTTACGTAATCAATGCCCGGGTTAGATTAGTTAACTACCAAGGGGTCTTGGGGGGCGTAGCCCCCCCCAGTTATGTCAGAAGAGTATTGGTCAAAAGGGAGTATTGTTGAAACTGCATATTTACCTAAAAGAGTATGTAGAGGATAAAGGAATGTGTGATTGGTGGGCAAGAATGTCTGAGAAGAGTACGTAGGTATACACTTTAATGGTAGAGTATTGGTCAATAGGGAGTATTGGTTGAAACTGCATATTTACCTAAAAGAGTATGTAGAAGATAAAGGAATGTGTGATTGGTGGGCAAGGATGTCTGAGAAGAGTAGGTACACTTGAATGGTAGAGTATTGGTCAATAGGGAGTATTGGTTGGAACTGCATATCTACCTAAAAGAGTATGTAGAGGATAAAGGAATTTGTGATTGGTGGGCAAGGATGACTGAGAAGAGTAGGTACACTCTACTCCAACTCTAAGAGATGGTATGTGAGTAAAGCAAAAGTATTGAATGAATGGTTCAATGATGGAAGCTGGGGTAGTGAGATGTTATTCTAGGCAAGTTCACGACCACTGAAATTGTGGGGTTAAAGCACATAAAAATCACTAGAATGCAGGCTTTCATTTCAACCTAACCCATCTACTGTAATATGTCAAGTCGGTATTATTTCGGTGCTGAGCTAGAGGGAAATCACCCCCGCTCAATCACTAACCTAACCTAGACATATAGTCAACTGGCCAACCTAACCTAACCTAACTGTTCAGGCTATTGCTGGTATTTAATCCCTGAATTCAGAAACATGGATAAAATAGGAACACTCGCCGACGAAAAAAATAGGAACGTCGGCGAGAATTCCTATCGGCGACAGTTCCAGGTATTGTCTAGTTACTTGGATAATGTATCCCATTAATAATACCCACCCTAAAATGGGTGGGTATTAGATTGGTAGTGGGCTTTCAAAAGTCCTAGGATTCTTATCTACATCATCGTGTAGATTTCTTCATTCTGAGTATTTTGAACCCCCTTTCCCATGGTACAATTGAATAATAATGGCGTTACATGTACGTACTACCGAAAATCTACCGTTATTTCAGCCACAAACGGTTAAGGTAGGTTAAATCAGATTAGGTTAGAGGTGGGGTTTGGTTTAGTCGTCTAAGTTAGGTTAAATCAGACTAGGTTAGGTTAGGTTAGAGGTGGGGTTTGGTTTAGTAACATATAATATCAAGAAAAAAATAAAATAATCTATAATATGGCAGTGCGAAGCGGTGCAAGGTTTACGGGGCGTGCATCCCCCCATACCTGTAAAGAAAAAAATATTTCCCACAAAAACGAGTGCCATATTCATTCAATACACATTAAAACGATTCAGGAAAACTAAGTTTCGGCCTCGAAATCGTTGAAAGCCCACTACCGAAATTTTACTAATTGGGTGTAAGTGGCAGCTATTAATCATTCAATTCATATATAATTATTCGCGCTGGCTAAAACGGTAAAATTATAATCCTTTCCCGCCCTTATTAGTGTTTTTTTTCTCCAGACCTTCACAAATCCCTTCAGATACCTCCAAAACCAAATTATAAAGTGGGAGAGTTAACGCCTTTAACATCCCCTCACCCCACCTAAAGTCCTAAATGACCCCCCAAAATAATACTATCCTAACCTCATTATAACCTTATCTAACCCTACCAATAACCTCCTAGTCAGACCTAAGGGCAGGAAAGAAATATAATTTTACCAGTTCAGGTTATATTGAGGTTATAAGTTTGTAATTTGTTGTGTGGGGACGCGTCAGGAGGTTATATAGTGAGCATACGTCTTCAGTCTTCAGATATTACCCTTGGGGAGGCATGATATTTGTTTACATTCTAACTGCATTATGATTGGCTAACAATCTCAAAGGTTGATGAAATATTTCCTCTGATTGGCCAAGCGACAGTCAGCTGAGTTCCATTCCTCATGGTCGGACGGACCGAGCTTGAAGATCGCATCATCGTGAGCTAAGAACATTCGGACGATCCTTTGAAAATACATTTTTGTGGTGTTCGTAGCCCAAGATCTAAGATGGCCGCTATGAACACTCTAAGATGATTTTAGAGGCGGAAAGTTACGAACGTTCGAACATCCAGCCCCTGGTGACGCTGCCACCACCACAACTCCTTATTCTACCACCAATACTTCTACCACCACCACCACAACCAGCACCACTCCTTACACTACCACTAATATTGCTACCACCACTTCCTTTGGTACTACTACTACTATTACTACTACTACTACGTCTCTCTCTCTCTCTCTCTCTTCTCTCTCTCTCTCTCTCTCTCTCTCCTCTCCTCTCTCTCTCTCTCTCTCCTCTCTCTCTCTCTCTCTCTCTCTCTCTCTCTCTCTCTCTCTCTCTCTCTTCTCTCTCTCTCTCTCTCTCTCTCTCTCTCTCTCTCTCTCTCTCTCTCTCTCTCTCTCTCTCTCTCTCTCTCTCTCTCTCTCTCTCTCTCTCTCTCTCTCTCTCTCTCTCTCTCTCTCTCTCTCTCTCTCTCTCTCTCTCTCTCAGGTGGGGTTAATCAAATGAGATGGACAAGCATTGCCCGAAAGGAGAGTGTGAATATGTGTTGAGGGAAGATTAGAGAGAGAGAGAGAGAGAGAGAGAGATACTGAACCTATACAATATCATAGCGAGAAAAAGCTAATTTGCGAGAGGAGGGGAGGGGGTAGGTGGTGTGGTGAGAGGAGAGGGAGGGGAGGGTAGGGACATCATGGGTGAGGGGGAGGAAGACTCAGGTGAAACAAACCAGGTATGTGAACAATAAAAGTTTTAATTGAACTTTTAGAATCGAGTGTTTGAATCGTAGCGTGTGCCTGTGTGTGTGTGTGTGTGTGTGTGTGTGTGTGTGTGTGTGTGTGTGTGTGTTTAATTGTGAATGTGTGTGTGTGTGTGTGTGTGTGTGTGTGTGTGTGTGTGTGTGTGTGTGTGTGTGTGTGACATATATACAACTGATACATTCAAAGCTGCAAAACAAATGAAAATAATCTGTATATAAATCATCAATAGAAACAATAGAAATATGAACAGTGAACAAACACAAAAAGGAAAAAAAAAGTTAATTGGATGACGAAGCAAAGAAAGGAAGACAGACAGGCGGGGCGGAAGGCAAGGGCGGCGGCTCTCAGACAAGCCAGTGATGGACGAGAGAGAGAGAGAGAGAGAGTTTAGACCTGCGCCTTATATGATCTTCAATAGGTCCATAGACGAGAGGTCAGAGTTACAATGTACTATTTTTTATCGTTCTCTAGTGCGTGCACCATGAGTGACTATTCATTCTTTCTTAATTAATTTCTTCATATAACAACCTCTCTCAATCATGAAGCTACTTTTATATTATCAGAAATGATCCATAAGAATATCACATAGTTTTCAATCTCCATATTAATCACATTTTTACCATATATAATGCAGTGTCCTCAGTACATGAATGTGTCTCCTACTGGATAATTAATAACGTAAAATATAGTGAGATATACTATTCTTGTAATTCAGGTTGTGTATAACTACAAGAAAGTCATGAATCCTACTGTCATGTCATTTGTATATGATATGCTTCAAAAACTGTATGTGCAGGATACGCTGCCAGACGTACGAACGCCCGGGTTGCTAACAATGGAGGGAGGGGGTGTTTGGATTAAGAACAAGTGGTGTTGTGGTATGTCTTGGTGGATAGAAAGTGTCGTACAGCAACATCATCATCGGCATCAACACTGTAAGGCAAAGGTAAAGATGGGAGCCTACGCTAAGCTGTGCGTGGCATTCGGTGCTCATCTCCGTGGCATTAGCCCTTAGAGCCTGTGGTGGGTGACGACCTGTTACCCCGGGACACGGCTAGTGTGACACCCGGGTTACCACAGTTACCTTCCCCAGGTTACCCCAGGTACCCATTTATCAACCTCGAAAGGAAGGAAGAACAGCTGTTTAGGCTGGTCACCGACTTGCCCTGGCCCCCGGACTCGAACCAGGGCCCGCAGATTCGTAGCCAGGCACGCCACTGCACCACGGAGGCGACAACACTGTGGTAAACATAAATGTTTCATATTATATACTTTGCTGGTATTCGTCAGTTGCATTTATATAAATGTATAAATCAAGAAAGTTCTCTCTGTGCAGGAAAAGTTGCATATTTCTAGTCCTTGACTCAAAATATCATGAGTATTAGTGGCGTGCTCTTAATTATGTTGACCAATGCTCATTTAACAATGAATCTTTATATTTTTCATCAAAAACACATGAGAAAATTACCTACTTATATTAATGAACCAAAACAACAGCAGAAGAGGTTTCATTACAAAGCCCGCAGTAGTAATTTTTTATCCAAGCTGATATGAAAAAACTGGTGCTGTGTAGCATCTATGCCTTCTCAAATTTGTCCCCTATTGGAAGACACTGGTGCCCCAGGACGAAGTGGAGGTGCTGGGGTTCACCTACGAGTGCAAACTGACCTTCAGAGCCCACATCTAGTGGCTCGCCAGAGAGGCCTCCGGGATGCTAGCATCCTTTTGGAGAATCTCATGGCTTCTTGACACCCATGGGTTGGAGATCTTCTACAAGGCTTATGTTCGCTCTTCCATGGAGTACGCGTGCCTAGCTTGGGGTGGCACGGCGAACAAGCACCTCACTCCCATTGACAAGGTCCTGGGGCTACATTCAGAGAGGCTAACTTCCGGTCTTCACGACCTAGCGACTTCCAACAGCTGTTTTGGGCAACTTTTGGCATTCTGCGGGCAGATTGATGACGTACTTAAAGACGTTGAGCTGTCAAAACCAGGCAGTTGTAGAGCACGCAATATATATAAAAATACTCATAAATTGAGTATGTATGATGTTTTCTGACTCAAGAACTGAACAGGGCAAGTATACAAATGAAATTAGGCCTTAAAACTATCTCCTACACTCGTGGTGAGTTTATTATGGGGTGATGGGCCGAGTGGTGAACGGCGGCACCTCACCGAGACCACCTCGCTTCACCACCCCGGCGGGTAGCTGCCACTAACCGCCACGCATCAGACTGAAGGTATAATGGCTCCCTTTTCCTTAATAAAACCCCAAACCCTTGTCCATCCAGCCGTGATGGGTATCTCCTTCTCCTTCTCCTCCTAGCCTTTTCTTGTAGCAGTTGGTGGTAGTTGTGGTAGTGGCAGCGGTGATAGTGGTAGTGGTGGCAGCAGTAATAAAATATAAGCCGTGTAACACACATTTCAGCAAGTGTTATTGGAGTGGTCTTCGTACTAAGACGATGTTTGGACGACAAAAACACGGCTTATATTTTATTACTGCTGCTTCTGCTGCTGCTATTGCTGCTGCTGCTACTGCAACTGCTGCCGGCTGCTGTGGGAAGGGGTTGGGAGTTGGAAGAGGGGGAGGAGAAGGAGAGGGAGAAGCTAGGAGGTGGAGGAGGAGGAAGAAGAAGTACCTTTTCTTATAGCAGTTGGTGGTGGTTGTAGTGGTGGCAGCGGTGATGGTAGTGGTGGTGGCAGCGGTGATGGTAGTGGTGGTGGCAGCAGTAATAAAATATAAGCCGTGTAACACACATTTCAGCAAGTGTTATTGGAGTAGTCTTCGTATAAGAAAAGGTTAGGAGGAGGAAGAGGAGGAGAAGAAGCTAGGAGGTGGAGGAGGAGGAGGAGGAAGAAGGGTGGAGCATTTTGGTGTGGATGATGAATTTGTTTATAAACACAGCTGAGAGCGTGGAAGCCTTGTGATTGGCTGAAACTTTTTGAGAAATACTATGTGATTCGCTGGCGAGGCTGTGACGTAATTGTACTCGCTCAGCCAATCAGCTATCGAAGCCCATAGTGACACCGTAGCGCCACTCCCATATCTCGTACCAGAATCCCCGCGACTTCCGGGTTGTACAAATAGAGGAAGTTAGTTAAGCTAAACACCGTGCCCTTTAACTCTCTCTGAATGTCTGCCCAGGGTCGCGCGGTACGGCTCATCAGGGACATAGTGGAGTAATTTTCGGCTAAATGTAGTCAATCTATCTTACAAATTAGCAGCAAGCCGAAACTTGGTACAATTGTAATCTGAACCATACTGATGAATATATAATAGGTCCCAACAAATCCAAATTGTGATCCAGCCGCCATCTTGGAAAATGGCTTGGAAAATCATCTTGGATTTTTCACAATATCAACGAGTGATATTGTGAAGGTTGGATGTGACATAGAAGTGACCAGCATGCTGTGAGAATTTGTCGCAGGAAGGTGATGTGAAGTGGTAAGAGCGACGAAGTTATAGTCTATGTTACTGTTCGTGTGCTGAGGACATAACCAGTGCCTGGTTGGTTTGGGGTATGTGGAGGTGAGGTGTCTCCGTGATGTTCAATAATTGTGTTGTGTAGCCTGTAAAAAGTAAACTAGCATTCTCTTGTGAGCGAGTTTTTGGCAAGGCAAGCCCGGAGAGTTTGAGAGGTGGGCAATTTTTTTTAAAGGTCACTCCAGCTCATTACACAACCATTACCAGTATTGTCATTTAAACCATACCTATCTTATCACCACTACACCACGGGTGTAGTGGTAATGTAGTGGTATAGTGGTTAGAGCGCCTAGTTACGAATATGTGGGCCCTGGTTCGAATCCAGGCCAGGGCAATCGGTGACCAGCCAACCCAGCTGTTCATCCTTGTTTTCGGGGGTGGTCGATAAATGGGTACCTGGGGAAACCTGGGGAATGTAACTAACCTAACCAAACTTAAACGTAACATAACCTAGTTGTTATTATATCACACTAGCCCTGTGTCTCGGGGTAGCGCGTTGTCACCCACCATAGGTTCAAGGGCTAATGCGACGGAGATGAGCACCGAGGCCACGTACAGCACAGCGTATGCCCCCATCTTTACCTTTACCATATCTTATCAACAACATCGATATCTTCATATTCAGCATGGTCACTTTCGTCTTCACTCTCTTTGCCGTTGCCTTGAACCAACATATAATAATTGAGATTCAATTTGAAATTTTTGTCTAAGAGGTAGGTTAAGTTTAATTCATTTTGTTTATGTCTCGTGGTATTTGGCTCGCAGGTCTAATACAGCCAGTTTCAGGAATCTTATTCAAGTGCTTAGAATGTTGAAATATTTATGAGTCTCTTACCCTTTTTTGTTGTTACTAATTGACATGTTCACAATAGGACATTTATTATAGACTTTCCCGATGATAGCAAAAATATAGTAATAAAAGTAAAAAAAAGAAAAAAATTGAATAATGACATTGATTATATTATGATTACTATCAAAATGATAAAGATTATGATAATAATAATAATAATAATAATAATAATAATGATAATAATACAAATAATAATAATAATAATCATAATAATAGTAACAAGAAGAAGATAATGATAATAACTACGTATATTAATGGTAATGATAAAGATAATAATAATAATGATGATGATAGTAATAATGGTGATGATATCAATGATAATGTTGGTAACATTTCACCATAATCTGCTATCCATATGATCATAATTTACCCATCACAATCACCTCGTCTCCATCAATGAAACTCTCTCTGTGTAAAAACTCACTCCCTTTACACTCCCTGGAAACTTCTCTCCAGTCAGTCACTACGAGGTTTATACACACTGAATATTACCTTTTTCAGCATTAAAATATCTCCTCTCATCCACACCAATCTTAAGTTTGCTTTCTTTACCGCCTTTAACATTTCCCATGGCTCCTTCTTCCTGACCTTAGTTACACTCTGGCACACAGCCTCGGTCACTTCATATTTCACTCCTAAAAATGCACTAATGATGGTAAAGAAGAAGACGAAAAACTGTACACCTGTTTGTTTCTTCGGCAGGTAACTGGGAGAGGAAGCGGCCGGTGTGGGTGATGCTGATGGTGAACAGCCTGACGGAGAGTGACATCCGGAGCCGTGGGGTGCCGGTGCTGGACCTGTACTTGGCGCAGGAGGCGGAGCGCCTCACCAAGCAGACCGGGGCTGTGGAGCGCGTCGAGGAGCAGTGCGTCCCCCTCAACGGCCTCAACTTCTCCCAGGTATGTCCAGGCGCCCTCCCGCCAATACCAAGGGCGGCGGATATGCACTCTATTGGCCTTCTTTTCTTCATTACGTTGTCCTTCTTCAATTCATATTTCCCCCCACACCTGTCTCTCTCTTTCTCTACTCGCTACTATGCGTTGGCAAAATCCCGCGGTCTTTTCATCGCTGTTGTGCTGCCATGACTGAGCCGTAGGCGTATTTTTTTTGTATTATAAACTTGACTTTTGTGGGTTTTTAAAATACAGTAATGGTAGCATAACTTAAGGCTGCACCTTCAATAATGGATATATATATACGTATATATATATATATATATATATATATATATATATATATATATATATATATATATATATATATATATATATATTAAGAGTATATACATTTATGCATATATTATGAAGCAAGTTGTGTTAGAATCAGTTCAGGAGAGGTAAGGCCACGCCCACTCGTCAGGTAAGAAAAAATATAAGTCTTGATTCAATCAATCAATCATTGGGGGCATACGCCGGGGGGCTCTTCGCCTCGCCCACCCTACGACGCCACTAACGGGGGTCACTACGCGCGAGTCCCCATGCAGACTCCTTTCCCATGCCAAGCAGCTCTCGAGAATAAACATCAACTTGCCCCAGCCACGAGCCTTGTGGGCGCCCCCTTGGCCTCCTCCACGCCGGATTGTCTCTTACAAATACAACCCGATGGGAAGAATCGGTTTCAGGGTAGCGTGCCAATAGCCGAAGTTGGCGCTGACTGACTACGCAGGTAATAGGCCTCGATTCGGTCTCACGGTGCAATCGCTGATTTGACACGTAATCATCCCAGCGATACCCCATGATTCTGCGAAGACACTTATTACCAAAAGTCCATTCGCCTCTTCAAGACGCTATTTAGTGTCCATGTCTTACAACCATAGAGTAAGACAGGGATCACAAGCGACTTGAAGATCCGGATCTTTGTCCTCCTGCACAGGTACCGACAACGCCAAATACTCGTGCTGAGTGAGTCCATAACACCATGGGCTATGCCAATCAGCCGTAAGACTTCTTAACGTGACCCGCCATCATTATGGACTGCGCTACCAAGGTATGAAAAACTTTCCAAGATCTCAATATCCTTGGCGCACGCATGAACAGACTGTACTTTTTCATCTAGTAAGGCTCCGAACACCTGGACCTTGGTCTTGAGCCAAGATACCTCAAGTCCCAAAGGCTTTGCCTCCTCGAGCAGCGCCTAGAAAGCCATCACCAGGACCTCCAGCGACTCAGCAAATATTATCGCATCATCGGCAAAAACAAGATCAGTGAACTTGGTTTTGCCGAGGGATGCTCCACAATAACTTTGTTCTATAACTTTGTCCAATACCCAGTCCATACAAGTCTTGAAAAGTGATGGGGCAAGAACACACCCTTGCCTCACTCCTGTTTCCACATGAAAGAAACTGGATACACCTCCCCCACACTTCACAGCACTCTCAGTCCCAGAGTACAGACCAGTCATCAAACCAATAGTCCTTGCAGGAATCCCACGAAGTCGCAGAAGATCCCAGAGTGACTCACGATGCACTGAGTCAAACGTCTTCTTGAGATTAACATAGGCTGCAAGCATCCCCTGTCTAAACTCATGTCGGCGTTCCACCAGGACACGAAGCGTTAGGATACGGTCCGTTGTTGACTTGCCAGGCGTAAACCCAGACTGCTGAGGTCTCTGATGTTTCAGCAGATGGCTGCAGATCCGTGTCAGCATTAGATGGACAAGCACCTTGCCTGGCACGCTGAGCAATGTAATACCGCGGTAATTGTTGCATTCCTGATGATCCCCTTTCCCTTTCCAGATAGGAACGAGCCTCCATTTTCCAGCCCCCTTTTCCAGTCAGGAGGGATGGTACCTGATTGCCACACGGCAGTCAGGACAACATGCAACCCGCGGATCATGGCCTCACCCCCAGCTTTGAGCAGCTCCGCACTGATATTACAAACACCAGTGCCTGTCCACCCTTCAACTTTGCTAAAGCCTCTCTGACTTCGTCAAGAGAGGGTGCGGTTTCGTCAATGGGAGGATCGGTATCCACTGCCCGTAATCCAGTGGTGTGAAGCTGCCCAATTGGAGGGTCCACCGTAAATAACTGCCCAATTGGAGGGTCCACCGTAAATAACTGCCCAAAATACTCAGCCCAACGAGCCATCTGCCCATCCATGTCCGACACGAGGCGCCCATCTGCTGCTCGGATACCACTATAAGTCTGTATAAGTGTAGACTTTCTTGGGCTAAGTTAAAATGGTACTTCCAGTTTGTACACATTTATTTATAAGTCCAATAAGGAACTTAGATTTATTACAACCAGATTTTATGTAGTGAACAGACAGTGACTGCCACGGAGCTCGTGGGATGAGTGTCTTGTTGCATTCGTGGTCCGAGGTCTTCTCCCCGTCGTTCACCGGCTTCTGACCACTCCTTCCTTGTGATACTAGCTTTCGTTGACATTTATAAAAAGGCTGATACATATACATTTGGCCTGTGACCTACTTGCTCTAGCTAACAAAGTGCAAGCTGTACTTGGTTCCCATGATGAACCAGGAAGATATACATATAATTATATACATTATATATATATATATATATATATATATATATATATATATATATATATATATATATATATATATATATATATATATATATATAATGATATGTTTATGATGTTTCTAAAAATATACTGGTTCTTTTGATGTTAAGTACATGAAAATATCCTGTATGGAAGTTATAATACTTGTTACACTTGTGTGATAATAGTTGTACTTTAATAGTAATAGTAATGCAAGTTATTATATATGTTAGAAGTGATTACTGACTGACAAGCACTCGCCCAAACGCTTGAAAAGCACTCGCACGAATAGCACATGTAACGGAGCTTCTTCAGGGCCTTGAGACTCTTCTGGACTTGACATGAAACTTAAGTCTTCAACAACAAGTCTGTGATCAGCTGCAAAAAACTCAACACTCTGGGAAACCCTGCAGTTCTGAAGGATCCTTCAACGAAAACACTAACGAGCATGTGGTCGATCTCCTTAGCTACCCCTCCGGCATTACTATACCATTTCCAGTGGTGTAGCTCTGAAGGGATATTTACCACAAGTCTGTGAACGTTCGCAAATTTCTGTTCCCAGAATAGAGGGCTGTTCAATGTTGGGAGCTATCCTTGCGAACTATTTATCAAAGTCTTGTGAGCAGCTCCCTGCTAGGAATCCTCCGCTCCTTGCGATCAAAACAAACAGTGAAATTAACGCCACCCCAATAATTTTTTCACTACAAATAACAAATTCAAAGGATATATTGTGACCAAAAACCGTAGAAGAATTGTTTATTCTTGTAAGAAATCTATTATTGCAGCAATAAATATCAATTTAAAGGAATTTTGTTTATACTACATATTTTGGCGCGGAATACAGCAGTGTGTACATTTTCTACCACTGCCTAGCACCTTATCTACATATTACGCATTTATCTACTATTATGGAGCGCTAAGAACAACTCTAGCCGCAGCGGCTATAGGTATGATGAACCCGTATCTCTAGCCGCGGTGGCTATAGGTATGAAACGTATCTGTAGCCGCGGTGGCTATAGGTATGAAACGTATCTCTACTTTAATGCATGTAACACGTACCGCAAAGGCAACAACACGTACCAGTGCCCTGTGCACGTAGGAGGCACGGCAAAACATGACCATTTAGCGGAGAGAAGGAAAACGTGGTGTAAAAATTGAGCGAGAATTTTTTTTTTTTACAATTGGAACCCGGACGAGTCGCTGGGTGGGTCACGGACGGGGGGGGTTGTGTGTATGTGTGTATGTGTATGTGTGTTTGTGTGTGTGTGTGTGTGTGTGTGTGTGTGTGTGTGTGTGTGGGATGGCGAAATGAGGGAAGAATTTCAACTTTGGGAAGATGAGGAGCTCGAGATAAGAAAAAATAAGTAAAGTGCCACAGTGTTTGCGTCTGGTGGGAATGAACGCGTGATATGTTCTCGATCGCGAAACGCGTTCGACATCGATCCGTGTTTGAGTGCAGATATATACATTGATCAAACTACTAATATATCTCCTATTTCGACAGCTGATACACCAAATGAAAGCCTATGACATACTCTTTCTTAGTAGCTTATCCTTTCAGCTGTTTCCCCCTACCTGTCGTGTAGTAGGTGTGATGTAAACCAGTACCCATTGCGGTTACCGACTTCCGTACAGAAAACTCAAATTGTTTACTATTTTCACTTTGTACATGTCATATTTCTGTCATTTATCTGCCAATATGCTATCGTGTATATCGTGTACAATAATATATCGTGGTTCCTAACTACACTGTGTTCCAGCTTTCATTTTGTACCTCATTCGTCACTTTCTCTCCAATGTAAGTCAACTTACGACCATTTTAATGTTACCAAATCATTATCGATTATGAATGTGTTGATTTGGCAAGTATCATCTCTTCTCTGGATTCATAATGTTTACGTATTGAACAACTTGTATTTGAATGGTTGTTTTAATAATTATTTTCTATTCCTCCCAGGAAATGAAACAACTTGTCATTAATAGTTACATTTCAGGATATTATCGTTATATTTGTCATCAATCTGCGACCATTTTCTTCTAGTTAAGAACCAGTTTTCACTTGCAAAGGAAAGTTAAAGAAGAACATTGAGTGTGAGGATGCATCTGTACCAGCCGAGAAAAACACCCTCACCGTTCATGATGGAAATGCATGCTTCTACTATATGAAGGATCTACCCAGCAACTTCAGCCAAATATCTTCCAAAGTTTTTGACATGATGTCAAAAAACTGGTGATATGATATTCAGCACTGATAGGTATCTCCCAAATTTTGTGAAGGCTATGGAAAGGAAGAGGAGAAGAGTTGGCGAGAAACTGATCGTCAAAGGCGAAGCAACAAAGAAGCCACCAGACTGGAAGAACTTCCTTTCTAATGACGAAAACAAAAGTCAGTTCATCCAGCTGATGTTTAGGATGTGGACAACGGATGAGTATGCCCCAAGGGTACAAGGACGGAATGTGATTCTTGTATGTTACGGTGTACCACATAGTTTGACGTCTGAAGACGGGAAAACAACTTCGTCTGAAGTACTGGATACGCTGGTATCGACACAAGAAGAAACTGACTCAAGAATCATACTGTACTGCGAATATGCTCAGAGCAAGGACTATGACTATGTTTGAGTGAAAAGCCCGGACACAGACGTCTTCTTTCTCCTTCTACACTACGCCCTGAAAATGCCGAGGATCACCATCCTGTTCGACACCGGAACCGGCAATAAGAAAAGGTTGGTTAACGTCACGGAGTTTGCGCAAAACTACTCACAGGACTATTGTACAGCATTCCTGGGTGTATATGCCTTTTGTGGCTGTGACACAACAAGTGCATTTAAAGGCATTGGAAAGGTGAAGCCCATGAAAATCTTGCTGAAAATGCCAAAGTATATTCCAGTGCTTGCAAAGCTTGTGGAAAATTGGGACGTAGACTCACAACTTGTCACAGATCTCGAGTCTTTCATGTGTGTCATCTATGGCAGGCCAAAGGTGCACAACGTGGATGACTTAAGGCATATCAAAATCAATTAACTATGCGCCAGAGACGAAGTGCTAACTCCTTCACAGAACTTTGACATGGCCACTCTACCTCCCAGTCGAAGATCTCTTGTACAACACATTCACCGTGTCAATTACAAGGTGGGAATCTGGAAGCGAGCCCATATACCAGAGCCTGATGTCCCTCCTGCAGATGCAGGCCACGGCTGGACACACACGGATGACGGCCTCGAACCTCTCTGGTTTGAAGGAAGCATGATTCCATCACAGCTGTCCGATGTTGCCCAAACTCATGAAGCAAGCGATGACGACCCAGACAGTGACGATGATTGAGAGTGTCCTGGATGGCGACGAAACAGACAGTGACCAAGAATAAGAACACTAAACTTTTAATTCCTGAAATGTTGAATAATTAATTTGAAAGGCTTATGTCAGCATTAATTCTTACGAATTTCTGATGTCAGTTAACGATCAGTAAACATGGTAAAGTCTCAATACAAAGTCAAGTGTACTGTGTTTTTTATAAGTTCAAAATATGCTTAACGAAGTGCAAATTATATCTAATGAAGCAAACAGATGAAGAGAAAAACAATAAATTATGAATGACACAAGTTGTTTCATTTCTTTTATATTAATCCCGTGTTCCTGGGAGGAATAGAAACAAAATTATTTAATACAGTCATTCAAATACAAGTTGTTCAATACGTAAACATTATGAATCCAGAGAAGAGATACTTGTCAAATCAACACATTCATAATCGATAATGATTTAGTAACATTAAAATGGTCGTAAGTTGACTCCTATTGGAGAAAAAGTGACGAATGAGGTACAAATGGTACAAAAATTCTCATCGAAAATATGTGTTATGGTTCCTGTCACACTCTTAGTAGGACATCACGTCAAGAAGCAGACACTCGCATTAACGGGGTAAAAATATCTCACTTTTTTGTATATCTAATTTAGAGAGAAAAATGTGAGTTATTTAGATGCTTATTTAATGTGTGTTAGTTTCTATTTTATTTTCTCTTTTTATTTAGATATGAATTAAAGGGTTTGAAATTAGGATTGGAAATTATCTCCTTTTATTACATCTAATTTAGAGAGATTAATGTAAATTTTTTTTTTTTTTTTTGCTTTTATGTTAAAATGTAATAGATGTAAATAAAGTAAAAAAAAAAAAAAAAAAAAAAAAAAAAAAAAAAAAAAAAAAAAAAAAAAAAAAAAAAAAAAAAAAAAAAAGGAATGCCAGCTATCCTGATAATTATTTGATGTGTATTGACTTCTCTTTTCTTTTTTCATTTGTGTTTTTTTTCAGTGCTAGATTGGTGGGATGGAAACATGGTTATATTATAATCCTTTTTTATCTATAACATTTTTGCCGAGACACTAATATACAAGTTGATTTTAAACCTGTATATTTTATGTCTTTCTTTTCATTAAAAAAATTCCTTTTTCTTTTACATACATGAAAAGGTACTTTTTCTTTTTTTATTATTATAAATTTTTTAGAGGCATTAACAGAACACACTCACTTATTATCTTTCTTTTCTCTAATTTTTCCTTTTTTCTACAGACCCAAATAAGTAACTATATATTTATACATATATATTTTTTTTTTTTATCATTTATTTTCAGAAGCATTAACAGAACACACACACTTATATCTATTTATTCTTTAATTATTCCTTTTGTTATATATATCTGAATAAGAACTTTTTTTTATCAATCTCCCTGGATTTTTTTTTTTTTTTTAGAAGCATTAACAAAACACACACATATATCTTTCTATTATTTAATCTTTCCTTTTTTCTACATACCTGAATAAGAACCCCTTTTTTTTATCTCTCTCTTCTCTTCTTTATGAAGCATTAACAAAACACACACATATCCACTTTCGGTTTCACAAATGCACTGAATCGTCACTGTATGATTTTTGGAAGTCCTTTTTTTTATATACGATGTTAAAAGGCTACTGTTATACACATACATTTGATGCTTTTAATGTTTTTTTTCTTTTTTCTTTACACTTAGACATGAATATAGATAAAATAGTTGTGTTTTTTATTCAAGCTCTGTGAAAGTTTGCAGTGCGTGATGGTATTTTGTTTTTTTCTGTGTTGTTTGTTTTGTTTAGTTTTGCTTGTTTTTATACACCTGTGCTTTTATTTTTTTGTAAGCACACCTGATACACCTGTTATACACACACACACACACACACACACACACACACACACACACACACACACACACACACACACACACACCCACACACCACACACCCCACCCACCCACCCACCCACCCACCCCCACCCACCCACCCACCCACCCACACACACACACACACACACACACACACACACACACACACTTCTGCACTCATGATAAATATTTCCGTTTTTGTAATTTTTGCCTGAAACAAAAAATATAAAAAACAGTAATTCCTCAGCAATGATTTCCTAGCCATTTGTTCATTTTTTTCCCTCGCAGTAAATACCCATAATGGCTGGGAAAGTTTCTCTAACGCTCTTACCTCTGCATTTCATATCAAACTTTATATACAGTAGTAGTAGTTGTAGTAGTAGTAGTAGTAGTAGTAGTAGTAGTAGTAGTAGTAGTAGTAGTAGTAGTAGTTGTAGTAGCAGTAGAAGTAGCAGCAACTACTGTAAAGGCAGAATTAGCAGGACCAGTAGTAATGTTATGGTGGGATTGATTGATTGAATGCCAAAAGGTGGGAACGTGCCAGACATCAGACGTCTTAGGTACGTGGTTGGGGGAGCGGAGGGGAGCCTGGAGTTAAGAAGTTTGTCCTGCAGGTTCCAAGATGTGTTAGATCCGAGCTGTGTTACTGATTTTTTCCTTGCATGCTTGGCGAGCCACGGTCATTCACATAACCAAACAGAGATGTCTTCCTCCAAGCACATCAAACCTTCACGCAAGCTTCGCCGCTCCCTGAAAGGAGCGCTGGCCATGGCGCGGGACCGCGGCTACTTGATGGGTGGCGACAACCCGCTGCTCACGCCGCCGCCCTGCGACACCAATACCTTCTTCCGCTCCTTCCCGGCTCACTTCGACGTGACCGACCGCCTGGGGCAGCAGGTCATCCGCTTTGAGTTCTGGAACAAGCCGTTGATCCAGCTGCCGGGACGGGAGGGCCAGCGGGTAGCCAAGCGCGTCCGCCGCGCTGCCCGGCGCACCTGCATGCCAGTCGCCAGATTGCGGCTGGTGCTGCTGGTGCCGCACTACACGCACCAGCAGGAGCGGAGGGAGCGGCGCGCCCTGAAGGGGCTTGGCGCACACCTGGAGGTGTTCGCGCACCAGTTCTTCTCCCGGGTGAGCGAGCTGCCCTCGCCGCTGCCCTGGGACCTGTTGGCGGACCGCATGTTTGTGGAGCGCTTCCAGAACGTGTACGGGCACGTGGGCGACCTGACCAAGGTCAGCTCCGAGGACTTCATGTGCCGCTACCTGGGCGCCGGGTACGGGGACGTCCTGGTGCCGAGTGGCGGGCAGGGAGGCATGGGCTCCATCCTGCTGGTGGTGCCCTCCCGCCGCTACTCTGACGATCACTCCGGGGAGGCAGAGCGGCAGGTAGCCAAGTGGCGTGACGCCAGAACGAGCCGCAACGGTTACCTGGAGGCCATCAGAGAAGACCCTGATTACTATTGAGGCGGTTGTTGCCGTGACAGCAAGCCCTCGGCGGTGTTGCTTGAGAATCAAGATTGAGTAATTTCATGAAGGATTTGTTGCGTATCTGTCTTTGCATATTTCTATTATCTTTTTGCCACTTCGTCTGAAACCATATATTCATACATAGTATTACCTCTCATTAGGTCTTTCCTCCCTCCCTTCTGAAGCAGTGGCACTCTGTCATGTAGGACGAGACTTCTCTAAGCTTTGAACACGTGCTGCAAACGCTCAATATGTATCTAAAAACATTGACACTTACCGAAACCTTTCAAGACGTACTGTGTGTCGTAAGCACGTACTTTAATGCATGTAACACGTACCGCAAAGGCGACAACACGTACCACTGCCCTGTGCACGTAGTAGGCACGGCAAAACATGACCATTTAGCGGAGAGAAGGAAAACGTGGTGTAAAAATTGAGCGAGAATTTTTTTTTACAATTGGAACCCGGACGAGTCGCTGGGTGGGTCACGGACGGGGGGGGTTGTGTGTGTGTGTGTGTGTGTGTGTGTGTGTGTGTGTGTGTGTGTGTGTGTGTGGGATGGCGAAATGAGGGAAGAATTTCAACTTTGGGAAGATGAGGAGCTCGAGATAAGAAAAAATAAGTAGAGTGCCACAGTGTTTGCGTCTGGTGGGAATGAACGCTTGATATGTTCACGATCGCGAAACGCGTTTGACATCGATCCGTGTTTGAGTCCAGATATATAATCATTGATCAAACTACTAATATATCTCCTATTTCGACAGCTGATACACCAAATGAAAGCCTATGACATACTCTTTCTTAGTAGCTTATCCTTTCAGCTGTTTCCCCCTACCTGTCGTGTAGTAGGTGTGATGTAAACCAGTACCCATTGCGGTTACCGACTTCCGTACAGAAAACTCAAATTGTTTACTATTTTCACTTTGTACATGTCATATTTCTGTCATTTATCTGCCAATATGCTACTATTATCGTGGTTCTTGATTACACTGTGTTCCAGCTTTCATTTTGTACCTCATTCGTCACTTTCTCTCCAATGTAAGTCAACTTACGACCATTTTAATGTTACCAGATCATTATCGATTATGAATGTGTTGATTTGGCAAGTATCATCTCTTCTCTGGATTCATAATGTTTACGTATTGAACAACTTGTATTTGAATGGTTGTTTTAATAATTATTTTCTATTCCTCCCAGGAAATGAAACAACTTGTCATTAATAGTTACATTTCAGGATATTATCGTTATATTTGTCATCAATCTGCGACCATTTTCTTCTAGTTAAGAACCAGTTTTCACTTGCAAAGGAAAGTTAAAGAAGAACATTGAGTGTGAGGATGCATCTGTACCAGCCGAGAAAAACACCCTCACCGTTCATGATGGAAATGCATGCTTCTACTATATGAAGGATCTACCCAGCAACTTCAGCCAAATATCTTCCAAAGTTTTTGACATGATGTCAAAAAACTGGTGATATGATATTCAGCACTGATAGGTATCTCCCAAATTTTGTGAAGGCTATGGAAAGGAAGAGGAGAAGAGTTGGCGAGAAACTGATCGTCAAAGGCGAAGCAACAAAGAAGCCACCAGACTGGAAGAACTTCCTTTCTAATGACGAAAACAAAAGTCAGTTCATCCAGCTGATGTTTAGGATGTGGACAGCGGATGAGTATGCCCCAAGGGTACAAGGACGGAATGTGATTCTTGTATGTGATGGTGTACCACATAGTTTGACGTCTGAAGACGGGAAAACAACTTCGTCTGAAGTACTGGATACGCTGGTATCGACACAAGAAGAAACTGACTCAAGAATCATACTGTACTGCGAATATGCTCAGAGCAAGGACTATGACTATGTTTGAGTGAAAAGCCCGGACACAGACGTCTTCTTTCTCCTTCTACACTACGCCCTGAAAATGCCGAGGATCACCATCCTGTTCGACACCGGAATCGGCAATAAGAAAAGGTTGGTTAACGTCACGGAGTTTGCGCAAAACTACTCACAGGACTATTGTACAGCATTCCTGGGTGTATATGCCTTTTGTGGCTGTGACACAACAAGTGCATTTAAAGGCATTGGAAAGGTGAAGCCCATGAAAATCTTGCTGAAAATGCCAAAGTATATTCCAGTGCCTGCAAAGCTTGTGGAAAATTGGGACGTAGACTCACAACTTGTCACAGATCTCGAGTCTTTCACGTGTGTCATCTATGGCAGGCCAAAGGTGCACAACGTGGATGACTTAAGGCATATCAAGATCAATGAACTATGCGCCAGAGACGAAGTGCTAACTCCTTCACAGAACTTTGACATGGCCACTCTACCTCCCAGTCGAAGATCTCTTGTACAACACATTCACCGTGTCAATTACAAGGTGGGAATCTGGAAGCGAGCCCATATACCAGAGCCTGATGTCCCTCCTGCAGATGCAGGCCACGGCTGGACACACACGGATGACGGCCTCGAACCTCTCTGGTTTGAAGGAAGCATGATTCCATCACAGCTGTCCGATGTTGCCCAAACTCATGAAGCAAGCGATGACGACCCAGACAGTGACGATGATTGAGAGTGTCCTGGATGGCGACGAAACAGACAGTGACCAAGAATAAGAACACTAAACTTTTAATTCCTGAAATGTTGAATAATGAATTTGAAAGGCTTATGTCAGCATTAATTCTTACGAATTTCTGATGTCAGTTAACGATCAGTAAACATGGTAAAGTCTCAATACAAAGTCAAGTGTACTGGGTTTTTTATAAGTTCAAAATATGCTTAACGAAGTGCAAATTATATCTAATGAAGCAAACAGATGAAGAGAAAAACAATAAATTATGAATGACACAAGTTGTTTCATTTCTTTTATATTAATCCCGTGTTCCTGGGAGGAATAGAAACAAAATTATTTAATACAGTCATTCAAATACAAGTTGTTCAATACGTAAACATTATGAATCCAGAGAAGAGATACTTGCCAAATCAACACATTCATAATCGATAATGATTTAGTAACATTAAAATGGTCGTAAGTTGACTCCTATTGGAGAAAAAGTGACGAATGAGGTACAAATGGTACAAAAATTCTCATCGAAAATGTGTGTTATGGTTCCTGTCACACTCTTAGTAGGACATCACGTCAAGAAGCAGACACTCGCATTAACGGGGTAAAAATATCTCACTTTTTTGTATATCTAATTTAGAGAGAAAAATGTGAGTTATTTAGATGCTTATTTAATGTGTGTTAGTTTCTATTTTATTTTCTCTTTTTATTTAGATATGAATTAAAGGGTTTGAAATTAGGATTGGAAATTATCTCCTTTTATTACATCTAATTTAGAGAGAGATTAATGTAAATTTTTTTTTTTTTTTTTGCTTCTATGTTAAAATGTAATAGATGTAAAAAAAAAAAAAAAAAAAAAAAAAAAAAAAAAAAAAAAAAGGAATGCCAGCTATCCTGATAATTATTTGATGTGTATTAACTTCTCTTTTCTTTTTTCATTTGTGTTTTTTTTCAGTGCTAGATTGTTGGGATGGAAACATGGTTATATTATAATCCTTTTTTATCTATAACATTTTTGCCGAGACACTAATATACAAGTTGATTTTAAACCTGTATATTTTATGTCTTTCTTTTCATTAAAAAAATTCCTTTTTCTTTTACATACATGAAAAGGTACTTTTTCTTTTTTTATTATTATAAATTTTTTAGAGGCATTAACAGAACACACTCACTTATTATCTTTCTTTTCTCTAATTTTTCCTTTTTTCTACAGACCCAAATAAGTAACTATATATTTATATATATATATTTTTTTTTTTTTATCATTTATTTTCAGAAGCATTAACAGAACACACACACTTATATCTATTTATTCTTTAATTATTCCTTTTGTTATATATATCTGAATAAGAACTTTTTTTTATCAATCTCCCTGGATTTTTTTTTTTTTAGAAGCATTAACAAAACACACACTTATATCTTTCTATTATTTAATCTTTCCTTTTTTCTACATACCTGAATAAGAACCCCTTTTTTTTATCTCTCTCTTCTCTTCTTTATGAAGCATTAACAAAACACACACATATCCACTTTCGGTTTCACAAATGCACTGAATCGTCACTGTATGATTTTTGGAAGTCCTTTTTTTTATATACGATGTTAAAAGGCTACTGTTATACACATACATTTGATGCTTTTAATGGTTTTTTTCTTTTTTCTTTACACTTAGACATGAATATAGATAAATTAGTTGTGTTTTTTATTCAAGCTCTGTGAAAGTTTGCAGTGCGTGATGGTATTTTGTTTTTTTCTGTGTTTTTTGTTTTGTTTAGTTTTGCTTGTTTTTATACACCTGTGCTTTTATTTTTTTGTAAGCACACCTGATACACCTGTTATACACACACACACACACACACACACACACACACACACACACACACACACACACACACACACACACACACACACACACACACACACACCCGCCCGCCCGCCCGCCCGCCCCGCCCACCCACCCACCCACCCACCCACCCACCCACCCACCCACCCACCCACCCACCCACCCACGCACGCACGCACACACGCACACACGCACACACACACACATTTCTGCACTCATGATAAATATTTCCGTTTTTGTAATTTTTGCCTGAAACAAAAAATATAAAAAACAGTAATTCCTCAGTAGTGATTTCCTAGCCATTTGTTCATTGTTTTCCCTCGCAGTAAATACCCATAATGGCTGGGAAAGTCTCTCTAACGCCTTACCTCTGCATTTCATATCAAACTTTATATACAATAATAGTAGTTGTAGTAGTAGTAGTAGTAGTTGTAGTATAATAGTCGCGGTGGCTATAGGTATGAAACGTATCTCTAGCCGCGGTGGCTATAGGTATGAAACGTATCTCTAGCCGCGGTGGCTATAGGTATGAAACGTATCTCTACCATCAATAGCACTATAGTCGTGTAGTAAATATATCTGTCATTCGTTTTTGTCGGAAATAAATTTTAGTTTATATGTGTAGGGGGTGCCCAACCCGCCCCTCCCGGCCCGCCCCGCAAACATTGCTCTATTTCGCATTGCCATAAGGCGTTTTCTGCGGGGGATTTCGCTTGCAAGCGAAAAAAAATTGATTGCTCAAATTTCGCTTGCTGTTCAATCATCCAGGGAAGATGATTGCCCGACCCGCAAGAATTTGTTGTTGATGTTGTTGCGGCAGCAAGCGAAATGTTTGTTTGGGCACTATAAAATATATATGGGCATTATAAAAGTGACCGCTTGCAATCGAAATTGTTTTCGCTTGCAAGCGAAATCCCCCGCAGAAAACGCCTATAGTATTGATAGCTTTCATTTTTTCTTGACATCAATTGTTACTAAATCAAACTCAATTTCTAACCTAACCTAATCTAATTTAACCTAACTTAACCATTCCTGGCTGAAATAACGATAGGTTTTCGGTAGTATACATGTAACGCCATTATTATTCAATTGCGGCATGAGAAATGTGTTTTAAAATACTCAGAATGAACAAATCTCCACGATGATGTAGGTAAGAATCCCTAGGACTTTTGAAAGCCCACTACAGAAATAATAGGCTACTATTGACGGTAGGTTAGATTACAAAAGAGTTTCGTTAGGTTATGTATAGGTTTAGTTTTGGTTAGGTATAGGAAATGTTTGGGTTCAGTTTTGTTGAGTTATTTAGTGTTCGCAAGGCCTTGCGAGTGGTCAGGAGCACTCGCAGATTGCGAACACTTTGCGAACGTTCACAGCCGTTCTCAAGCTTAGTAAATATGTCCTAAGAAATTGTGAACATTCACAAGGCTTGTGAATTCGCAAGCCTGTTGTGAACGTTCGCAAGAAATGGTAAATATCCCTCCTGGTCTCTGATACCAAGAACCTGCAATTCTTAACCTTATGGACCTCGCAAAACTCAGAAGGAGAGAACTGTTAATGTTTCAGGTACCGGAGCCATGGGGACCAACACGTATCTCATAGCCATCTCTATCAAGAAAATAACTATCTATAGATATGAGCATAAGTGTATAATGAAATATTTTTATCATATAATCAAATAAATGTGTGCCTTAATTGTATAACACCTAACATCGCGCACCAGGTACCTGACATAGCCAAACACCATGGATAACGAAACATCACACTTAACCAACACCATACATAATAAATCCATTTACCTAAACTAGCCTGTAGGAGCCCTATACTCATTCCATGGTTCAGGAAAATTGAAACTCCCCACGTCAAGCTGGACTTTAATCCTTGTCTATGATCAGCTGGTCTGTATTCTGGGACTGAGAGTGCTGTGAAGCACTGGTATGGGAAAGCTGCTTGGTATGGGAAAGGAGCCTGCATGGGAACTCGCTCGTGGTGACCCCCGGGAGTGGCGTCGTAGGGTGGGCGAGGCGACGCGCCCCCCGGCGTATGCCCCCAATGATTGATTGATATGATCAGCTGACATGGGTAATTTGTTTATGTAATATTATTTCCTTATAAATACAAATGATATTGTAGTGTAAGTGATTTTGCCAGTTTACTATTTACATGATTTAAATAAACTTTTCAGGTTAGTTGGTCATCAATATGTATTTAGACCTAGATATATTTGAATGAGTTACTTATATATACTTTGTCATTACAAAGTTTTATTTCACAATTATTAACTCTTCTTTCCTGCAAATATTAAGTATTTAGTTTTATCTACATTAAGTGATAACTTACTACATGAGAGCCAGGTTGAAACATTATTTAACTCGGTATTTACTGTACTTACTACATAGTCTAATTTATATAGTAAGAAGAAGTACTTCCTCTTCCTCCTCCTCCTCCTTCTCTTATTATAAGCAACCACCTCAAGCCCAGTAAACATTGTTCATAAGTTGTTAAGAAGCCTAACAATTTGCTGGTTTCATAGGAAGAGCTTTCGAATGTAAGTCTGAAAAAGTCATTCTTGCACTTTTCAATGCGATCGTTCGTCCTCATCTTTAATATTGTGCTAAGTTCTGGTCACCCTACTATAGAAAAGATATAGTCAAGCTGGAAAGAGTACAAAGAAAAGTTACTATAATGATTCCGCGCTTTGCGAAACAAGCCATACGAAGAGAGATTAAAAGAATTTAACTTGTTCAGTTTGTCAAAACGTAGGTTGCGAGGAGACTTAATAGAATTGTTACAAATGTTCCATGGCTTCGATAATGTTAACATAAACGACTATTTGAATATTGATTGGACAAGCACTACTCGTAGTAATGGATACAAGATCATTGGTAAGCGATTTCGGTCACATGAAGCGAAGCACTTTTTCTTTAACAGAGTTGCTAATATTTTGGAACTCTCTTCCAGCACAAGTAGTTAATAGTAACACGGTTGAGGCGTTCAAGAACAAACTAGATAAATACGTAGCATCAACTACCCAACTCGATTACTTAGGCCCTACGTTCCTTCAATCTTTCCTATTAAATTCCATGGCAGTTTTTCAATACAGTATGGTGTTTTTTTACTCACTTTTTTTCCTTTCGGCCTCGGCCGGAGGGAGAGATGGGTGGGAAGGAGCCTTCAACTTTGCTTTTCTTTTTCTTCTAACACGTAGAAATTATAGTGACAGAAAGTAGTCACGCAGGCAGCCTCGTTTGGCCCAGTAGGGCTCTTGCCGTCTGTTCTTCCTTTGTATTCCTCCTCGTACTATTCCTCTCCTGCTTTCCTTTCGAACTGTGTGGCCATTACAGCTGCCACGACTTACAAGCATCCTCTTTTCTCCTTTTTTCTTTTCCTCCTTTTACTCTCTTTCTCCTCCTTCTTTATGTCGAAATAAAATAGTTTTCGACTAAGATTTATTCAGCCATATTCTACTCCACGTCCATCCTTTCTCTAGCTTTCCAGTCCTCCCCCCCTCCTCCTCCCTCCTCCTCCTCCTCAAGCTGGTGTGTGACTGCGGGGTAATGATGCGTAGGGAGGAAACGAGCATCGGAAGGCGCGCCATTAACTCCAAGTCTGGGAGACCGGCGCCAAAACCTAACTTTGGCCTCCCGCCTCCTCCTTCCTCCTCCTCCTGTCCCCCACCCTCTTTTTTCTGTTTCTTATCCTCCTTTACCCTATGATCACTCAGCTCACCCATCGTCTGCCCCTCTCTCTCTCTCTCTCTCTCTCTCTCTCTCTCTCTCTCTCTCTCTCTCTCTCTCTCTCTCTCTCTCTCTCTCTCTCTCTCTCTCTCTCTCTCTCTCTCTCTCTCTCTCTCTCTCTCTCAACACCCAATTAATCACATAATCACAATCTTTATTGCATATATAATTATAGCCATAAAAGCACAAAATATTCTTAATATCGAGTCTTTATATTTACATAGTTGCATATCAGCTTATTGAGATCGATAGAGTGTTGGTCTCGTTTGCCTCATCTTGACAAGACAGGTTCCCAGGTATTGTGGACAGATTGTGGTCTGGAAAGCTGTGTGTGTGTGTGTGGTGTTAGGGGTGGGGGGCCGGCAGTATTTTTTCATTTTTTTCTTTTTTTTTACATTATGAGAGACTGGCCACAGGGCAAAACAAAAGTAACTAGGGGGGGGGGGGGCACTCAGTAGAGCGCATACCTCCGCCCGAATATTTCATCAATTGGTTGCCATGGCAACAGTTGTGATTCGATTTCATCAAAAAAAAAGTAAAACAAAAAACAAACAAATTTTTATATATATTTTATATATATATATATATATATATATATATATATATATATAATGCACTCAGTATGAGCTCATACCTCCGGCCGAGAGGTATGCGTTCATTGATTGCCATGGCAACAGTTGTCAATAGATTTCATCCAAAATTAAATCAGTTCTTCCTTATACCAAATAGACGTGGTATACCGAGTTTGGTCCAAATCTATTCGTAACTTTTTGAGAAATCCTGTACACTAACAAACAGACAGACAGACAGACAGATCGGGGTGAAAACATAACCCCCTCCAACTTCGTTGGCGGAGGTAACAAAAAGCCCGCTAGTTGCCAGACCCAATAAAGAAAACGGGAGTAAATATAAAGGATAAATAAAAAGGAGTCTGCAGAAAGGGGGACCTGCATCCATTTAGTTCGGAAGGTGTCTTGACACTCTCTCTTAAAAGTGTTAAAGTCGTAGGAAGGTGGAAAAATATAAATAAAATAAACAAGAAAAGAGTTACACGGTTTTCCAGTGAAAGGGATAAAGAGTGAAGATACTGGTTAGCTCTTGCATTAGTAAGATGAACAAAATAGGGGTGAGAATAAGAAGAAAATCTAGTGCACCGAGGCTGCAAGAAGGGGGTAGGCAAGCAGTTAGCAAGTTCAGAAAGGCAGTGAGCATGAAAATAACGATAAGTGATAGCAAGAGAAGCAACTTTGCGGCAGTGATTTAAATATTGAAGACAGTCAATTAGAGGAGGGAAGTTCATGAGACGAAAAGCTTTTAACTCCACCCTGTTGAGGAGGCCTACATAAGTGGTTTCCCCCCAAACATAAGAGGCATAATCTATTATTCATTAATGATCTTCTAAGTCTAACTCAAAGCCCTATCCACTCCTACGCTGATGATTCTACCCTGCATTTTTCAACGTCGTTTATTAGACGTCCAACTCAACAGGAACTTATTGATTCACGGAGAGATGCCACCGAGCGCCTAACTTCTGATCTTTCTATAATTTCTGATTGGGGAAAAGCAAACCTTGTTTTGTTCAATGCCTCAAAAACCCAATTTCTTCACCTATCTACTCGTCAAAACCTACCAGATAACTATCCCCTCTTCTTCAATGACACTCAACTGTCTTCTTCTTCTACAATGAACATTCTAGGACTATCCTTTACTAAAATTCTGAACTGGAAATCTCACATCTCATCTCTTGCTAAAACAGCTTCTAAGAAGTTAGGTATCCTGTGGCGTCTGCGTCCTTTTTTTTCTCCCTCCCAGTTGCTTGCTCTCTACAAGGGCCTTATCCGCCCATGTATGGAGTATGTCTCACATGTTTGGGGAGAATCCACTCATACAGCTCTCCTAAACAGGGTTGAGTCAAAAGCTTTTCGTCTCATCAACTCCTCTCCTCTGACTGACTGTTTTCAATCTTTAAATCACCGCCGCAATGTTGCTTCTCTTGCTCTCTTCTACCGTTATTTTCATGCTCACTGCTCTTCTGAACTTGCTAACTGCATGCCTCCCCCCCTCCCGCGGCCTCGCTGCACAAGACTTTCTACTCATTCTCATCCCTATTCTGTCCATCTTCCTAATGCAAGAGTTAATCAGTATCTTTACTCTTTCATCCCTTTCACTGGTAAACTCTGGAACTCTCTTCCTGTTTCTATTTTTCCACTTTCCTATGACTTAAATCTTTTCAAAAGAAGAGTAACAAGACACCTCCCGAACTAAATTGGCTCACCCCTCTTTTTTATTTCATTCTCTTACTGTCTTCTTTATAGGGACTGGCAACTAAGCGGACTTTGTGTTACCCATTTTTGTTGTGCCCTTGGCCAGGTCTTTGTGATGAAAAAAAAAAAAAAAAAAAAAAAAAAATGCATGGGCGGAAAAGACTGTACAGACAGACAGAGTACTTCTTAGAAATTAAAGATTTGTCCCAGACTGTATCAAAGGCTTTTGATATATCAAGGGCAACAGCAAGTTTTACCGAAACCCCTAAAAGAGGATGAACAAGTTTCAGTTAGAAAAGCAGGAAGATCGCCAGTAGATTTCCCTTTACGGAAACCATTCTGACGATCAGATCGAATATTGTGAGCAGATGGATGCTTAAGAATCCTCTTATTAAGGATAGATTCCAAAGCTTTAGAAAGGCAGGAAATCAAACCTATAGGACGGTAGTTTGAAAGATTAGAACGGTCACCCTTCCTAAGAACAGTTTTTCAATGTGGCAAACTTCCAGCAAGAAGGAAAGGTGGTAGTACTTAGACAGAGACTAACAATTTTGACCAGGTTGGGTGCAAGCACAAAAACATAGTTTTTGAGAACAATTAGAGTGTCTGTCAGGACCGTAAGCCTTTCGAGGATCAAGGTCAGAGAGGGTATAGAAAACATCATTATACGAAGAATCTTAATAACAAGCATGATATAGTCAGAGGGTGGAGGAGAAGGAGGAACAAGCCACGCATCATCCAGAAAGGAATTATGAGCAAAAGTTTGAGGGAAGAGTTCAGCTTTAGAAATAGATGAGACAGCTGTAGAGCCATATTGGTGAAGTATAGGAGGTAAAGATAAAGAAGAAAATTTTTTGATGTTATTGGCTAGGTGCTAGAAATCACGAGAAGAGTTTGAATTAGCAAAATTTTGACATTTTACATTTGTCATTCTTTACATGTTTTTTTTTTCTCTCTCTCTCTCTCTCTCTCTCTCTCTCTCTCTCTCTCTCTCTCTCTCTCTCTCTCTCTCTCTCTCTCTCTCTCTCTCTCTCTCTCTCTCTCTCTCTCTCTCTCTCTCTCTCTCTCTCTCTCTCTCTCTCTCTCTCTCTCTCTCTCTCTCTCTCTCTCTCTCTCTCTCTCTCTCTCTCTCTCTCTCTCTCTCTTTTTTTCGCCTTCTTGGTTTAGGTGATACGGTGAGAGGAGTAAGTGTGTTAGAATTCCATGGGATTCCAGTTCTAACCTAATACAAAAATACAAATGCACATTCTACCCTAAATGAATAAGAATAATAAGATAATACATGCCTAAGCCACAAAAAATATAATACTCACTAGAGGTGGACCACATATCCGCATCCGCACCCGCAGATATCCGCATAATTTTTAACATTCGCAACCGCATCAACATCGATTGGTAGCGGATATTATGCGGATATCTTGAATAACTAAACACTGTACATGTCGGTTGAAGAGAGAGAGAGAGAGAGAGAGAGAGAGAGAGAGAGAGAGAGAGAGAGAGAGAGAGAGAGAGAGAGAGAGAGAGAGAGAGAGAGAGGAGACGAAATAATGTGGAACTGGTCAAAGAGGAAATATTCTGGATGTGTTTGTGTAGGGGGGAGAGAGAGAGAGAGAGAGAGAGAGAGAGAGAGAGAGAGAGAGGAGAGAGAGAGAGAGAGAGAGAGAATTTGTCACTGACTCACTCGGCCGCCTCCCGCACCATAACGATTCTTGATCAAACCTGTTGGACTGGTTGGTGGTGGGCCGTTCGCGTGTAACGGGCTGTCACTTGTAGGAAATCAGTTGCGTTACAATACTTGCTTAGTGGTAACACAGAGAATTGAAATTGTAGCAAAATTTAATTAGTATATTCTTGTTTCCCCTATTTCTTAATAGTATATTAATGATACATTTTTACTCATGTCTGAAGCATCTTTAGATTTCAATTACCTGCGGGTAAAATTCTTGATGGCTAGAAATATCTACATCCGCAAATATTGGAAATAAATGTCCGTATCAACATCAGCATCCGCAAAATGTGAAAAATTGACACCCGGTCCACCTCTAAATTACTCACGAAGGTTTATACCTTATATATGTATGTTTATACATACATAAATGAGAGTATGCTTAGGAAATTAATGTAAGTACAAATATAAGGTAACATAATACATGGGCTAGATTCTATGCCTTCATGTTCTAGCCGCTAGAACATGAAGGCATATAAGGTAGAAATACAGTAGCAGTAGTAAGGACAGAGTAAGAGTGAAAACGAGCCGTACTCTTTATGTTATAGGAAGGTTTTATTGTCCAAGCTCGCTTCGTTCGCTTGGACACCTATTTCAGCCGAAATCAGGTGTCATATAGGCTTGTAAAATGTTTCCACAAATGTGGGCAAGAAAGATACAGGCGCAAAGGAAGAAATTTGGCACAGAAAGTTATATTTCGTCTCTTAACTCATTGTCCAAGTGAGCGAAGCGAGCTTTTAGCATTTATGCTAAAATTCGTAATATATTGTGCCTGGCGACATTAGTGCAGTGGCGAAAGTAGTGCATTAGTGCAGTGGAAATAAAATGTGTTCGTAGCCTTCACAACAACAGTGTCTGAGCGTCGCCGAGGAGGCGGAGGAGGAGGGAGTTTCGTACACAAGTTGTTTCGTACCCAGGTTTTGTTAGTTGACTTGACCACCACACCACCACCAACACCACCACCATCACCATCACCATCACCATCACCATCACCATCACCATCACCATCACCACACCACCACCACCACCACTCACCACCACACACATCCCACCACACCACCACCACCACACCACCGCCATACCACACCATTTTTGACTTTCAAGAACAATGCATTCTTCTTGTAAAGTTGAACAAAGAGGGGTGTGAGGTGTGGTTAGGTCAGGTTGTAATAGAAGTATTTTAAGGTGAGGGTATTTAAAAAGTTGACTTTAGCCTGTGCGAGCTTGGACACGTTCCACATCTTTAGTGTGGACGTCTATTTCCTAGTTATAGGTTTATGCAAAGACTACTGTATACTGGACTTGCTACTCATTTGGGGCTATTTCCAGTGGAGGCCAGTTTTGCGATTCCTGACATTTTCGAACATCACTCCCATTTCCCTTCCTATGCTTTATCAGTATAAATGATATACCGTTATCTTCGTAAATGTTTGTTGTATAATATTATCAATTAAAATACCATAAAATACACTAAATAAATGCCATTATGAGAGAGTGAAGAAATATGCATGAACTTAATATTCATTTAAACTCTTTGCCATTTAATATTTTGCGAGAAAACATTTTACATGAAACATATCAATAGAAGCGGAATTTTATTAGCTTTCCATTGATATATTTTGTTTTCTGATAAATTAATTAGAACCATACATAAATTAGCGTTAACTAAATAAATAACCTCATCAAGCGGGAAAATTACCCGATTGATGATGTTATTTATTTAGTTAACGCTAATTTATGCATGGTTCTAATTCATTTATCAGAAAACGAAATATATCAATGGAAAGCTAATAGAGTTCCGCTTCTATTGATATGTTTCATGTAAAAAGTCTTCATGCAAAATATTCAATGGCGATGAGTTTAAGTGAATATAATAAGTTCATGCATATTTCTTCAGTCTCATAATGGAATTTCTTAAGTGTATTTTACAGTTTTTTATTTGATAATACTATAGAAAAATCATTTAGGAAGATAACAGTGTATCATTTATACTGATAAGCCATAGTCTACTGTATTCATGGAACACTTTTTTTACTTGCCGATCCGATTGATGATGTTATTTTTTTTTTTTTTTTTAGTTAACGCTAATTTATGCATGGTGGTAATTCATTTATCAGAAAACGAAATATATCAATGGAAAGCTAATGAAAATCCGCTTCTATTGATATGTTTCATCTGAAATGTTTTCTCGCAAAATATTAAATGGCGAAGAGTTTTAAGTGAATATTAAGTTCATGCATATTTCTTCACTCGCTCATAATGCCATTTCTTTAGTGTATTTTACTGTTTTTTATTTGAAAATATTATAGAACAAACATTTACGAAGATAACGGTATATCATTTATAATGATAAACCACAGGAAGGGAAATGGGGGTGATGTTCGAAAATGGCAGGAATCGCAAAACTGGCCTCCACTGGTCATGGGCGGGTTGGCGCGGGGCACGAGTAGCAAGTCCAGTATAGAGTAGTCTTTGGTTTATGTTATGTTTATAGTTATAGGAATTATCAAGACACCTCGAGTCGTCACCATGAAGTCGGTCGACCTGGGGATATTTATGGTCACCTCCCCAGTTAGGGACTCCGAGGCAGGGTTATATACAGCCATTGAAGATTTTTGAGTGAAGAGAGTGTAGGGATGTAAAGTGTATGTAGTGCAGTGTAGGTAGTTAGAGGAATTGTCTTCAGAGTGGCTGCAGCTACTCTCTTGTGTATCTGAAACACTAAGATATGGACAGAGAGGACACGGGAAATTTCAAATGACAAGTCTGCAACACCCCCTCCAACTCCATAAGTACCTCCCTGGGAGTATTTCACCATGACGGCAGGTGTCTGACTGCCTACTCCTCCGTAATATATATAATATATATATATATATATATATATATATATATATATATATATATATATATATATATATATATAATATATATATTATATATTATATATATTATATATATATATCATAATAGTATATATATATATCATATATTGATGATATGTTACATTATGTACTGTTTCGCCATTTTCTCAGTACGTTACTAATGTATCTACTTATTCAAAGGAAGGGCGGCACCCGGGGGAGTACTGCCCTATATGGGGCACGTGCCCAAAGCCTTCTCTAGTGTAAGCCTGAGTCTGGAGCGCGGGATGGACGTGACGTCAGTAGTCAGAGTCTGCTCCGCGAGTCAGTAGAGCCGAAGTTTCACATGTGAGGATGTACGGGCGGTATAATGATACTGTTATCTTTGAAATGTTTGTTCTATAATATTATCAAATAAAAAACCGTAAAACACACTAAAGAAATGCCATTATGACTCTCAAGAAATATGCATGAACTTAAACTCTTCGCCATTAATATTTTACTCGCAAACATTTTACATGGTTGAAGAACTACAATAGAAGCGGAATTTAATTAGCTTTCCATTGTTATATTTTGTTTTCTGATAAATGAATTAGACCATACATACATTAGCGTTAACTAAATAAATAACATCATCAAACGGAGAAAAATTACCCGATTCATGACCTTTTTTGGTAGTAACGCTAATTTATGTATGGTTCTAATCATTATCAAAAAACGAAATATGCAATGGAAAGCTAATTAAATTCCGCTTCTATTGATATTCTCCATGTAAAATGTTTTGAGCAAAATATTAAATGGCGAAGAGTTAAAGTTCATACATATTTCTTGTGAGTCTCATATGGCCTTTCTTTAGTCTGTTTTACGGTTTTTTATTTGATAATATTATAGAACAAACATTTCCGAAGATAACAATATATCTTTTATACTGATAAACATATATTAGGTACGAAATTACCCGATTTCATGATGTTATGTATTTAGTTAACGCTAATTTATGCATGCTGCTAATTCATTTATCAGAAAACAAAATATAGCAATGGAAAGCGAATTAAATTCCGCTTCTATTGATATTCTCCATGTAAAATGTTTTCGAGAAAAATATTAAATGGCGAAGAGTTTAAGTTCATGCATATTTCTTGAGAGTCTCATAATGGCATTTCTTTAATGTGTTTTACGGGTTTTTATTTGATAATATTATAGAACAAACATTTCCGAAGATAACAATATATCTTTTATACTGATAAACATATAATTAGGTAGGTAAACTTGTCATCTCGGTGGCCTCGTACAGACGCCGTCCGTGACGTCATCAATCTCAGGCGCAGGCCTTGACGTGCCTCCCCCTCCGTCCCCCCTCCCCCCACTGCACTTACGCCATTGCTCCTGGAGACTCGACGGTTCATGGAGCGCCTGGCAGGGCTTGGGGATCGTTTCCTCCACTACCTGGAGTGCAAGGCCGCTACTCCGTCCTGGTCTTCCAGGATTCTGCACCATGCTAACAGGGCGGCAAGATCAACGTCCTGGAGTGTTATGTCCCCGTCAAGACCTTGTTTGCGGAATGGCGGACACGCGAGACTCGTCGATTGATCGCCTCCACCGTTCAATTCCCGCATAGTTTCACATACATACATACATAGTCTTTGATGCTGCAGTAGTACTCCTTTCACAGAATAAATCAGTATATTGGTTTGAGTGCTTGCGGGCCACATAATTGACCTGTGTGGCCCGCGGTCCCGTAGTTGGACCATGCTGGTGTTATACAAGGCGTAGCACAGGGATGTGGAATGATACAAGTATACGTGAGGCTTATCTATGTATATGCTGTTGCTTGTTGTATGCTGTCACCTATGTAAGAATGTTGCTGATTAACGAAAGAAATGCATGTGGTATTGATGATTCAGCTTCAGAGATGTGCGTGTATGGCCGTACAAACTGTGCGGCGTGTGGTGGTTATGTGTTGAAGGAAAATGAGGGATTGCGGCGTGGAATGGAAGCTAAGAGTGCGCTGCTGGGGCGTGGTGTGGCGTTCGCGAAGTGGCGTTGAAGAGGTGCGTGTATACTGTATAGCCATGCAGACAGTGTGCGGCGTGTGGCGGTGTGTTGAGGAAGAAGAGTGACTCCTGGAGTTAAACAAGCTGAGGAGTTAGCTGGGAGAGTGAGGCTGTAGCATGGCGCTGCGTTGCATTATGAAGAAGATAATTGTTTCCCGGCTTATCGTCCATTATTATGGTTGTGTTTCAGGTTGTGTTCGCGTTAAACCACACGCTGGCGCAGCAAGAGATCCTGAGGGAGAGTGACGGGCGCCTCACCTACACGACAGACCACCTCATCACCCACTACAACTGTGGCAACCTGGATGCTGTGATCTTCTCTCATGACAGCACCCAGGTATTGTAATACTCCTGGGGTTTTTTCTCTCTCATTAGCACACCACCCAGGTATTGTACTACACCTGGTTTTTTTTTTTCTCTCTCCTCTCTCTCTCTCTCCTCTCTCTTCTCTCTCTCTCTCTCTCTCTCTCTCTCTCTCTCTTCTCTCTCTCTCTCTCTCTCTCTCTCTCTCTCTCTCTCTCTCTCTCTCTCTCTCTCTCTCTCTCTCTCTCTCTCTCTCTCTCTCTCTCTCTCTCTCCTACTCTCTCTCTCTCTCTCCTCTCTCTCTCTCTCTCTCTCTCTCTCTCTCTCTCTCTCTCTTCTCTCTCTCCTCTCTCTCTCTCTCTCTCTCTCTCTCTCTCTCTCTCTCTCTCTCTCTCTCTCTCTCTCTCTCTCTCTCTCTCTCTCTCTCTTCTCTCTCTCTCTCTCTCTCTCTCTCCTCTCGTTCTCCTCTCTCTCTCCTCTCTCTCTCTCTCTCTCTTCTCCCTCTCTCTCTCTCTCTCTCTCTCTCTCTCTCTTCTCTCTCTCTCTCTCTCTCTCTCTCTCTCTCTCTCTCTCTCTCTCTCTCTCTCTCTCTCTCTCTCTTCTCTCTCTCTCTCTCTCTCTCTCTCTCCTCTCTCTCTCTCTCTCTCTCTCTCTCTCTCTCTCTCTCTCTCTCTCTCTCTCTCTCTCTCTCTCTCTCTCTCTCTCTCTCTCTCTCTCTCTCTCTCTCTCTCTCTTTTCCAGGCAGTAATACATGGACTTGGGTCACTTTTCTTAAACCTTTCAAGTAGCGACCATTATTTTCTAATGTACACGGCCACGCACCGTCGTAATTTACATATAACATGCCGGGGCAAAACTTTAATACAAGGTTATATCGCACACTTCTCCTTACCCCTCCCCCCCCCCTCTCCCTCTCCTCCGCCTCTTTTCTCTGAAGAAAATGGGAAGATAATATGTTCGTAGTTCAGAAAGCTTACGTCAAACGACTTATCTTTATATATTTCCCTTTTTTATCTTTTCTATTTTTGTCGTACACTTTATTATTTTATGCCAGGTTACCCAAAAATGTTGACAGATAAGTATCTGGAGGAGATGATGGTATTGTCCTTATCTTCTCGTCTTTTTCCTTTCCTACTTTTTTGGCATTTTGTTTTTTGTTACTGTACATTTTCCTTTCTGTATCCTCCTCCTCCTCTTCATCCCCCTCCTCCTTTTCTCCTATCACCATCACCATCACCCTCCCCCCGCAGGTGCCACACTTGGGCAACGCCTCCCTGCCGCCCGTGGACGCCGCCATCGCCACGCACATCGACGAGTACTTCCGCCAGGAGCTGATCTACCGTCGCAACAAGCGTATGGGACGCCGCGTGGTAGAGATCCTGCGAGCCAACCCCGACCAGAGCTTCTTCTTCGCCTTCGGTGCAGGTGAGTTTTGTCCCTGCCAGGCATGGGAGGGTTTTTATCTTCCATGCGGTGTGTGAAAGCAGAAAGGCTGTCACCAAACACACCTCCTCCATGGAGGAGGTGAGTTTGGTGACAGCGCGCCAAGTAAGCAGCCGACTATGGGCCATATGCAAGAAATTTTCTCGACCCGTTGCATCGCGGCGCGGTAAGCAAGAATCAACAGAGGACAACGCAACGAGTCGAGCTTTGAGTCAGCTGATTGCGTTCATGCACATCCCACCTGCATCCCGCTCTGCCCTTATTCCATCATATTTCTTCCCAGACCATTATAGGTGAGTTTTCAACACAACCGAGAATAACATGCATACCTTGTGAATGCACACGTGTCATAATTAAGGTAAAATCAGGTCCAGGAGGCCTTATATAGGTGTGTTAACTTGTGAGGAAGCCGGGCGGCGGCGGGAGGTGGAGGTCAGCCATTGTGTGGAGCAGTGGTGGCGGGCCGTTCAAATGCACTCACAAGCATCACTCGGGCCCATTTTTTCTACACCAACGCCTCAGACAAGTGGCGAACACTAACAAAGCTATTATTTTAATGGCAGAAATGATAAATTACACTAGTAAAATGTATTAATATGTATAAACCAGTAAAAATACTGATGCCGTCTTGGACTCGCTTTTGTTGGTACGACTGCACAAATCTCCACTGGCCGGGCATTTGAGTACAATTCTTGACTATCCCACCGGTGGAGGTACGACGGTGGGGCATATCCACCTGCCGGGATTTGACGAGCATTCTTGCATTTAGCCCTATATAGTCGCTGCTGCTGGTGCTGTCATGCCCCGAAGTCGGGTGCACAATAATTACTGCTGTTAAACTTGTTTGGGTTATGATTTTTAACAGAGACTCCCTTTCCAAAAACTCGGGGCTTAGGGCTTGATGTTACTTTTCCGAAATAAATCAAAATAGAGTCTCCCAATTTGATATAGTAAGCTGCTACCACCCTGAAGGTTGAGAATTGCAGGTTCTTGGTATCAGAGACCAGAGCTGTACTGCTGGACATGGTATAGTAATGCCGGAGGGGTAGCTAAGGAGATCGACCACGTCCTCGTTAGTACTCGTTGAAGGATCCTCCATAACTGCAGGGTTTACCGGAGTGTGAGTTCTTTGGAATAGATCACAAACTTTTTGTTGCTACACTTAAGCTTCATGTCAAGTCCAGAAGAATCTCAAGAGGTAATCATACTGTGTTTCATCTTGAGAAACTGAAGGACTTGACATGTGCCCATGAGTATGCAATAGCAGTCTCAACTCGGTTTGATGTGCTCGGTGCCCTCGAGGACCCTGTAGAAATGTGGGATACCTTCAAACGTGAAAATCTACAGTCTGCCAAGGAGTGTATTGGGGAGCGCCCGAGGTCTAGGCGTGGTTTTGTCTCGACGGAGACGCTGGAGAAAATTGAGGAGAGTCGGCCAGGCTTGCTGGGAACCAGGACCAGCACAGGGCTCTGTCACGCCGGACTAAAACCCTCCTGGGGGCAGACAAAGAGAGGTATGTCAGGAATCTCGCTGAGGATGTCGAGGTCCATATGAACGCTAATGACCTCCAACCCGCCTACCGAGCCCTAAAGAAGCTCCGTTCCAAGTCTCCATCTCGGTCGAGGGCTATTCGAGCAGCAGATGGGCGCCTCGTGTCGGACATGGATGGGCAGATAGCTCGTTGGGCTGAGTACTTTGGGCAGTTGTTTACGGTGGACCCTCCAATTGAGCAGCTTCACACCACTGGGTTACAGGCAGTGGATGCCGATCCTCCCATTTACGAAAGCGCACCCTCTCTTGACGAAGTCAGAGAGGCTGTAGCAAAGTTGAGGGGTGGAAAGGCAGCTGGTGTTTGTAATATCAGTGCGGAGCTCCTCAAAGCTGGGGGTGAGGCCATGATCCGCGGGTTGCATGCTGTCCTGACTGGCATGTGGCAATCAGGTACCATTCTTCCTGACTAGAAAAGGGGGCTGGTCGTCCCTATCTGGAAAGCGAAAGGGGACCGTCAGGACTGCAACAATTACCGTGGTATTACACTGCTCAGCGTGCCAGGCAAGGTGCTTGCCCATCTATTGCGGACAATGGATCTGCAGTCATCTGCTGAAGCATCAGCAACCTCAGCAGTCTGGGTTCACGCCTGGTAAGTCAACAACGGACCGTATCCTAGCGCTTCGTGTCCTGTTGGAACGCCGACGTGAGTTTCGACAGGGGATGCTTGCAGCCTATGTTGATCTCAAGAAAGCGTTTGACTCAGTGCATCGTGAGTCACTCTGGGATCTTCTGTGACTTGGCGGGATTCCTGCAAGGACGATTGGTTTGATAACTGGTCTGTACTCTGGGACTGAGAGTGCTGTGAAGTGTGGGGGAGGTGTATCCAGCTTCTTTCCTGTGAATACAGGAGTGAGGCAAGGGTGCGTCCTTGCCCCATCACTTTTCAACGCTTGTATGGACTGGGTATTGGGCAAAGTTGTAGATCAAAGAGATTGTAGAGCATCCCTCGGCAACAACAAGATCACTGATCTTGTTTTTGCCGATGATGCAGTAATCTTTGCTGAGTCGCTGGAGGTCCTGGTGATGGCTCTCGAGGCGCTGCACGAGGAGGCAAAGTCTATGGGACTTGAGGTCTCCTGGCTCAAGACCAAGGTCCAGGTGTTTGGAGGTTTACTAGATGAAACAGTACAGTCCGTTCATGCGTGCGGCGAGGACATTGAAATCTTGGAAAGTTTTACATACCTTGGTAGCGCAGTCCATAATGACGGCGGGTCACGTCAAGAAGTCTTACGGTGGATTGGCATAGCCCACGGTGTTATGGACTCGCTCAGTAGGAGTATTTGGCGTTGTCGGTACCTGTGCAGGAGGACGAAGATCCGGATCTTCAAGTCGCTTGTGATCCCTGTCCTACTCTATGGTTGTGAGACATGGACAGTAAATAGCGACTTGAAGAAACGAATCGATGGCTTTGGTAATAAGTGTCTTCACAGAATCATGGGGTATCGCTGGGATGATTACGTGTCAAATCAGCGATTGCACCGTGAGACTGAATCGAGGCCTATTACCTGCATAGTCCGTCAGCGCCATCTATGATGATGATGATGACTACTACTACTACTATTATTACTATTACTGCTAGTAGTGCTGAAATTTTGTTGCTCCAGCATACTCATGTACCGCGGATGGCAGGAGGCAGGCGAGCGAAGGTAGTGGTGGTGGGAGTGGGTAACTGTGGGTAGCGGCAGCGGGAGCCACGTGGGTGGCGGTCTGGTCTGTTTATGCTGTGTGTTTACCTTATGAGTAAGTGTGTGGGTATTGGATACTCAGCTGGAGTTGTAAACTGGAGGTGGTATATTTAGAGGAAGTAATATACGTACAGGGAACAAGGTTGGAGGGTGCCGCGCCAGACGTAGGGCGTCTTGCACGCCAGGCTGCACCCAGAGCTGAACTTGCTTGTACCGTGACTTCGCTCCGACTGGGACGAGGTCAGCCTATCTATTCTAGAGGCGAATTTTTGGTGAGCAAGCCGCCATAAGCCGGCTTGTGGCAGCTTGCGGTATCTGTTAACTCGAGGCACTTTTCGTAATCCGGCTTGCCCAGCTGGCGCAAGCTGCCGCAAGCCGTGGTAGGCGAGGGTCGGGGGTCGCTTATGACGACTTAAAACGTGCCGTCATAGAAAAACAAGGATCTGGGGCGCAGCACCCCCCAACCCCAGTAAGGTCAGGTTACTTTACCAATGTCAAACAGCTTTTAGTGTTCTGGGACTAGCGAAAAATGATTGGATTGCGTGTAGTAATGAAATAGTTTTTATTCTTCTTTTTCATCTATTACTAGTGGAACTGTCGCCGAATATTTCCACTATTTCCTCGACAAAGTCTGAGGTGCCTGAGAAATGATAAGTCCAAAGGCAAGCGTTCATAGAGGAGATAACAGGGGTAGTGAAAAATCTGAACTAAACCTAGCCTACCCTAACCTGGCGTATTATCCTCCTACTATATATATAAAAAAAATTAAAAAGCGCTTGCCTTTGAGCCTAGATTTTTTCAGGCACCTCAGACTTTGTAGAGGCAATCAGGTAATCACCTGTCGGGAGGATTATTACCCTAACTGACCCTAACATAACCTCCTAACGAGGGGGGACTCTGCCCCCCTAGACCTCCGGCGAGATTATTAACCTAACTAAACCTTAACCTAATATATAGCGTTGGGCGGCCTCTGCAAGGGGAGGGTGTGTCTGTATGCACTGTTAGACAATTATGTCAATTATAATATATATATATATATATATATATATATATATATATATATATATATATATATATATATATATATATATACACAAGTTTTAAAGGTTTAAAAGAGAAGTTTAAAAGTTTTAAAGGTTACGCGGAAGTGGATTAATACTGTACAAGTATACTGAGCAAAAATTTATATAGAAAACGTAAGTGGTAACGGCGGTAGCGACCGCGCAGTTCTCGTCCATTATAACCAAAAAAAACCATTCATGTGAAGGATAGACATATGTTGTGATCCATTCACAATATCGTCAGTTATGGTAATTTATTGATGGCTTTCATTCGACAGTACACTTTCAACATTGTGGTTTGTTGTTGGTCCCTGGAACTGTCGCCGATCGGAATTCTCCCCACCGTCGTCGAGTGTTGCAATTATTGATATTACAGGACCCAGTATATACATTAAATCAGATTTTACCCTTGTTTCTGCATACAGGGATGAAATACCAGCAGTAGCTTGATCAGTTACGTTAAGTTAGGTGCCACTGTCCAGGTTAGGTTAAAATTTCCACGTCGGCGAGAGTTCTCGGTTGGTGTTTCGGCGAAAATTCCTATCGGTGACAGTTCCATAAATCGTTTTGTTTACTGAAATCAGCTGTGATCGGGCGAGCCACGACCAGCCTGGGGCGTTCTGGCGTGGCACGCAAGCGAGAGTCAAGCCAGGCTTATGGCTGATAGCTCACCAAAATTCGCCTTTGATGCCTGCGGGACAAGGAAGGAGGGTTGCCAAGTAAATCTAGACGGTCACCAGTAAGTACAGTACACCGGTGGGAAGGATCGGTTCCAAATTAACGTGCCACATACCCATATAGCCGACGTTGGCGCTGACGGACTATGCAGATAATAGGCCTCGATTCAGTCTCACGGTGCAATCGCTGATTTGACTCGTATTCATCCCAGCGATACCCCATGATTCTGCGAAGACACCCATTACCAAAGGCATCGATTCTTCAAGTCGAAGACTTGAAGTCAACACTATTATCTTCTAAGTCTAACTCAAAGCCCTATCCACTCCTACGCTGATGATTCTACCCTGCATTTTTCCACGTCGTTTATTAGACGTCCAACTCAACAGGAACTTATTGATTCACGGAGAGATGCCACCGAGCGCCTAACTTCTGATCTTTCTATAATTTCTGATTGGGGCAAAGCAAACCTTGTTTTGTTCAATGCCTCAAAAACCCAATTTGTTCACCTATCTACTCGACAAAACCTACCAGATAACTATCCCCTCTTCTTCAATGACACTCAACTATCTCCTTCTACAATGAAAATTCTTGGACTATCCTTTATTAAAAATCTGAACTGGAAATCTCACATCTCATCCCTTGCTAAAACAGCTTCTAAGAAGTTAGGTATCCTGTGGCGTCTGCGTCCTTTTTTTTTCTCCCTCCCAGTTGCTTGCTCTCTACAGGGGCCTTATCCACCCATGTATGGAGTATGTCTCACATGTTTGGGGAGGATCCACTCATACAGCTCTCCTAAACAGGGTTGAGTCAAAAGCTTTTCGTCTCATCAACTCCCCTCCTCTGACTGACTGTCTTCAATCTTTAAATCACCGCGGCAGTGTTGCTTCTCTTGCTATCTTCTACCGTTATTTTCATGCTCACTGCTCTTCTGAACTTGCTAACTGCATGCCTCCCTCCCTCCCGCGGCCTCGCTGCACAAGACTTTCTACTCATTCCCATCTCTATTCTGTTAATTTTCCTAATGCAAGAGTTAATCAGTATCTTTACTCTTTCATTCCTTTTACTGGTAAACTCTTTAACTCTCTTCCTGTTTCTATTTTTCCACCTTCCTACGACTTAAATCTTTTCAAGAGAAGAGTAACAAGACACCTCCCGAACTAAATTGGCCCACCCCTCTTTTTTTTTTATTCGCTTACTGTCTTCTTTATAGGGACTGGCAACTAAGCGGGCTTTGTGTTACCTCTTTTTGTTGTGTTCTTGGCCAGCCCTTTGTGATGAAAAAAAAAAAAAAAAGCGATAACAAGAAGTGATAGTTTAAAACTGAATGGACATCGTTTCACCACAGGTCTATGAAATAAGAAATTCAATATCAGAGTAGTCAATCGATGGAACAAAGTGTTCAAGTGGTTGTCAAGTCAAGAAGTTGACGGGTATAGAAAACGAAGCGGGAAGGAAGAGAAGGCGTTAGTGGCAGCAAAGACATTCAACAACAAGATACCTCACTCCGGGGTGCCCTGTGGTGCGCGTGAAATCGACCTCCGCCGTGTGGCAGGAGTTAACCAGTCTGCTAGCCCGTTCACTTGCTGCATATGACTATCAATGAAAATCATATAGACTATGGTTTATCAGTATATATGATATAATGTTATCTTCGTAAATGTTTGTTCTATAATATTATCAAATAAAAAACAGTAAAACACGCTAAAGAAATGCCATTGCGAGACTGAAGAAATATGCATGAACTTATTATTCACTTCAACTCTTCGCCATTTAAAACTTTGCGAGTCAACATTTAACATGAAACATATCAATAGAAGCGCAATTGTATTAGCTTTCCATTGATATATTTCGTTTTCTGATAAATGAATTAGAACCATGCTTAAATTATGGTTAACTAAATAAATAAAATAATCAATCGGGTAATTTTCCCAATTGATGATGTTATTTATTTAGTTAACGCTAATTTATGCATGGTGCTAATTCATTTATCAGAAAACGAAATATATAAGTGAATAAATAACATCATCAATCGGTAAAATTACCCGATTGATGATGTTATTTATTTAGTTAACGGTAATGTATGCATGGTTGTAATTCATTTATCAGAAAACAAAAAATATCAATGGAAAGCTAATCAAATTGCGCTTCTATTGATATGTTTCATGGTAAATGTTGACTCGCAAAGTTTTAAATGGCGAAGAGTTGAAGTGAATATTCTTTGGTCATATGCAGCAAGTGAATGGGGCCAGCAGGCTGGTTTAACACCTGCCGCACGGCGGCGCCACCGTCGGTGGATAACAGAAGTTGCATTGGAGGGACCGCGAGTGAGGTATCTAGTTGTTGAATGTCTTTGGTGGCAGGTAGTGTCGTGGGTCTGGTATGATGGAGGGAAGTGAGAGGTTTGAGGTTGATTAGGAGGATGGAGTCAGCGAGGTCAGTGCTGATGAGGTATACACTTTCTTTGTGAACAAGTAAATTACAGCTCAGTAAAAGAATATTCCTTATAGGGCGATAAGATCAAGGAAAAACTATCCCAAGTGGATGACTGCGAGTTTAAAACACAACATAGGACTAAAAAAGGACATGTATAAGAAGGTTAAGGGGTGCTCTGAGGGAGGCACTGAAAGAGAACCGCGTTGGCATGGCACCCTCATGGCCTCTTCCTGAAGATGAAGAACCAGTCCTCTACTTAATCGTGGGAGATGATGCCTTACCGATGAGAACCTGGAAGAGGAAGCCCTACACTACCCCCATCGCAGCATGACAAAGGAAGAAAGAATCTTCAATTACTGGTTGTCCGGGCGCATATTGCCGTTCTCTGGAATAGTATGTGGTATGGCGATATCTCTAGCCAATCACCGTTGTCCAAGCTCATAACGTCACATAGCAGGTGGAGCTCAAATGATAGCTGGGTTAAATCTGTGTTTTATTTATAAAAATTATTCATATATAATCATTCATAAAGTTTAGGTTAGGTTAGTTTAGGTTAGCTTTGGTTAAGTTTAATAATTTAATAAGTCTAATGGTAGATGAAACATATAGATTATATCCCAGCTATCACGTAGGCTCCACCCCCAATGTGACGTCACGAGCTTAGACAACGGTGATTGACTCGACATCCCCATACCACATACTATTCCACAGAACGGGAATATGCGTCCCAGGCACGTCGTGTGGTAGAGAACGCATTTGGCATCATGGCTAATAGGTTAGAATTGTTTTTATGTTTGGGCATTTATTCATTGCCTTCTTGTTAATTACTAACATGTGCTTACCTCATTCTTTGTAACATTATTTCTTCACTGAGACGCTTGGTGACGACGCCACGCCAGAACCACGTCTACACCGACGGTACCACGTGGTGCCCGACAACAAAACGACGGTATAGCGACAAACATTATGTTGTAACGTCAGACACCGACAATAGTCAGGTCCACGACGTCCCACGACTAATTTTTTTTTTTTTTTACATTTTGAAGTTTAAAATCATCGGCGCAGTCGATGCACCGATTCTGCCAACAGTGGCACGCGGACTCGGGGCGCTTCCCGACAGTGTTGATGATGCTAGCACGACCACGTTGTCGTGGAATGTCGCGGTCATTGACGTGAAGGTGGGACAGGGGCTTAATGTCCTATGTTTGTGCGGGCGTGACGTGTCATTAATTAGGCGGTGTGAGTGGCAGCCACGTGTGTCGCGTCACGTCTCTCTCGGGTGACGAGTGATGCAGATGATTATTAGCTTTTGACGATCAGGCCCGCTGCGCCTCACAGGGACAAGAGTGATGCAGTTGTTGTTGCTTTTTGTATCTATATTTACCTTTTTTTATTTGTTTATTTATTTATGTGTTCTCTGCGGTGCAAAAATCAGATTGAGAAGGTATGTTAGTGCACGGATGACAGATAACTTAAGTAAATACGACCTTTATATAGTTTGTCAATGTATTTTCCTTCATCCTATTGTCCAAATCTTGTCGTTAAATAATTATATTCATTAATAAAGGGAAATAAGCCCCTCCCATTATATTCCCCCCTAGGTTTCATAACCACGGCAAGGAATCCGACAGAACAGCGAAACATCCTTGGGTGACTAGCCCTCCGCGGCCTGCACCTCGAGGCATCTCGTGTTCCTTCCCCGCAGCCCGTCCTGCAGGTCCTCGCATGGCAACTGTTTCTGTACTGTTTCTTCATCGTTTTCATAACGATGGAAGGATATTTTTAGTGGTTTATACATGGCTGTGTCCACCCTTGCCCGCCCGCTGAGTGATTGGTGACCGCCTAGGCCTCGCGGTGCCCCGGGAGGCATCACCGCCCGCCGCGCCCCCAGGGACACACGCATACGTGATTTTTTTTTCTATCCATTCTAGTTTCTATGTTCCAGTTTTGCCGGTATAGCGTTAGCTCTTCTGCATATTCCTCTTCTTCAAAATCATCAGCCTCATCACTTTATTCATCATCATTATCTTCATCATCGTGCTTTACGTTTTTTTTCCTATTGCTGTTGTTGTTGTTGTCATTACTTCTCTTTTTCATCATCATCATCATTATCTTCTTGATCTTCTTCAACCACAACTTCCCACATCCACTAAGGCAATGGTTCCCAACCTTTTTTGTCCCATTCCCCCTTTTCCAGTCACTTTTCCACCTGTGGACCCCTACAACGAAATAGGCTAAGCCAACAAAATTAATAGAAGATTTTTCTGCAAAAAAATGAATACGTTTATGTAAAATGCCTTGCATTGTTATGGTGATTAAGCTGTAGGCCTATTTATATGAAAACAGAACGCGTTCTGTTCAGCAGACTTTTTTATTTAAGTAAAATACATAGGAAAAATGTCATGTTGTTGTTGTTATAGTTGTAGGTATTGAACGCAAAAGCTATCCTTAAAATACTTGCCTTATATTTGAGCTTGCAAGCACATGTATGAATAAAAAAACCAACAAAATTACATAACCAAACACATCAGTTTCACGTTTTAAAAACAAATCTTAAGTATAACAAATTCACGTAACAGAACAGATATTCCCAAGATTTAAAGACAAATAAAAATTAAATCATCAACAAGGTAGGTTATCGCACAGGTAGGTTGAAGCAAAAGGCAAAAGAACTCGAACTGCCAGATCACTTATTTTGGGATATGAATCCATTATTGAACACCAGAAGCTAGACAAGGAGTTTGACTGGAAAACATTCTTGGCTGTTGAATCGTGGATAAGCTCAATGAACTCTTCTTGTGCGTCTTCTGACACATCATCAACCTGACATAAGAACGAATGTTTTGCTAATCCTGCATAGCAATATGAATTACGGTAATTATTGTAACACAAGTAACACTTACTCTTACCATGATAAAATAACGGTTATTCATTTTCTCTCTCTCTTATTATATTCCAGTATAATAAATTAAAAAAATAATTAGATTCTTAGAATCTCTGTGGACCCCTTGAAATTCTACCATGGACCCCTTGGGGACCATGGACCCCTGGTTGGGAACCACTGCGTGACTAAGGTAAAGTAAAGATAAAGATGGGGGCATACGCTATGCTGCGCGTGGCCTAAGTCCTCATCTCCGTCACATTAACCTTTGAGGCTGTGGTGGGTGTGAGAACCCGTTACCCCGGGACCCAGGGCTAGTGTCATATCCGGGTTACCACAGTTCCCTTCCGCAGGTTTCCCCAGGTACCCATTTATCAACCCCGAAAGGGAGGAAGAACAGCTGTTATGGCTGGCCGCCGACTTACCCTGGCCCGGATTCGAACTAGGACCCGCAGATTCGTAGCTAGGCGAGCTAGCATACACCACGGAGGCGACACATCCACCAAGGATAAACTATATATTATTGTGCATATCAAGTTGTCAGTGACGTTGGGAGAAATAGTTCGCAGTTAACATGTTTGATTATTGAGGTGAGTGACATGTTTTGATACATGGATGATATGCTTCTACTGATATCACGCTCCTTTATGCAAAAAAAAAAAAAAAGTTCAGTCGGTAATAGGATACAAGATAAATAACTTTAGAATCTGACTTCGCTTAGTAAGAATATCGATAAGGTTCACAGAATACTTATAGTTGATCCAAGAAGAAGAAAAGGATTGAGTTTCCATGAAATAAGAAACACCGATAAAAACAATTTCCCACAAACCTTCACCCCGCGCACCGTCCCCTCGCCTCGTAACCTCCCTCCTGACGCGGCAGGAGTCCGGCGAAGAACGTGGCCAGTAACGTGCCAGTAAGGACGGGAAAGGCAGCGTTTTCGTGGTACTTTATCCTATAGGTTTTCAATACGAGTATTTGGACAGCGGCGCCTGGAGGGTGTTCCAAGCCAATATCCCGCGGCCACATCGCGACACTTCACGTTGTGCAAGTTTGGTCGACGGTCTTTTTCTCCCTCTTTTATAGCCTGGTGTCCCTCCCTTCACTGTGCCCACTTTGCCAACACCGTTATCGAAAACCGACACACCAATGTTTGCTCGACAAGGGAACGTGTTGATTACAGCAAGTGTCCCGTTTTTCTTCACTCTCAACGTCTCCTAAATCTTAAACAAGCTGGACCAAATTTTGCCGCACCAGTAATCTTTTTTTCAGTTTTGCATTGTTATTAGTTAACGTCCCGAGACTCAACAAAAATAAGGCTCCGTGAATCTTACGGTCGGGAGGGCAATGAAGGTTTTGAGGAGGAAGTGAGAGAGGAGATACATATATGACGTCAAAATATACTTATCCTTTGTCCAGAGTGGGATGTCTGGATAACGATGGCTTTCATTCTATATATTTTTTCACTGGATGCATCATCATCATGCAAAGCATTGCAAGTAGTCAAGTAAGTTAAGGTGTTACATACCTAACCAAACCAGTCCGTACGTAGCAGCCAAAGGTGTCTTGCGCTTTTTTTTTCTTTCGTGTTTTGGGTTTTTTTTCACTTTGGCCTATAACGTCTGTAGGCAGTATCACCTCCAGGACTCGGATGGTAGTCTCTGGAGGTTTATTTGAGGGCTACGATGGTTGGCCCTCGCCCGTGGTAGCGCACGCAGGATTTGTATAGTGGCGCCTGTGATTAAGCCCGGTTCCCACCATCCCGCTTGTACGGCCGCCATACAACAACAATGACGTTACCATCATCACCGCTTGAGTGGTATTTGTGGTAACTGGGCACAGTTGGCAACTCCGCTCGAGCGGACACCGCCGAGCGGGAGATGACTTGAATTTAACTTTGTACGGCGGCCGTACAGCGGTACGGCGGTGCGGTAGACTTTGTTGTGACGTCATTGTGACGTTATTGTTGTTGTACGGCGGCCGTACAAGCGGGATAGTGGGAACCGGGCTTTAGAGGCTTATGTCACCGCCCTGTGTCCTCCAATGCACTCACCGTCGAAGGTAGGGCATGGGGATCGCACCGCCGTACCGCTGTACGGCCGCCGTACAAAGTTAAATTCAAGTCATCTCCCGCTCGGCGGTGTCAAAGCCGTCTGTATGTACATACAGACGGCTTTAGCGGTGTCCGCTCGAGCGGAGTTGCCCATTCATGCATAAATGGGCAGCATGGGTGTTCTTCACTCACTCGATGGTTGCAGAAAATGTTTCCCGCCTGAGAGAGTGAGTAAAGGCCGGTTCCCACTAGTCCGCTTCTACGGCCGCCGTTGCCACTCACCGCCCAACAATGACGTCACCATCATCACCCCTTGAGTGACTGTAGTGGTAACCGGGCACAGTTTGCACCTCCGCTCGAGCGGACACCGCCGAGCAGGAGAGATGACTTGATTTTAACTTTGTACGGCAGCCAACTCGAGGCCGCTCGGTGCGGTCAACTTTTTTGTGACGTTATTGTTGGGCGGTGAACGGCAACGGCGGCCGTAGAAGCGGACTAGTGGGAACCGGCCTTTATTCACTAATGTAACTAAATATGCCACTAAACGGCCACTAAATATGATGCAAGTGATGTAAAAAAAGATGAAAGAATGAATGAAAAGAATGAAAGAAAGAAAGGAATGAAAGAGAGTAAGGAAGGAAAAGAAAAAGCATTGATGAAAATATTTAATAGCAAAAAAGAGGATAAACATGTACGAATGGCTATCATATTTCTATCATTATTGTCATAACTATTACCTCTATTGTTATTCTTTTATTATTGTTGTCATCCTTATTTTTTTTATTATCATTATTTTTATTATTATTATAAGATATATTTTTATTGAGTTAAGAATTTTAAGATTGTTACATGGATATGAAAAAGATAAAACTAGAACCAAAGAAAAAACACGTAGAGAGAAGTGATAGTTAGAAAGATAGAGAGATAGCTAAAGTTAGAAAAAGTAAAAAAGGAAAAGACATCCTTATGTCTGCACTAACCTTATATTTTCCTCCTGAAAATGAATAAAAATTAATCAGAGTAAATAAATTTGCGTTAGAGGGAAGAGAAGAGTGTCAATGAGTGAGTGAGTGAAGGGGGAGGGAGGGATGGAGTGAGTCAGTGGCGTACTTCACAAGTCACTAGTTTACGATCCTTTCTCTTCCTTTCTTCTACCCAATTGTTTGTGTCAGTTAAGAAGTAGCAAGATAACCCTCATCACAGACAAAATGATGAGTGTGTGTGAGTGTGAGAAAGAGTGGTGTCCATCCCTGAAGTCGAGCCACTCACTCCATTGTCCTTTTTTCTCCCCCTCTCCCTTCCTCCCTTCAGGTGTCTGTGTTTTACTTGTAGGTGGGGGTCAGTTTTTACCTCTTCAGGACCCGGTGTGACCTTTGAGGCGCCGCCAGAAGGCAGGCACCACTTCGCCTTGAGAAGAAAAGTTAAGATTCGCACACATAAAATGAGGAAAGAAAGATACAAAGAAATACTACCTTCATGCATGCAAAGAGAAGGTAATATTTACCCATACACCCGCCTTGATGCATTCCTCTACAGTATTTAGTAGAATGTTGTAGGACACATGTGGTCGAATGCTTCTATTTGCCAACTATCCTCATTATAACGTCATGAATAATGTAAAACTCTTATATTTTCATTTAGCATAAACCTATGTTGACCATGACAACACTTAATTGTAGCTAGTTTGGTAGGGAATAATGGAAAATAAGTCTAGCCTGACAGCCCTTGACCCGACGTCCTGGAGCTGACGGAGGTTCCCAGACGGGCATCAGATGGCACTCTGTTTTAGCACATGGAGAGTAAAGGCTAGTTCCCACTAGTCCGCTTCTACGGCCGCCGTTGCCGTTCACCGCCCAACAATGACGTCACAAAAAAGTCGATCGCAACGAGCGGCCTTGAGTTGGCTGCCTACTACAAAGTTGAAATCAAGTCATCTCTCCCGATTGGCGGTGTCCGCTCGAGCGGAGGTGCAAACTGTGCCCAGTTACCACTACAGCCACTCAAGCGGTAATGATGGTGACGTCATTGTTGGGCGGTGAACGGCAACGGCGGCCGTAGAAGCGGACTAGTGGGAACCGGCCTTAACAGGGAAACAAAACAGTCAAAGAGGAGACGAGATGAACAGCGAGATGCGAATTGCGTTTGAATGCAGAAATGACTCCACTTGCACAGAGAAGGGAGGACGCGGTGATGGCGGGGAAAGAAGAAAAAGAATATACGCTCCTGGTTTATCGTGTCCAGTGTTTTTTTCGATTTTTTTTATTTTTAAGCTACATGAGGTAAATTAGAAAATATTGCAAATAGTTGCCACGCATGGAAAAAATGAGGTAAACCAAAGGACCTTGTTAGGGAGACTGGTAGAAGGGCAGAGGAGGCACCATGGGATGAAGTGCACGAGGACGAAAAATAGGAGAGGGAAGAGCTGCATGAGGGAGGATATGAGGAGAACGGATAGAGATGATGATATGATGGGAGAGTAGAAGGAAGCAGGAATGGAGCATAGTGAGGGGAGGACAATACGATAAAGGGGAAGGTAACATGTTGGGGAGGGAGGGGCAGAAGATGGGAAGGGAGTGAAGGGGTGAGCAAAATTCGACAGCATTCTGAAGATTTTTCTTTTTGTTATCATTATATTGTTTGTATGTGTGTTATTCACCCACGGGCTTGATTACGCGCTTGACTCGCGATCACCAGATATTACCTTTCTGGAAAGAGCTTAGAGCTCATAGGCATAGAGACCAATCTGTAGATAAGGCTCGGACCTGACACACCAAACAGCCCGCTCGCCGACGAAAAAATTCTTGAGCTTTGAGCGGGGCTCGATCCTAGGTATGTCATGTGACAGGTCAGGAGTCAGGACTGCTCCGCTGTACAGTCACGCCACATACTTCGCGAACAGTTGGGGCGAGGCAAGCCCATCAATTTCTCAAATCTTTTCCTTGTCTACAAATGTTCGCTCAGACTCCTCTTGGAGACCCGCTCCACCCCCACTAAGTAGCCACACCTGTTTCAAACCTCCCGACTTTATAGCTCCCTGATGAGTAATTATAGTTTTAAATCCCGCACCAACAGCTAATGACAATTTAACAGCTCCTTCCCTCCCTCCCTCTTTCCCTCCCTTCCTCCTTCCATTGAGCCCTTCAACTGGGTCCTTCCTCCATCAGACAGGATGAAGTAACTTTTAAAATATTTACATTCTTTGTTTTTGGAAAAAATAATGGCTATAGCAAAATATATTCGTAACACTGAGAGCAAGGTGTGACCATCCCGGTGTGTATTCCATTATATATGTATGTGTGTGTGTGTGTGTGTGTGTGTGTGTGTGTGTGTGTGTGTGTGTGTGTGTGTGTGTGTGTGTGTGTGTGTGTGTGTGTGTGTGTGTGTGTGTGTGTGTGTGTGTGTGTGTGTGTGTGTGTGTGTGTGTGTGTGTGTGTGTGTGTGTGTGTGTATGTATGTGTGTGTATGTGTATGTGTGTGTGTGTAGATGTGTGAATGATGTAGCCAATAATATTGTTTGGCAATATCTATAATTAAAGTATTTTAAATTTTACATTATGTATGTATATTCCTCATTGTATGATAGTGTCAGAGAGAGAGAGAGAGAGAGAGAGAGAGAGAGAGAGATGAGCGAGAGAGAGGAGAGGAGAGAGAGAGAGAAGAGAGAGAGGGGAGGAAGGAAAGAGGGATGGAAGGAGAAAGGAAAGAAACAGAAGGGGAAGGATAAGGAGGAGAGGAAGAGAGGGATGGAAGAAGGAGGATAAAAGGAGAAAGGAGGAAGGAAGGAGGGGAAGGAAGGAAGAAAGGAAGGAGGAAGAGAGGGAAGGAAGGAAGGAAGAAGGAAGGAAAGAAAAAAGGAGGAAGGAAGGAAGGAAGGAAGAGAAAAGATGGAAGGAAGGAATAGAAGGAAGAAGGAAGGAAAGAAAGAAGGAAGGGAAGAGAGGAAGAAAGGAAGGAGAGAAGGAATAGGAGAGAAGGAAGGAGAGAGAAGGAGAAGAAAAGAGGAGAAGGGAGAGATCCCCCCGAGGGATTAAGAATCCAGGGGAAAGGGAAAGGAAGGAAGGAAGAGAGAAGAGAAAGAGAGAGAGGAAAGGAGGAAGGAAAAGGAGAGAGAAGGAGAAGGAAGAGGAGAGAAGGGAAGGAAGAAGAAGGAGGAGAGGGGAAGGAAGAAAGAGGAAAGGAGAGAGAGAGAGAGAAGAGAGAGAGGAAGGAAGAGAGGGGATCTGGGAAGGAGGAAAGGAAGAAGAGAGAGAGAAGAGGAAGAGAGAGGAAATAAGGGAGAGAGAGGAGAGGAGAAGAGATGAGAGGAAGAAGGATAGAAGGAGAGAGAGAGGAGAGAGAAGGAGAAGAGAGAAGAGAAAGGAAGAGAATAGAGAAGGAGAAGAGAGGAAGAAGGAAGAAGAGAGGGAGGAAGGAAGGAAGAAGAAATAAGGAGGAAGGAAATAGGAGGAAGGAAGAGAGAGAGATGGAAGGAAGGAAGGATAGAAGGAAGAAAGGAAGAAGAAGGAAGGAAAAGGAGAGAAGGAAGAGAGAGAGAGCGAAGAGAAGAAAGAATAAGGAGAAGGAGAAGGAGAGAGAGAGATGGAAGGAGGAGAAGAAGAGAAGGAGAGAAGGGAGAGAGGAGAGAGAGAGAGCGAGCGAGAGTGAGAGAGAGAGAGAAGAGAAGAGAGAGAAGAAGAGAGAGAGAGAGAGAGAGAGAGAGAGAAGAGAGAGATAGAGAGAGGAGGAAGGAAGGAAGGAAGAGAGGGATGGAAGGAAGAAAGGAAGAAGAAAAAGAAGGAAGGAAGGAAATAAGGGAGGAAGGAAGGAAGGAAGGAAGGAAGAGAGGAAGGATGGAAGGAAGAAAGGAAGGAAGGAAGGAAGGGAAGAGAAGGAAGGAAGGAAGGAAGGAAGGAAGGAAGGAAGGAAGGAAGGAATGGACAGAGAAAGAGAGAGAGAGAGAGAGAGAGAGAGAGAGAGAGAGAGAGAGAGAGAGAGAGAGAGATGGCGAGGGAGAGAGAGATGGCCCCCCCGTGGGATTAACACCATCCCAGGGGAAGGAGGAGGAATGCATGGTTCAGGCTTTGATTGGGAAGGAAGGGGGTGGGGGAGTCAAGAGAATATGAACGATCATTTATTGGAAAATACGAAAAGGAAATGGAAGGAGAAGATCCGAGGCCTGTGTGTTCGCGAATTATGTGGAGTGACTGTACCACGCGAGCTGTGTGTGTGTGTGTAAGAGAGGTGTGGGGGACAACCTCGTAAGGACACGTAGTACAAAGCTACAGTGTCAGCAACAGCATGTGGTGATATATATGCATATGAACAATCGCACTAAATACCACCTTTTCTTTATTTTTACTTTCAGCGGATAAAATAACTAATCCAAAGTTTGAATAACCTACAAACCTGCATGTTTTCATCTTGCATAGCTGAAAAATAACAGGGAATTAATAACCTTTTTATAAACCAAGCACAAAAACACATTGTCAGAAAGGACATTAGAACAGTATGTCCTGTTACTTCCTTAATTAAACTCTAGTGTTGGCATGGTATTCATCCAGCCTTTGGCCAACACAACTGTGTCGCTGACCGACCAGTAATAACGTGGCCTCCAAAGTCAAAGATAGAACGTGAGCTTGTTAAAGAAATCATAAATGTTTAGGAATCATAAAAGTTTATTAGAAATTTAGAATAAGTTATAGAATGGAGAATGGAGACCGAGGGAAGTTTTTTTTTCCTTTTCTCACATTTTTATGTGGGAGATGCCGCCAAAGGGAAGTTCTGACTGCGTATTTTTCTTCACTTTAAAGTTTTGATTGAAAGGAACCTCACGTGAAGAACTCCTTGGACTTCTTTCATATATACATTTAGGGGAAAAATATAGAAATTCTGAAATGTTTTGATGTGCGAATCTTGGCGACTAATGGAAAGAGGGAGCGAGAAGGCGAGGAAATCCTTGTAACTGCAACACTACTACTACTAATACTAATACTATATAACTTCTACTACTACCACTACTGCTTTTACTATACTACTACTACTGCTACAACAACTACTACTACTATACAGATATAATCATCTGCAAATGAAGGCCAGAATACCAAGTTTAGGCCTTGGGATCTGTGTGTTCCCAATTTCTACAAAATTGTAACCATTCTTTCTTTATCCCTCTGACAGGAAGTGTACCGACGGTACCTGATAATTATTAATTAGAAAAGTGTTCCCCTCAGGATTAACCAACGCTAACGTTAGTCTAGCGTACTTTATTCCTCCATTTTCATTATTTACTAACATATTATCATTACTAACATATACATAAGACTGTTTCCACGAGGTATATGGTGTTGTCTTATAACTGTTGCAGGTCACTTCCTGGGAAACCACACGGTGCTGGACGTGGTGCGAGCGGCTGGTCTGGCGGTGCAGCACGTGGGCCCCGAGATCAGGATCAAGAGGTAAGCCCCCTTGCGGTTGGTGGTAGTGGTGGCGGAAGATTTAGGGTCGGTCAAAGACTTTGTAATTCGTGCAGCTCTTTGCATTGTAAACTGAATGGCTTGTTGGACGCTGATCAAGTGACATCTAGACTGAGGCGGAACTAGATTCTTAAAAGTAGACTGAGGGTGGTCACAAATAATCACCCCGTTGAGTCTACTACGGTACAATACCCGAACAGCGTCCAACAAGCCATTCAATTTACAATGCAAGGAGCTGCACGAATTACCAAGTCTTTAATATCTGATAATGAAGCTGATAAATTTCCTCCTTAGAATCCTGAAATTTCCCCCCCCCCGGGGGAAATTTACCCGAGGTTGGGAAATGCTGGTACCCTGGTATAGACTATATGACTCTCCCAATGCTGTCTTGAATGTCCTGTTGTTAATGTGTTCCAACGTGGTGACGCGCACGTTGAGATCTGTAAATACTTACTTGTCCATGACAATTTAGATGTCGTTTTTTTAATTCAACATCCGCATGTTGGCAACTACCAGTAGCATGTCCTGCGTGACGCACATCACTTGTACATCACTTGTTCGCAGCCAGGTATTCTGGGGGGAGATGCTGAGAAGTGCCTTAGAGGTAAGGCAAAAAGAGCGCCTTACCCGTCTTCAGGCACTTTTGTAACGGCCTGGCTAAGGCACCGGCTCAGGCCTATGTACAGACGATAATTCAGGCGCCTGTTCCTTGCCTTACACCTCCAACGCCTAAGGCGTGGGCGTGATCCGAGAATCCTACTAGCCAATCACGTTGCCTGTCTGAGCGCTGGTGAGGCAGCTTCGACCAATCACAAGGCTTGAACACTTTTCCACTGAAACAATAATTTTTGTGCCTCCCTCCCTCACACCTGCACTAAGGCGAAGATGCAACGCTCGCCCCCGCCGAAAAGCTGTTTCGTCACAAGTTTGACGTTCATCGCAGGTTTTGACCACCTATAAATTTTTGCATTGGGACGTGCCACATACCATGATAATCGGAAAACTGTGCTGATTCCGAGACTGTGAATGAAAAAAAAAATTGAACATTTGTTTAAACAACGTGTTTAATGCAAGCAAAATTACAGGAATAAGAAGGAGTTGAATAAAAAAAGGTGAAAGAAAAAAAATGTTTATACACGATTTCATTTTGATCTAATTATCTTATTATAGGTATAGTTTACTGTAATTTTTATACATTCATGATATGCACTAATGTCTCGTGAAGATGATGGTATGTTCAGTTGTCCTAAATTTCATCTGGTAGTATGATAATACCGTGTAATAGTACAATATTTTAGTGCGGGCAGAGCACCCTCCATGACACTTGTCTCGGCACATCCAAGCAGTCGCTCGGCCCGCCGCCCGCCCAACCAAACCTTCCAACACACAACATTTCTATCGCCAACATTTAACACCCTAGTGCCACATTTAGTCTTCCACGATCGATTCATACACACCCTGCAACACTAATATTACGTAAACATCAATTGTTACGCTGTAGCAACTGTAACAAGGCTGTGTTTGCCTTCTAAACAGAGAAGATGAATGTCTGTCAAAGGCCAACAGCAGCTCAATAAGGCATGGTCGGACCATGCCTTAGTTTGAGCGCCTTAAACGGTGCCAATAAGGTGGCTTTCTCGACTGAGCATAGGCGGTAGGAGCAGTTTGCCTTAATCACAGGCTCCCCAGTGGATACGGCGCCCTAACTTGACCTCAGCAGCCAGCCCCTGAACACTTAAGATTGTCGCCTAGATGGTATAATGAATTTATAAACCCAGGCTTGGAGTAATTGTAATTGTAATTTAATTGAAATGTAATTAATTACACATTTTTGGGGCAATTGTAATTGTAATTGTATATTTCAATCTACAAGTAATTGTAATTGTAATTATAATTGAGCTTTAAAATCATAAAGTAATCGTAGTTGTAATTGTAATTGACTGTTTAGAAGCACAACAATTACAATTACATCATACAAAATTACAAATATTACGTTGATATACTGAAATGAGAGAGAGAGAGAGAGAGAGAGAGAGAGAGAGAGAGAGAGAGAGAGAGAGAGAGAGAGAGAAAAAAAAAAAAAATAGGCTGTAACATCTCTTAGCACCATATCAAAAGCCTTCTCCATGAGCATAGGCGTACGAGCCGGGGGGACAAAAATGTTCGGCCAGAGTAGCCTGTAGCCACAATAGCAGGGCTATTCAAGTGGTGGCCCGTGAGCCAAATCCGGCCCTCGCTGGAGTGGTTTTTGATTGGCCTTTTGACACTCAAAAGAATTTAAATATATTAATGAATTTTATTCATTTATAACAATCTGTCCTAATTTTTTTAGTTCCCAAAGTTTGTCATGCACACACCCCTAATTTGTTCCACTCCTGAAAACATGCCAGCAAGATAAATTAAATTCGTGTTCTTCAATTTTAAGGGTCCCCTCAAACCATGTGTTACTATTGCTGAACGACTACTCTCTACCTTATACTAATTGTATCAAGTATAGGCGTCCAGCCTGTGGCCCCTTTGCTTTTGGCTCAGTTCTTGCGGCTGGAACGTGGCAGCGAGCGGGTGTAAAACTGAAGTTTTTTTAGCACTAATTAAATAATTACGCTAATTACTCATTAAGGGCTTGTTCTACACAAAAAATTTGTTTCACAGACCCCCATTGATTTTGACAGCACTACTTGCGTGTCAAATTTCAGCTCAATCCGACAATATTTAGGAGTAGCTATTCACTTTTTGGCTCACGAATGGTTCCACTCCCCTTACACGAATGGGTCTTATGGTAAGTGGCAGCGAGCGAAGCGAGCTGCCAATCATATATGTTTTTGAGGTTATGGATACAAGACAGCGGGAGACTTGTGTGGTTGGTGGGAGTGGTGCGAAATGAATCCCTGGAAATGCTGTCTCAACTCCCGACAGTGGGAGATGTTCTTCGATATAATCGGTGGTATTCATTTCGCTCATTTCGCCCATTTTTTTCGCTTATTAGGGTGTCACAGCCTCACATGGGGGATTTTTTTTGCAAGAATCAAATCGCACACTCCTTTATCTAATTAAACAAAAGGAAAGAAAAAAATGGACGAAATTTCATTGACTTATTAGAAGGGGAAGGGTCCCCTCATCGACCTTGTTTATTACTTTAGTTATGAGAAGAGATTGAAGCTATTAAATTTACACTAACTCGAGAGACGCAGAGTAAGGGGCGATCTGATAGAAGTTTTTAAGTGGATAAAGGGATATAATAAAGGAGAGGTAGGAAAAGTTCTTACGGCTTGTAACCAGGGTAGAACAAGTAGTAACGGATTCAAGTTGGAAAAGCGTAGATTTAAAAAAGAAATTGGGAAAAACTTGCTCACAAATAGGGTGGTAAATGATTGGAATGGACTCAGTAGACAGGTAGCTAGTGCGGAGTCATTAGGGAGCTTTAAAAAGAGGCTAGATAAATTCATGGATGGGGATGAAAGGTGGATGTAGATAGTGTTAAGTAACAGGAACTACCTCGTGTAGGTATCACGGCATCTTGTAGCTTCCTTATTTTCTTATATTCTTATGTAAGGTGACAGGATATTTTTTATTTATCATTGTTGGTAATACTTTCATACCTTACCTACATCTCCTTACAGTATTACCACATCGCTCACCATCTCTACTTTCTTTTTTCAGCACGAGTGTTTTCCAATAGCTAATATTTGTTACTTTGTAGCTTTTTTCCATCTTTTCTATCAATCAGTCACTCAGTCCTTCAGTATGATCCACTTATTTGCCCTCTGCACCTCCCTTCCCTCCTCTCTCTGCTCCCACATAGCTAATTCAACCATCGTATCGCTGTCGTCTACATACATACATACATCATCAACCGCGTCAAAATCAAAGTATCATTTTGCCTCACTTGTAAAAACGTTCCCTCCACGGTCTTCACCTTTCCGTCCTTATCCTTCCCCATCCACTATTATTTTCCTCGTAATACCTGTTCACTGTTCAGTGCCGTCACCATCATCTTATTAACCCCTTGAGACCCAGAACGTAATTTCTATTGTAATTTGACTACCAAATTAGACGATTTTTTGTGAATATAAGCAATATTTTATAAATATGACCAGGGTCATACGACCCTGGATATGACCTGTTTAGTATCCTTCTCGACTAACTAATTTGGTATATTCAGTGACTTTTCGTAATTTTATGGCTAACAACATACAATTGTTTATAGCAAAGAAAAGATCTGGGTGTGAAGGGGTTAATAAATCCTTAAAAAAACATCCCTTCATCATTCATTTTCTATTTTTCCACCTTCCTACGACTTAAATATTTTCAAGACAGGAGTGACAAGACACCTCCCGAACTAAATTGGCCCAACCCCTTTTCTTTATTCTTTTACTTACGTCTTCTTTATGGGTATTGGTAACTAAGCGGGCTTTTTGTTACCTCTTTTTTTTTACCCTTGGCCAGTCCTTTGTAATGTAAAAAAAAAGATATATATATATAAAATAAAATTTATATTCCGCCGTCATAATTGCACTCCTGTTACAAAGTCATCCTCGCGGCGCTCCTCTCCCCGTCGCTTCCTCTCACGAGTCTTGCCTCCAACTCGCCAGACACAAGCGGAAGCGAGGGGGCCACAGGGGCGCTCTCGTGCCGGAACCCTCGGTGCTCAAGGACTTTACGAGTACTCTAGACGCGCGCCACCAGCACGACCCAGCCTTTGCCAAGTACGTTGTGTGTGTGTGTGTGTGTGTGTGTGTGTGTGTGTGTGTGTATTCATCTAGTTGTTGTATTTTACAGGGCCTGAGCATTGTGTAGCAACGCTCGTATGGCCCCGTCTCCATATCAACATTTTTATCATTCATCCTTAGTGCTTAGTTTTGGCCGAAGCCAGCACCCCGGAGAGCAGGTCACAAACCCCGGCTAACACCCGGTACCCATTCACTGCTGGGTGGACAGGGGCTCGGGTTTTTAAGGAAACAGCCCATCTGTTTCCGCTCCGCCCGGGGATCGAGCCCTTGACTTCTCGGTTGTGAACCGAGCGTGCTTCCCCTACACTACGGAGTACCATGGAGTGTGTGTGTGTGTGTGTGTGTGTGTGTGTGTGTGTGTGTGTGTGTGTGTGTGTGCTCTAGACGCACGCCATCAACACGACCCAGCCTTTGCCAAGTACGTGTGTGTGTGTGTGTGTGTGTGTGTTGCCTCACCCACAGCAGTGGGAGGCCTCTAATGAGAGGCTCAAAGGTGATTATCAGACAGGTAACAGGTGAGGCGCCGTGGCTTTAGGATCTGACGTCCATGACATGTCTTCGCTACATGAATTAGACGAGTCCTTACTGACCTGAATGTTTTCTCCTGCACCAGGTTCCTGTCGGATCAGAAAGTGGGAGGAGGACGCAAGTGGCGCCTGGGCACACCCACCACTACCCAGCCCTTCAAGAAGCACGCCCAGTTCAACGACCTTTGGGTCAGGATAGATCCAGAGCCGCCCGTGTGAGTGTCCTTGACACAGCCTGCCTCCAAACACGCTCTATAAACACTGTATTGTTGTTCTTTTGGTGGTTGGTTGGTTGGTTCTGGCTTGTCACACTTATCAGCGTGGTCCTCTTCGTGTTTGTTGTCGTTGTTATCCATTGTAATTGTATGAATCAGGAGGATCGTCTCACGCCTCGTTCCTCGCCGCAGGTCTGACGATCAACATTCGTCTGACTACCACGAGGCGACGACCAGCGAGCCGGTGGACCCCCGTGACGAGGAGCTGGTGCGGGAGTCCCTCAGGGTGTGGTACGGCCTGCCCGCCGCTACCCGCTCGGCCTCCTCCCGCGCCGCCCCTCCGGCCTGCACCGTCCTGCTGCAGCTGCTGCTGCTGCTGCTAAGCTTCCTCCACGCTAGCCGCCCGTCCGTACCTCAGCCCCGGTGAGTCCTCCGGCGGGAGTAGGCGACTTATGGTACACGTAAGGGTGGAAGTTGCCTGTCTAATTAATTTTATTTTGAAAGTTAGGTACTTTAATCAGACAGATTGACAGACAGACATGATAACACCAACAACACTATTACTGTTCCCCTGCATTTGTTTTTTGTCCCATTCTTCCTCCCCAGTTCATGTCCATGTTCATGTCAATACTCATTACAAGCATAACAACCCATTACATTTTCAACCAAATATAACTGATTCAATCATCACACACTACGGATCAATAGTGCTGATAATAATAGTTATAAAAAAAAATAAAAAAAAATAATAATAATAATAAAAATAATTATAATGATTATGTAATGAATAAAATCACCAGAACCACATAGCTAAGTAGTACATCCCTATGGGGAGTTTTCAAAGCTAAGCCGCCAGATGTCTCTCGCGCATCTCATATCCTCTGCCCTTTGAGCCTGAATGATCTATCATTTACCGTAAATTCCCTGTACTTTTTCGGGACATATCAGAATTACCCTTCAATACAACAACTGAAACAGTTCTTAATAAAAAATGTAGTTTATCATTTTATTTGTCTGCAGTGGATGAAAATATTGGCCAAAGAATTGAATATTTGAAAACTCAATCTTTAAAAATCGTCTTTTCATGAAAACACGCAAGAATGAATTGAACAAGCAGAATGAGGCTTCAGGAAATATCTACCTGTAGGTAAGCATTCACTGAGTACCTGTTTTAGGTGTATATGTCTCTCTTACGACGAAAATATAACCAAAACACAGTGTGGCGTTCAGCATCTCCACAGAAACCATCCCGCCGGCAGGATCTGCTATAACTCATTTTCCTGTTGTCATCACACACTCAGCACCGCCGCTCCCTTATACCTCATGGCTCACATCCCTGATACTCCTAACCCCTCAACCCCAGAGGCTGTCATCCTAACTATACTATCATCACCCGCTGATCTCTTCACACTGTCTGTCCTCTATTGGAATATTCGCGGCATCCGCTCCCACATACCGGAGACTCTTCTCCTTATTTCGTGTTCTGAGCTTCAAGTTATGCTGCCTCCGAAAACACTTTCTTATTTACCCCCATATCCTGATTTCGAATTACGATTTTGTTTCCTCTTATTGCCTTGTTTGTCCTCCAGAAAACAACGCATATGTTTCTCTAAACGTAAATTCTCACTCTACCGAACTCATTGTCTTTAAATTAAGACTCCCTGTTTCGCACTTACTGATTTAGTCTTCTTCCTCTAACAGATAAACCTGTTGACATAGGATAAACCAGAGGACTATAGGGTATTCAGAGAGAATTAAGGGTTGATTGATTGATTCAGAGAGAAGGGGATTGAGGTGGAGGCGGAGCTATTTAGTAAACAAACATTTCTACTGTCTTGCATACAGGACTGTCATTGAGTTGCCAAGCACTTTAAATTATTTCTTGGTTAAATGTTCGTCGTAAGAGAGACATATACACATAGAACAGGTACTCAGTGAATGCTTACCTACAAGTAGATATTCCCTGAAGCCTCATTCTGCTTGAACTTGCGTGTTTTCATGAAAAGACGATTTTTAAAGATTGAGTTTTCAAATATTCAATTCTTTGGCCAATATTTTCATCCACTGCAGACAAATAAAATAATAAACTACATTTTTTATTAAGAACTGTTTCAGTTGTTGTATTGAAGGGTAATTCTGATATGTCCCGAAAAAGTACAGGGAATTTACGGTAAAGGATAGATCATTCAGGCTCAAAGGGCAGAGGATATGAGAGCGCGAGAAACAGGCTTGAGCGTGAGCTTATTTGAAAACTCCCCATTGGGTCTGTGGTCTAACGCGCCCGTGGTTTAATTTGAGTGCAAAATCTGGTGATGGTGCGGGTTCGATTCCCCACCCCGGACATTAAGAATTAAGGAAATTATTTATTTCCTAATTATGATTACCACCCTGTGTCATTTGTCTGTTGGAAGGACATACTGACGGGATTTCAGAAGGAATCTGTGGCCCAGGGCAATGTAAAGCCTTTGTCGGTCCGAGGAAACACCCCATGGTAGCATACATGGCTCCATCAACGGCCCCATGCAGTTCTGTCAACAGGGCACTCATAGCTCCCCCCCTTGATCAAAACTGCCCTTCAGGTATCTGCTTCAGCATACCATCACAACAACAAGTTAAGAAGATAAAGAAGAAAGAAGAGAATCCCACAAAAATTCACGGCATTATAGTATATACTATAAGGGATGGGTTTTTTTAAGTTCGGCGATCTAGTATAGCAAGAGAGATCTATATACCTTTGTATATGTTTGTGTTGAACTACAGAACTTTGTTTTACTGTTAGGTATTTATTTCACTTAAATACACCTAGGAACCCTTGAAGCAGGTTTGAAGGTTTGTAAGCCTCATTGCTGAAAGTCGAGTATGCCAAAAACATTATTAATGAATAACACCCATCTCTCAGTGAAATACATGAGATGCTGGTTTGCTGCAAAGGTGTGCCTTATTTTTAATCAATGAAAATGTTGTCTAATAATGGAATGAAAGTAACTGGAGAGGTCCTCGTTGTTGTGTTGTACATGTAAACAAATCAATTGGATTAAGTTCGCGAAGCGCACAGACGCGGCATAGTACTCCTTCCGGCATCCAACCTTACCGTGACGGGACTACACGAAGGGCAAAGACGAGGAACGTTTCAATGTTACCCTGGGTCCCTGTGTAGCGTTGAGGACCCGTCACGGGATGGGGAAGGCGCCATTTAACAGTCTGGCTGTTAATTACGTATACCTTTGAAGGTTGGTACCACAGAGTTACAGACCTAGAGTGCACATCAGGCCCCAGGATACACGGCCCTGGGTGTCGCCACCGATCCAAGCTGTTGGCCATCTTAGTGGGCTGACTTTTTCCAAATCATAAACTTCACACACCTCACTCATACCCGATTTCCTGACACTACTATTTAATATTAAGACAAACATCGCCTTCCTGAAAAAAATTATGCATTGCATTAATATACATTTGTAACTGTAATGTAAACACAAATATACGAAAATAAGGGTTAAGTAAAATAACAAACCCTGCTGCTGTCTTCAAGTGTTGTCCAATATGGTAACCAGATACTATTGTATTCCTTCTGCCTTCCCCATTCACTGAAATCTGGGATTTCCTGCCGAAGTGAAGTCGCTTGGGTCCAGTAAAAGCTTGCTTGAAGCAGTACAGTTGAACGTCTAATGAATGACTGAAAAGTACAGGGTAGAGTCATCAGTGTAGGAGTGGATAAGGCATTGAGTTAGAATTAGAAGATCATTAATGAATAATAGAGAGTGGGTGATAGGACAGACCCCGGAGGAACACCACTATCGATAGGCTTAGAATAATAATAAAAAAGGTAAAGATAGGAGCATACGCAATGCTGCGCGTGGCATTCGGTGCTCATCTCCGTGGCATTAGCCCTTAGAGCCTGTGGTGGGTGAGGATCCGTTACCCCGGGACACAGGGCTAGTGTGACACCCGGGTTACCACAGTTACCTTCCCCAGGTTACCCCAGGTACCCATTTATCAACCCCGAAAGGAAGGAAGAACAGCTGGGTAGACTGGTCACCGACTTGCCCTGGCCCGGATTCGAACCAGGGCCCGCAGATTCGTAGCCACTGATTCGTAGCCACTGCACCACGGAGGTGATGGATGGTGTTAGAAGAACAATGGCCGTTTACAATAAGCTGCAATAGAACGGTATGAAAGGAAACTTGAGATGAAGGTGCAGAGAGAAGGATAGAAACCGAAAGAGGGTAGTTTTGAATTTAGATATTTGTGCCAGGCTCTATCAAAAGCTTTTGATATGTCAAGGGCAACTGCAAGAGTTTCGCTGAAACTCCTAAAAGAGGATGACCAAGATTCAATTAGGAAAGCTGGAAGATCGCCAGTAGATGGCCCTTTACAGAAACCATACTGACGATCAGATAGAAGATTGTGAGCAGATAAATGCTTAAGAATTTTCTAATTAAGTATGTAATCAAAAGCTTTGGAAAGGCAGGAAGTCAAAGCTTTAGAACGATATTTTGAAGGATTAGAGCTGTCACTCTTCTTAGGAACAGGTTGAATGTGAGCAAACTTTAGATAAAGACGGAGAAGGTTGACCGTAACCGCAAGCACAGAAGCACAGTTTTTGAGAACGATAGGAAGGACTTCGCCAGGACCGTAAGCTTTCCAAGTATAAAGGCCAGAGAGGGCATGAAAAACATCATTACGAAGGATCTTGATAACAGGCATAAAATACTCAGAGGGTGGAGGAGAAGGAGGAACAAACCCTACATCAACCAGATTGGGATTTTAAGGAAAGGTTTGAGCAAAGAGTTCAGTTTTAGAAATTAGATGGGACAGCTGTGGTGCCGTATGGGTGAAGCATAGGGGGGAAAGATCAATCAATCATTCAATCATTGGGGGCATACGCCTGGAGGCGCGTCGTCTCGCCCACCCTGCGACGCCACTCTTGGGGGTCACCACGCGCGAGTCTTCATGCAGACTCCCTTCCCATTCCAATAAAATCCCGACAGAAAACATCAACTTGTTCCAGCCACGAGCCTTGTGGGCACCCCCTCGGCTTACTCCACGCCGGATTGTCTTTTACAGATACAACCCGGTGGGTAGGATTGGTTTCAGGGTAGCGTGCCACATGCTCATATAGCCGTAGTTGGCGCTGACGGACTATGCAGGTAATAGGCCTCGATTCAGTCTCACGGTGCAATCGCTAATTTGACACGTAATCATCCCAGCGATATCCCATGATTCTGCGAAGACACTTATTACCAAAGGCATCGATTCGCCTCTTCAAGTAGCTATTTAGTGTCCATGTCTCACATTCATAGAGTAAGACAGGGATCACAAGCGACTTAAAGATCCGGATCTATGTCCTTCTGCACAGGTACCGACAACGCCAAATACTCCTGCTGAGCGAGTCCATAACACCATGGGCTATGCCAATCCGCCGTAAGACTTCTTGACGTAACCCGCCGTCATTCTGGACTGCGCTACCAAGGTATGTAAAACTTTCCAAGATCTCAATGTCCTCGCCGCACGCATGAACAGACTGTAATGTTTCATCTAGTAAGTCTCCAGACACGTGGACCTTGGTCTTGAGCCAGGAGACCTCAAGTCCCAAAGGCTTTGCCTCCTCTTGCAGCGCCTCGAGAGCCATCACCAGGACCTCCAGCGACTCAGCATAAATTATTGCATCATCGACAAAAACAAGATCAGTAATCTTGGTATTGCTGAGGGATGTTCTACAATCACTTTGATTTTGATCTACATCTTTGCCCAATACCCAGATCATACAAGTGTTGAAAAGTGATGGGGCAAGGACGCACCCTTGCCCCACTCCTGTATTCACAGCAAAAAAGCTGGATACACCTCCCCCACACATCACAGCACTCTCAGTCCCAGAGTACAGACCAGTCATCAAACCAATAGTCCTTGCAGGAATACCACGAACTCGCAGAAGATCCCAGAGTGACTCACGATTCACTGAGTCAAACGCCTTCTTAAGATCAACATAGGCTGCAAGCATCCCCTGTCGGAACTCACGCCGGTGTTCCACCAGGACACGAAGCGCTAGGATACGGTCCGTTGTTGACTTACCAGGCGTGAACCCAGACTGCTGAGGTCTGTGATGCTTTAGCAGATGACTGCGGATCCGTGTCAGCAATAGATGGGCAAGCACCTTACCTGGCACGCTGAGCAGTGTAATACCGCGGTAATTGTTGGAGTCCTGACGGTCTCCTTTCCTTTTCCAGATAGGGAAGACCAGCCCTCTTTTCTAGTTAGGAGGAATGGTACCTGATTGCCACACGGCAGTCAGGACAGCATGCAACCCGCGGACCATGACTACATCCCCAGCTTTGAGGCTAAAGCAAGGAGTGAGGAGTGGGGGGAAAGATGAAAAAGAAAAATTGCTAGAGATGTGCGGCACCGGAGCGATAGGACAGGTTACAGAAATATGACAGCCGTAACAGCACATTTTTAGCCGTAACTTTCTTATTACTCATCCAAATCAGTTCATTCAAGGTCCTAACCCAATATTTTGAAGGTCAAGGAACAATATTAAGCCATCAGATTATATTACATACCACTCCTTGCATGGGATATATGCCAATAAGGACCTGCTATTATGAAAAAATAGATAAAAAGCAAAACCATTCTTATTACTCCTTGGAATATGTTAATTCTGCTTGCATATCGTTACATGTAGAGAATTTGAGTTTGACAGAGGTGTGTCACACAAGTACGTACCTATGCTAATAATACAAAGTTAAATTCATCCTGCCATGTAGAGCTACACATGCAGACTCCTCGGCATCTAGTACGTAAGCAGACTGTATAACGTTTTGTGCAATATTTTGTGTTAGCTATGCTTAATTGCTGTTAACAAGGGTGTCCTTCCTCCTTCTTTCTGGCTTAGGACAGACAGTGAATTTTCACTCAGAACTCAGCTTTGGAAGGTCTATCCCATGATTCACTGCAGCACTTCGCTCAAACTTATGTACCTCAGAGTATGAACATGCAAATCCGTGTTTGTGAAACGAGTCGATCAGAAATCGTGATCCAAATTGGTGGTGCATTTCTACCTCAAGCCCTAATTGGAGTGGTGCAAGAAGGATCCTTGGTCGAGTGGCTTGCATAATGGTTTGTCCTATAGAAGCTAGTTTAACATCAATGTCTTCTCCAATAAACAACACTCGCAAGAAGCCCTCAAGTGATGGTGGCAGGAAGTTTATTCCCTCTTGTGCTGCAGACATCTGATCTCAACTTGGGTAGAATTCACTAGATACGTCAATTGCTCTAATGTCACTCTATATTAGATTGGCAGCTGTTTTCAAAAATTTCAGCTTTTCATCATAGGTGTTGTCCTTTTTAGAGTCTGTAAAATTCAGAAAGTATTGTCTCGGCAGTCTTACGAAATGTCACTACATTTGGTTTGCCATTCATCTCAGTAATGATGAGTGAGTCACCAAAGATTTCAAGAAGCTTTGCCTTTGTTTGTTTGTTGCAATATGGCTTTACTCCTGTACCATGGAAATATTCCTGCATTTTATGACAGAGATCCCCTAAAGTCATCATCGTTTTCCTCGAGAAACTGAGCAGCCTTAAGAGGGGCATCGTGTTTCAATGAGTCCTCAGGTCTCCCATGTTTCGTTTGCTTCTTTTGAGTGTTTTTGCTAGTTTACTTCAGTGGGATCTGTTTTCCAGTTCTAAAGTTGATATTGCATGCTTGATGACAGATGGCATCTGGTGCAGGCAGGTCTTGCGCAAATGCTATTCTACCAGCCATTGTTTCTGACCATGTATCTTTCCGGTCATGACATATTTTTTCAACTGTAGCTTGAAAGACCATCGTGCGCACTGGGTAAACATCATGTCCTCTTTTTTTCCCATCATACTTTGCTGTCTGTCCACAAAATAGACAGTGTTTCCGAAAGTCAAATTGTGGCACCTTTGATCGCAGAACACAGGTACCAGGTTCGGGGGCAGAAACTTGAGATCTCTTTTTATCCTGGGCTATACGACGAGCACTTGTATAATCCAACCGACAGGTTTCGTGGACACGTTGACCAGGAACACACTGGATGTCATCTCCACGTTCTTTACTGGCTTGGTGGATTCTATCACATCCTTTCTGACCAAGATTATCAAATGACCTTCCACCTGTAAGAGCTTCCTTGCAGATAATGCACATTTCCTCAGCCATCATTGGGAACATCTAACCTGAAAAGATAGAAAGAATCCTGTAGCAAATGACAAGGAACTTAGATGAAGTAATATATATATATATATATATATATATATATATATATATATATATATATTATATATATATATATATATATATATATATATATATATATATATATATATATTATATATATATATATATAATTACACATATTTAAATATGGATGAGCAATAAGTGGTTATTGTTTCAAATCTATGTAGAAAATTATTTTCGACACAGTCATAGGTCCTAACATACATATACATATATTAAGAAGTGGTCTCCAACAAATGATAAAGGCATAATGATGTTCCTTGACCTTCAAAACATACAGTTAGGAACTTGAATGAACTGATTTGAATGAGTAATAAGGAAGTTATGGCTAAAAATGTGTTTTTCCTCAATGGCGAAACCTAATTTTCATAATACTATAATTTTGAGGCATTTCCGCACAGTATATTAAGGTGTAATTTTGTTCTGGTATTGTTGGGATGTATCTTAACATCATGCTAGTGGAAGCATTTATTTTGCATTTATTTCCGGGTTCGGCACTTATACGGAATAATTTTACTGGACTATATGCTGGTGGTGAAAAAATGAAAAGAAAAATGAGTTAAGATTTTCTCACTTTGGATTTTAGATAGTTGAATAATTTTATTTAGTCTGAGGAGTTAGGTGAGATATACAATCAATCATTGGGGGCATACGCCGGGGGGCGCGTCGCCTCGCCCACCCTACGACGCCACTCCCGGGGGTCACCACGCGCGAGTTCCCATGCAGGCTCCTTTCCCATACCAAGCAGCTCTCGACAAGAAACATCAACTTGCCCCAGCCACGAGCCTTGTGGGCGCCCCCTTGGCCTCCTCCACGCCGGATTGTCTCTTACAGATACAACCCGATGGGAAGGATCGGTTTCAGGGTAGCGTGCCACATGCCCATATAGCCGAAGTTGGCGCTGACGGACTATGCAGGTAATAGGCCTCGATTCAGTCTCACGGTGCAATCGCTGATTTGACACGTAATCATCCCAGCGATACCCCATGATTCTGCGAAGACACTTATTACCAAAGGCATTGATTCGTCTCTTCAAGTCACTATGTAGTGTCCATGTCTCACAACCATAGAGTAAGACAGGGATCACAAGCGACTTGAAGATCCGGATCTTTGTCCTCCTGCACAGGTACCGACAACGCCAAATACTCCCGCTGAGCGAGTCCATAACACCGTGGGCTATGCCAATCCGTCGTAAGACTTCTTGACGTGACCCGCCGTCATTATGGACTGCGCTACCAAGGTATGTAAAACTTTCCAAGATCTCAATGTCCTCGCCACACGCATGAACAGACTGTACTGCTTCATCTAGTAAGTCTCCAAATACCTGGACCTTGGTCTTGAGCCAGGAGACCTCAAGTCCCAAAGGCTTTGCCTCCTCGTGCAGCGCCTCGAGAGCCATCACCAGGACCTCCAGCGACTCAGCAAAGATTACTGCATCATCGGCAAAAGCAAGATCAGTGATCTTGGTGTTGCCGACGGATGCTCCACAATCACTTTGATCTACAACCTTGTCAAATACCCAGTCCATACAAGCGTTAAAAACTGATGGGGCAAGGACGCACCCCTGCCTCACTCCTGTATTCACAGGAAAGAAGCTGGATACACCTGCCCCACACTTCACAGCACTCTCAGTCCCAGAATACAGACCAGTTATCAAACCAATAGTCCTTGCAGGAATCCCTCGAAGTCGCAGAAGATCCCAGAGTGACTCACGATGCACTGAGTCAAACGCCTTCTTGAGATCAACATAGGCTGCAAGCATCCCCTGTCGAAACTCACGTCGGCGTTCCACCAGGACACGAAGCGCTAGGATACGGTCCGTTGTTGACTTACCAGGCGTGAACCCAGACTGCTGAGGTCTCTGATGCTTAACCAGATGACTGCGAATTCGTGTCAGCAATAGATGGGCAAGCACCTTGCCTGGTACGCTGAGCAGTGTAATACCGCGGTAATTGTTGCAGTCCTGACGGTCCCCTTTCCCTTTCCAGATAGGGACGACCAGCCCCCTTTTCCAGTCAGGAGGAATGGTACCTGATTGCCACACGGCAGTCAGGACAGCATGCAACCCGCGGATCATGGCCTCACCCCCAACTTTGAGGAGCTCCGCACTGATATTACAAACACCAGCTGCCTTTCCACCCTTCAACTTTGCTACAGCCTCTCTGACTTCGTCAAGAGAGGGTGCGGTTTCGTCAATGGGAGGATCGGCATCCACTGCCTGTAACCCAGTGCTGTATATGAGATATACAGCACATATGAATTTAGTAAGAGAGTGATATTGAAGCCAGATGGTAGAAAATTCAAAAGATTCAAGACCGTGGGCACGAGAGCAAGTGATGTCTGCCATTGCGTACATATTTGCAACACACAGATTTGTTTTGAAAATGAGAATAGCGAGAGTAAGGGAACAGAAAAAAGGACTAATGTCAGTATTCAAAGACACCTAGGTTTGGTAGCGTGGTAGACCGTAGAACCACCGTTGCCAGTAATAGTGGAGCGGCTTTCACTGAAATAAGCCTCTAAAAATTGACATACCTTGCACTTTCTTAGAACAAAGCAAATTTGGTCTCATTTGAAGCGTATTGGTGTCTATTTTGAAAAAATCATGGTTGTAGTTCACGGAAAGGTGTCTGACATAGCAAATTAACCCCTTGTTTGCGAAAACACCCGAAAAAATACCAAATTGCTAAATTTCACTCTACCTTTAATGTTCTTGCATCAAATCATGTTTTTAAGGTTTGACCAACATTAAATAATTAGACGAGTTATTGGTTACACCCGCAGGAAGGGAGCTCTGCTGAGATGGCTTCTAACCAGGCATGTAACGGGGGAATACTCTGAACCGTTTAAAGACATTTGTGTTAACCATGGGATCAACCTCTTCCATACTGAACTTTGAAATGCGAGGATGGAGCAGGACAGAAAGGATGCATCCAACATCAAGGATTTCATACTAAGTCAATGCCAAGATCCTTTTGACCTGGACAACATTCCCTAGACATTGGTGAACATCACTACTGGTCAGGTAGCAACGCCTGAGGTTGAAAAGTCAATGATGGAAGTCCAACAGAGAGGACAGAAAGCTACGGATGAGTTCATTGCAGAAAGGATCGACCAGGGGTCTTCTGTTAGCTTTTGGGACCCATTGCCTCGATGTTCAGTGCTGACATTTCCAAGCATGAAAAAAGCCCTCACCTACGACAAGGACAGGAAACTTATCATTGACACAGAGATATTATTCAGAAGACTGCTATCAGTTTCAAAGAATCGAGAAGTAGATATGAGATTTGTCCTGAGCTTTGAACTAGCTGCTGTACCGCCATCATTATTTCATGATGATGGTTCCATGTGCAAGACTGCAAAGGCTGAACTGACAAAGAAACTTGAAGAAAAATGTACAGATGTGATAACAGAGCTGCCCGAGATGTCACCCAGTTGTTCATCAATGTACATAATTGATGGCATGGCAATGGTACAATCATTGAATGAGAGCCACTTTAAGACGTTCAACGATTTGGCAGAAATAGTTCAGAAAAGGATAGTACGCCTTCTTAGAAATCCTTCTCTCGGCATTACACAGGTCACCATCATCTTCGACCGCTATGATCATGAACATTCCATCAAGTCAAATGAAAGAACCGGGAGAGGTGCAATAAATACCACAGTGGCAACTCATGACATCCAAGGCAGCAGACATGTACCAAATTACAGACTGTTCCTGAAGAATTCTGGAAATAAGGCAAGTTTGGCAAACTTCATCTGTCAATACATATGTGCAAGTATAGGCGACAAACTACCCACAAGTTCATCAACTGTTCTGGCCGGAGGCTTTAGTGAGGGGGAGGTTGTGAAACAGGTGACTGAGACAGGAGTGTCAGCATTAGACGAGCTGTTCAGTTCGCAAGAGGAGGCAGATACTCGAATTCTGTTGCATGCTGCCCATCTATCAAATCATTCGCGAACCATCATTCGATGAGATGACACTGATGTCCTCATCCTGTTGCTACACTACTGGAATAAAAGACTAATGTCGCCAGAAGTATATATGCATGCCGGGCATTCCCAAAAACTCGTCAGCTCCGAACGCTACATCCCAGTTCATGAAATAGCAGAATCTATTGGCCCAGAAATGTGTGGATGCCTTCCTGCAGTGCATGCCCTTACCAGCTGTGATACAACTTGTGCTATGTACAGAATTGGAAAACGCACAGTCTACACAACACTGTCCAGGAATATTGGCCTCCTGGGAAGTCTGCAGCATTTTCATGAAACAGACACTGAAGCTTCCATTGAATCTGCAAGGCATTTTGTAATACCTATGCATGGAAAGCAGGCTCGAAAATTGGGGCAATCAGATACTCTAGATGATTTACGCTTCCTTTGGGCGACCACAACTGACAAACCAGCCGCAATGCTTCCACCAACTGAGGATGCGTTTCAGCAACATGTGCTTCGAGCCAAATACCAGGTTGCAATCTGGTGCACCAGTCACATTGCCAAGCCTGAACTGTTGGACACGGATGGAACATAAATAAAGAAGATGGTGAGTTCCAACCCACCATGTACACAGAAGAGTATGCACCTGTTGAGGTGAGAGACATCACACATTTATACTGTACAGACAATGGTTGCACTAACCCAGGAAATTGTCCTTGTGCACTAGCATCATTAGAGTGCATAGATATTTGCAGCTGTAAAGGGGAATGTCAGAATCCAAAAAAAAAACTTGCTGGGGAGAATGAATCTGAGGTTACTGAGGATTTAGAAACTTAGATATTAATGCTCCTCCCCACCTCAATTGAAATGTTATTAGATTGACTCTTCTTAACTTTAAATTAAAGCAAGTTTCTGATTATAATGGTTGTTACGGAATTTGGTGATGAACCTGAGGGAAAGGATCTCATTGAAATATGAATGCTTATCAAAATATTGAGTATGGTACTCAATTAAGCCATATAATCCTGTCAATTTGCTATGTTGGTGATTAAAGAGAGGTAAATTGAAGATATTTGAATGTTGTCAGTATGATAAATTGCATTTATTAACTTAGGACATGTAGTATTTAGTTGAAAAAGGAGCAATCGCTATCTCCGCAGTCATTTTCCATTTTCCAGGTTCTTACTTGTTTGGCTTTAAGGGGTTAATAACTATGTTATACGATGAGGTTGAGGAAGGTGTGAATCTTGATATTAAACTGAGATCTTCCCAGTTGAATATGAATTTGTTTTGTTCTTTACTATTTGTGTCCATTTCATATGCTTTTATTATGCAATATGGTAAAAAGACCCCAAAAAAGCCAAATTTCATTGAAATTCTGGGGGTTGCATGATCCCTTTGATATTAAAAAACATATTAATGAGCAAGTATGATATCCTAGGGGGACATATAATGGTACTCTAACCTTAAAATGATGATTAAATGTGTGAAACATCAAGATAAAGTGAAATTCTGGAATTCCAAATTTTTTCTAGTGTCATCGCAAACAAGGGGTTAATTTGCTATATTGGATGCCTTTCGGCGAACTACAACCATGATTTTCGCAAAATAGATATCAATACGATTCAAATGATACTGGTTTGGCTTTGTTCTAAGAAAGTGCAAGGTATACCTCATTTTCTAGCCTAGAAGCCACTCCACTATAAGGATGTGGTGGTGTGAAGAGGCCGCGCGGGAACCACTGTGGAGACGCGTGGAGGTGATGTTGGCCTGAGTAGTCTCGTAGACATGTGTGATCCTTATAGTAGCGTGCGGGGTACTCAATACATAGTGGTAGGTGTAGTTGATGGTGGTGTATTTGTGGTAGGTAGAAATATACATGCAGTAAAATGGGTATAGGGATATAAGGGTGGTGCAGACGCAAGGTGTCCGTCTGTCGCACCACACTGTACAGGACCAAGGTCAAGAAAGGAAGGTCAGCCTACCAGTCTTCCTTTCGTGACCTTGCCCAGGACTGAAGTCGAGTGAAGGTGGCCGTCCGTGACGTGACCGACCCAAACCTATGCCCTGAGGCGAGGGGGAAACCTATGCCCTGAGGCGAGGGGGAAACCTATGCCCTGAGGCGAGGAGGGAAGGTAGCCAGGAATGGCAAGTCACCACGATATGGGTTTCGATGAGGGAAAGAAGATGAGTTCTAGAGATTGTTTGTGGTGATGTGGTGATGTTCCTCAGATTGCAAGTTAGATCTAAGAACCACGAATGTTGCAGAAGTTTAGGAAAAAGCTTAAAGAAAGAGGAAGCATCATCAACACACCTCGACTCCTTGAGTCGTCGCCGTTAGATCGGTCCGACCTGGGGACATTTATGGTCCCCTTCCCAGACAGGGACTCCACTCAGGCAGGGTGATTCATAGCTATTTTTATTTTTTTGAGTAAAGAGAATGTATATGTGTGATGTGCATGTAGTGTAGTGTTAGTAGTGAAATGAGATGTCTTTAGAGTGGAGGCTGCAGCTACTCTCTTGTGTATCTGAGACTCTTAGGGATATGGACAGAGGGGACACGGTAAGTTTCAATGATAAGTCTGCAGCACTCCCTCCGTCCCCGTAAGTACCTCCCCGGGAGTATTTCACTATGGCGGCAGGTGTCTGGCTGCCTACTCATGTGACTGAGTTACTATAGTGTTTGCATTTTATTATTTTAATTTGACATAATATGTTCTATTACAGTAACTGGTCCTGCCGGTGATGCCAGAGTGCAGCCCTCAGCTCTGCTCTCTACAGCAGCACAAGTCCAGCCGCCGCCAGCGACAAGCGAACTCAACTCCCTGATTGGCGGCGCCGTCCCCTACGCTGATGTCAGCTGTTCCCGCCATCTCAAAAGCTATCCCTAAAATGCTGAAAAGTTTAAAGGTGTATCATATGTGTAACGTGTGTTTTATCTTTCTTGACGGGTAGTTATTCCTAAGGATACTCGCTTGCCAACAGTTGTGTGCGATTCCCTGGTGTTTAAGTAATGTGTCTCCGCGCCGACCTGTTGCATCTGTTTGTTATGGCTTTCGACGAGCGTGTCACAAAGCTAGTTACAATGGATTGCAGTGACAGAAGAGTGCCTGGAGGTAATAACTTGGTAACATGCTGGTTTATGTGACAGGGAAACTGGAACTACAAAAGTAGTCTACAATACTCAATCCATATTAAGCAAGAACAAATATTGAGCCGTCAAGAGCCACGATGAATGTAGCTTTCTGATCCGTCCTGTAAAAGCTTAAGCGTGTCTATCGGACCCGCCTGAGGATTGGACAGGCCTGAACCGAAAGGGATGTGTATTTAGGTGTCTTCCAAATGATTTTGCGGGAAGAACTTTTTGATATAAAACTCTGCAGGAGAATCGAAATCATTCATTGATATACTTTTTTCTTTTTTGTGTGTGCGGGGGAATAATCGTTGAATACAGCAATTTTCAGAGACCAGGTAATAGCTAGCTTGCGTAAATACATATGTCAAGGACTTCTTGTTTGACAGCGTCACACTGTGCCGCCCAGTACCTATACTGCCCCTCAGCTGACTGCCGGAATGCGTGTATCACTTAATGTTATACGTATGTAGGTAAAGATCTGGCCGATGACTCTCACCAAATGGGGGTGGTTAGGAAGCCAACGCAGAGATTCACGCTCTGAAGACAAGTGGGAATAGTAATTAGGTTATCGCAACACAGAGTTTGAGCATTCCTCCCGCGCAGCAGCGAAAAAAATGAAGGGCGAATAGGAGAAGAAGGCTGGCTAGATGTTGGGGAAGCGAGAGAAATGCTTCCTGTTGACGTTTAGGTGGACGGCAGGTGTTGATGGAATAGTCGTTGTTGTGCCATACTTAGTGCTCTAAGATACCCGTGTTTAATGAGTGTGAATGATCATGTAATCAGATAAAAATGCAATACAGAGACTTCTATTTTCCATTGACAATGTGTTTTGAAACATCAGAGACACCAAGATATTCTGCAGGATACCACCGATCTGCCCAGGAACACTGCAGCATGTAAGCACTCAGCACTCCCGCATACCGAGGTAGATTGGGCTGTCCAGGGTTGGCGTTTGGTTATCCTTCATAAGTCTCTTTCCATCACAGGGAATATCTTTAGCACGTCCTCTTTGTATGCAGTACCTTCATACTTTTTGGATGGATGTAATTAAATAATTATCGGTGCGCCGTGAGGGCAAGGCCGCGACAGTTGCAGCTCCTGGCGCTGCCCTGCTATAGGTCAAGGCTGTATTTTTCTCGCTTCTGTGGCGCATTGTGACGGGCATGAATACAGGTTTGATGCCCCACATTGGGGTGAGGACTGTCGGCTCGTGTTATATACCTCAGCCATGTTACTGTGTATATTTGCATATTCGTAATACTAACATGTGTAGACATTGTTCCTTCATGCATGAAACATATTTTCGCATGTAGTAATTTTTGTGTGATTTATATGAATCTTAGATAACAGTAGAACTGGATGTGACACTCCGCAACTACGCGCGCTGGAACGCTGCAGTACTGGTCCCATGGTCAGTCTGCTGGCCCATTCACTTGCTGCATATGACTATCATATAGACTGGTTTATCAGTATATATGATATACTGTAATCTTCGTAAATGTTTGTTTTATGATATTATCAAATAAAAAACAGTAAAACGCACTAAAGAAATGCCATTACGAGACTGAAGAAATATGCATGAACGGCATGAAATCATACTTCAACTCTTCGCCATTTAAAACTTTGCGAGTCAACTTTTATCATGAAGGGTATCAATAGAAGCGCAATTTTATTAGCTTTCCATTGATGTATTTCGTTTTCTAATAAATGAATTACCACCATGCATAAATTAGCGTTAACTAAATAAATAAAATCTAAAATCGGGTAATTTTCCCGATTGATGATGTTATTTATTACTTATATATTTTGTTTTCTGATAAATGAATTAGCACCATGTATAAATTAGCGTCAACTAAATAAATAACCTCATCAATCGGGAAAATTACCCGATTGATGATTTTATTAATTTATTTAACGCTAATTTATGCATGGTTCTAATTCATTTATCAGATAACGAAATATAGCAATGGAAAGCTAATAAAATTGCGCTTCTATTGATACCCTTCATGATAAAAGTTGACTCGCAAAGTTTTAAATGGCGAAGAGTTGAAGTTCATGCATATTTCTTCAGTCTCGTAATGGCATTTCTTTAGCGTGTTTTACTGTTTTTTATTTGATAATATTATAGAACAAACATTTACGAAGATTACAGTATATCATATATACTGATAAACCAGTCTATATGATAGTCATATGCAGCAAGTGAATGGGCCAGCAGACTGACCATGGGGCCAGTACTGCAGCGTCCAGCGTGCGTAGTTGCGGAGTGTCACATCCAGTTCTACTGTTATCTATGTATGAATCAATGTCATGTTTAGTTCCCGGTTCAAATATTTTCTTCAATGAAAAGTTACATGAATTTTTCAACAATAAAGAAATAGAAACTGGATGAAACTTAGTAGCTACTTAAGTGTCATGCTGACTGACTTTTATTTCATGTAATGGAATCTGAAAGGAATCGACATTTCTGTTCATAGATTTGGTCACATAATCATGAAATCGGTGTATCAAAATTATATATAGTACCTATATAGTATTTCCTTGTGTGTAATTTTATTAGGAAATATGTATTATTCTCAGTAAAAGCATTAGTGAATTTGTTTTTTTCACTGTTTGTATGTTTCCTTTATATGTGTGTATTCATCTAGTTGTATTTTACAGGGCCTGAGCTACACTCGTATGGCCGCGTCTCCATATCTACATTTTATCATTCATCCATATTGCTTAGTGTTGACCAAAACCACCACCCCGGGAGGCGGGTCACAAACCCCCAGCTAACACCCGGTACCCATTCACTGCTGGGTGGACAGGGGCTCGGGCATTTTTAAGAAGACTGCCCAAATTAGGGTACGCCGTAGGTCCATTGAAAAGTGAAATATAGATTATTTCGAATTTGACAGGGTGTTTTCTTATGTAAAATTGAATTTTATGGGTGGTTTGTCCTCTTCAACTTTTTGGTTTGAGCACTTCTTGCTATGCAAAAATGGACTTTTATATTTATATGCAAAACATAGCTTAAAGTGCGATTTTGTATAGTAAGAATTGCTCAAATGCAAAAATGGAATTAGATAAAATCGTCTTAGAATTCCATTTTACATAGGAAATTGGCATGCCCAAGTTGAGAAAAAGAATTTTTGTTATACGGCGTACCCTAACCAGGGTACCAAAATAGTTTTATTGGGTTACGATGGGTGGAAGGACAAGACCAGGGCGATGGTGCCCGACAGCTATGGGAAACTGCACCCAAGGTTGATCAGGGAGGAGCATGTGTCAGTGACAGGAGCCATCTGGAAGGTACCTTTGGCACTTTGTACCAGAGGACCCGGTGCCACCTGAGAAGCCTGCGTTCAAGGTGGCTCAGGCTCTCTTATGATCTGCTGGTGACATAAGACTCCAGCGACTCACTGATCGTACTGCGAGGTGACTCAACTAGGGCCAACACGGGGTGGAAGGGTGGTACTCACGCCCATTTGGAGAAGATGCTGGGACGCAAGCTCTTCTGGAGTATATGCGTGTTGCACACAAACGAGTTGCCCCTGCGCCACCTTATCACCAGCATCGACGGGCCTACTTCATCTGACACTGGCTTCATGGGTCCAGTGTGCAGTCTGCTGTCCAGCGTGAATGAGATGCAGTACAACGCAGAGTTCAGAGGAGTGCCAGGCGGTGAAGATCTCACGGAGATACCGGAGTATATCCTGGTCAACATGTCCACTGACCAGCAGGTCTCCTACCAGCTGGTCCAGGCTGTGAAGCGGGGCGTTCTCCCGTCCGAGCTGCAGGAGATCAAGTGTGGAAAGGTGTCCCACTCCAGATGGCTCACCACAGCCCAGTCGCTCGTGTACATGTGGACCAGAAAAAGCATGGACTGACTGGCAAAGAACTGGACACCCTGGAAATCCTAGTCAAGTACTGCCTGCAGGTGTACTTCAAACTCTACTACGACATCAAGGTTCACCACAGACTAGAGGACGGCCCCAAGCACATCCTCACGCAGCTCAGAGTGATGAGGTCGCAGCCCAAGAAGGTCCAAACAGCTGTGACCTTCTACGTGCGGACAGGAGCATGGTTCGCACACTCAGAATGTGTCCTCCTCTCGCTGATGGCGAGTCAGAGTGAGGACGACCGCAGGTTCGCCGTGACCCAGATTTTGAAGCTGAGGGCTGGCGAGGAGTATGGGGACACCAGTGTAAGACCTCGCATCACACCCAAGCTGAACTTGTCAGCCACCAGCTTGCAGACACTGATCAGCTGGCAGCCTGGCCAGGTGCACGAGCCGGCATTCACCTGTTCACTGTCCGGGGATCAAATCCAGGAGATCCTGGTCAAGCCATACGAGGTTCCGGAGTTCTCTATCCACACTCAGAGCACCGAAAGAGTCGTGAAGCAGGTGACAGAGGCTGCGGCAGCAGTGGTGGGGCAGCAGGCCAGAGACGGGTTCATCCGGGCTCGGGCCCACCACCGGGAGACCATGCCCTGCTTCAGGTCTAAGAAGGACATGATGGACACGTTCTAGGCCAACGTAGAGGCTGTGACACTGTGATGTAGTGCCTGATGAACCAACTGATCAGAAAGAGCTTACCACGTTAGTCATTTGGAACTCATATTGGTGCATGATGCAATACACAGGACCAACCGGACACTGCGTACTCATTTAAGCATTATTCGATAAGGGTGCAATATAAAAGTGCGATTTTGCATAGTAAGAATTGCTCAAATGCAAAAATGGAAGGAGATAAAATCGCCTTAGAATTCCATTTTACATAGGAAATTGGTATGCCAAAGTTGAGAAAAAGATTTTTTGTTATACGGCGTACCCTACGTGCCCATCTCTCTTCGCTCCGCCCGGGGACCGAACCCGGGACTTCTCAGTTGTGAACCAAGCGTGCTACCACTACACTACGTAGTAGCCCGAAGTATGTGTGTGTGTGATGTGTTTCTTCATAGTCTTCATCATGCACGGGACTCGTAATCGCCAGCTATCACCCTCCCTGAAAGAATTTAGGCTTATAGGACCGCTCGCTGTATGGGTAAGCCTGGGAACTCTCACACCCCCATCCCCTTGCTCAAGATGGACAATAACTGCCTGCTTTTGTCAGTGAAAAACTACACAGAGACTTGAGCGGGTCGATAACCTGTTGAATTGCAGGCGAGGACGTTATCAATTATGCTGGCAAAAGTGTGTGTTTATGTGTATTAATAATAATTAATAACCTATTTGTATATTAACAGGATTGAGTCAAGCTCGTAATGACCCGTCTATTAATATCCAATTATCGTACATTTCTTTAAATATATGCATGCTGCTCAAAAACACCAATTTTATTGCTCTAATTAGAAAACTGTACATTTACACATCTTTATCTCCTCTTCTCTTGTTCAGTTTCTTGCTGTGTACGTCCTCTTAACATTAAGTTCACTAGTTGAAATAAGTCTTATCTATCTATTTCTTTTCTTTACCTGTTACACATTTATACACCATAATCATGTCTCCGCTGATCCTTTTTCCTCCAGCTTGGATAATCTTAACTTTTCCAAGTCTTTCTTCATAGCTTAAACCCAGGCCTGCAACTTTGAAATATGTACAGGGGGGGACAGTGATGGAGTAGGAGAGGCGAACCTATTTAAAATTTGTCAGTATTACTATGATAATATTTGAGCTTCTTAGACGTTCTTTTGCCAGGAGTGAAGAAACTTCCTTCCCCCTGCCACCCTCCCCTTGGTAACGGCCAGATTGTTAAATGTCCTCTTCGGTGGAGAGGGTACGTCGTGACGTAAATGGTACCGCTAAAATGTTTTGAGCCGCGACGGGTCTACGCATCGCGGGGAAGGTAAACACCGAAGGACCAAGCACAGGCCACCTGTTCCCCCTGCCCTTCGCTGGCGCTGAGATCTCCTCTGTACTTTTCATCTTATTATTAGATAACAAGCACATTTCCCTGACTTTCTGTTACTCTATAGCTGTTTATTGACGAAATTAACCTTTATGCGTAATAGAAAGAGTGGTTTGTTGTACAGTAAAAGCCTTATAACTCGGCACGATAGGGGCTCTGGCCCTTGCCGAGTTATTCAATGTGCCGAGTTATGCAATGTCCTCCTCTGATATGGAATAAAAAAAATAAAAAAAATAAAAAACTACACTTACCAGTGAACGGGTGGAATGGAATGTGCTGGATTTTATATCAAACTCAGCACAAATAGCACGCATGGACGCACCTGCATCCATCCTTGCAGCACTTTCACCTTTTTCTGCAGGCTCAGGGCCTCAGGCTCTTCAATTTCATTTCATTCCTGCTGGAGACACCCTTGCATGATGGAGCTGACATCTTGATATACAGTACTGTATGATGTAATCCCAAAACACGTAAAATAGGTGGCAAATTAAAGCAAAGGTCGGGTACCAGCGCGTAGGCTGAGCCGTGTTTTTGTCGTCCAAGCACCGTCTTGGATTACGAATCCCAATCCAATAACACTTGCTGAAATGTGTGTTATACTACTTTGTGATATTTTTTGCAATGTTTTGCATTGATTATTATTTCGGCTCCTACCAAGCTTGTTGTGTTTTTGAAGCAGAAACCAATCCTTTTTCAATTTCGACAAAAAACGGAATTCGTATCCAAGACGGTGCTTTGACGACATAAACACGGCTCAGCAGCTGACAGCCTACATGCTCGTTCCCGACCTTTGCTTTACTTTGCCACCTATTTTACGTGTTTTGGGATTACATCATACAGTACTGTATTTCAAGATGTCAGCTCCATCACACAAGGGTGTGTCCAGCAGGAAGGGAAGGAAATTGAAGAGCCTGAGCCTGCAGGAAAAGATCAGAAGGGCAAAAATACGACTTTATGCGACTGACGATATGCCGAGTGTAAGCGAAGAGATGCAGTTATAACATCGATATGCCGAGATACATTATTTTTTGCCGACTTTCTGTTTACATGTTCACACAAGAGGTTGTGAGGGCATGATATGCCGAGTGAAAACCATGAGATGCAGTTTAGGTGAGGCGGTAGCAGAGTGGTTAGCGTCACCGAATGGCGTTCTCGAAGACCTGAGTTCGATTCCGAGTGAGACCCATAAATTCACTTGAAATCTTTCTGCACCGTCGAGTGGCCTAAGAACACCCACATGCCCTGTCCATTAACTCCACCTTCGACTGTGATTGCATGGGAGGACACAGGGGGCGGCATGAGCCTCTAATCACAGGCGTCAGTCCAGGGCCGGATTAAGGGGGGGGGCTACCGGGGCTCTAGCCCCAGGGCCCCCACTAAAAGGGCCCCCACCATATGTATATTAGCTTTAAGCAGTAATAAAAACATTGGCAAGTTACAAAACCAAAGCATATTTGTCTGTCTGTTTCATCCTTTATCTCTGAATACCAGTCTATACATTAACAATTCTTTGCCAAACATAGGCCTCAAAATACCCACAAAAGTGCTTAATTTTTGTGCGAATATAGGGCCCCCACAGCTCTTGATCCGGCCCTGGGCGTCACTATAACAATCCTGCCTGCGCCACCACGGGCGAGGGCCAACCATCACAGCCCTCGAGTGAGCCTCCAGGGCCTACCATCCCACCCCTGTAGCTCACTGCCTACACGCGCTATAGGCATAGGTGTGAAAAAAAGAAAAAAAGAATAATAAAAAAATAAAATAAAAACTTTGCCTTTGCCATGCCGAGTTATATCAAATTCCGAGTTATACAGTGCCGAGTTATAAGGCTTTTACTGTATAGGTGGACCGGATATCCGCATCCGCATTCGTATCCGCGGATATCCGCATCATTTTTAACATTCGCGTCCGCATCCGCATACGCATCGATGGATGCGGCTATTATGCGAATATTTTGAATTACTCGACACTGTACATGTCGTTGGGGAGAGAGACTCAAAATAATGCGCAACTGGTTATAAAGAGGAAATTTTCTGGGATTTGTGCAGAAATAGAGAGAGGGAGACTCGAAATAATGTGGAATAGGTTAAAACGAGGAAATATTCTGGGATATGTTTGTGCAGATGAGAGAGAGAGAGAGAGAGTCTGAAATACGTCACTCATTCACTCGCCCGCCTCTCGCACTCTAACGATACCTGACCGAACTGATTCAGTCGACCTGAGGTCTCCAAAGAGTGAGGTTGTGTTGGTAGAGCTCTCGGGATTAGAATGGCTACGTCTTCGATGGAGGGAGTTTGGATTGAAGTGGGGAGCGAAGGTGCCTTGTGTGCTTCTGCTGTGGTGGTGGAAGAGAGCGGAGTGGGCGTGGTGCCCGGTGGGGCACCACATACGAGTGAGAGAATGGTGGAAGCAGAGTGCAAAGGAGGTTGTGGTGGAGCACTTAAGGCTATTCCTGAGGCGATTGAAGACCTGAAAATGTGTTTTCTAAGCGAAGTAAACCAAAGACACTCAACTGTCTCCTTCTTCTACAATGAACATTCTAGGACTATCCTTTACTAAAAATCTGAACTGAAAATCTCATATCTCATCTCTTGCTAAAACAGCTTCTAAGAAGTTAGGTGTGCTGTGGCGTCTGCGTCCTTTTCTTTCTCCCTCCCAATTGCTTGCTCTCTACAGGGGCCTTATCCGCCCATGTATGGAGTATGTCTCACATGTTTGGGGAGGATCCACTCATACAGCTCTCCTAAACAGGGTTGAGTCAAAAGCTTTTCGTCTCATCAACTCCTCTCCTCTGACTGACTGTCTTCAATCTTTAAATCACCGCCGCAATGTTGCTTCTCTTGCTCTCTTCTACCGTTATTTTCATGCTCACTGCTCTTCTGAACTTGCTAACTGCATGCCTCCCCCCCTCCCGCGGCCTCGCTGCACAAGACTTTCTACTCATTCTCATCCCTATTCTGTCCATCTTCCTAATGCAAGAGTTAATCAGGATCTTTACTCTTTCATCCCTTTTCACTGGTAACTCTGGAACTCTCTTCCTGTTTCAATTTTTTCCACTTTCCGATGACTTAAATCTTTTCAAAGAAGAGTAACAAGAACACCTCCCTCCCGAACTAAATTGGCTCACCCTCTGGTTTTTATTTTTTCTCAGTAGTACTGTCTTAGGTCTTTATAGGGACTTGGGCACTAAGCGGGGCTTTGTGTTACCCCTCTATTTTGTTGTGCCCCTTGGCCGATTTCCCTTGTGATGTAAAAAAAAAAAAAAAAAAATTGAAAAATTGTTATCAAGAATCGGGGCAGGATGCTCGAACAAATCCGCTCGTAAGGGACAACGCTTACGAATTGGTAATAGGCCTACATAATCTTACGAGGGTGGGCTGAGGGAGATTCTCGTACCGAGCCCGTCACTCCCTACGGTTATCCACGTGGCCCTCTGGGTGGGGAAATATTGGGGATATTACTAGGGATTGTGTGGGACAAATTCTGCTAACACCATCACAGAGCAGCGCCCTTCATGACGCGGCCTTATCTAGCCAATCATCATGCTCCTCAGTGTCAGGGAGCCCCTAAATAAAATTTAAAGAGACTCGTTCAAATGCCGCTGTTTATGCTAAATCCGGCCTCTTTCGAGAAATCGTCCCCGCGGAACGCTTATTTAACGCTAAATAACTCTACAAACGGACTTAACACAAACCTATCATAAACCGTTACGCTAAACCTAAACCAGAACCTAACATAACTTAACCTAAACACTATGTTTTTTCCGGTGTTGAGCTAAATTGGCTGATTTCCGAATAGGGGGCCGATTTTAGAGCATCACTATCGCCAGAATGTTACGATACTGCATATCTGCCACATTAGGCCTTTCAGCGTAATATTCTCCTCACGTGATTACTACAGAGACGTCCCAGGGTGATACCTTGATGCGCTGCATCATCCAGGTTCAGGTCTCGCGTGCCCGAACATAGTATTTATAGACCCCTGCTGGCCGCGCCGTACGTATGTGCCGGTATCCGTGGCCCTGGCGGTACTCTGTTATAGAGTGCGACAAGAACTGGCGCGTTCGCTCTTTAGGTCAGAGCGAAGACACACGGGGGGAATAACACCTCACTGTGAGCACACGTACACTTAGTGTGCCAAGGATAGTAGTAATACTTTCATACAATATCCTTGGGCTTGATGTGTATTACGTGCGGGGTGTCGTACTGAGTAACGTCAGCACATTTTGATTACCGAACCACCAACACACAGCCGGCAGGTCATTATAGGCTGCCAAACTTGTATGATGAACTGTAACGTTTTTTGATTCCAAGAAGTTCGACCGATATAGTACTAATTTAATATATAGTTTGCCCTGATATGAATTTATTACATACTATGAGTATTGTTACTGTTAATACTGTGATACTATATGGTCAACTGAGCAATAAAACATCACATTTTCCACGAGGCCAAGCATCGAAATGGCTCTATAATACACAATAAACATAAAGTCTTATAGGCTGATACAGACTTGTAATTTATTGTTTGTCTGACGTCTAGTCCCCCGCTGGCAAATTTGTCACACCTCCCTTATAGGGCGATCAGCCTGGGGGGTTGGTCGGTATCAAATTAGGGCAGAGAATGCTAATAGTTGTTTTTTGGGAAGGTATAAATGCCTAGAGTTAGAAAACTAGTGGTAGGCATTGGTGGCAGTGAGCTTGTGATGGGAGTTATCACGCCACAGGACAATGTGGGAAACTATCGAAATTTGTGGATTGTCATACATAGACATATAGTAGAGCCCGTGATACTTGGCCTGTGCTACGTGACTTTCTCGTGAGGGGGAAACTGTATAATCTTGTGCACATGCGAAAGTGGCTGTGTTAAACTTTTGGATGCCAAATGGTGTTTTGCCTACGATAAGATCATAACTGATGGCCAGGTACAGCTATCTGCATATACTTTGGCTGTAACAAATGAAAATCTTACAGAGAGAGCAAAATCCTGATGTTACATAGACCTTCCAGGCAGTTAATTTCTGCTCAGTGCGAAGATGGTCCAGCAATAATCCCGTTTGGGGCGGATACTGTAGTCAGACTAATTTGAGGTTACTGGTTAACAGGACACGTCACCAGACGTCCTTTGGAGGCACGTTGTCAGGGTTCAGCCTAAAAGCAGGAATAGTCATCAAAAGGTAGTACATAAGCAGCAGAGTACCGCATGTTGAAGTTTCTTGACACCTAAGATCATGGTGTGCTATGGTAATCCAATCAAAACTTCCATCATGTGTGGGCTGGATCTCCAGCAGCGCAAGAATAAATAAAGATGGAGGAATGATGTGTACGGGTCGTCGTGTCTCAGCCCTCGTTTCAACGCCTGGAGCCAACCTTCTCTGGGAGAGACAGGAATCAATAGACTGCTCATAAGCATTGTGCTTACTTGCGTAAGTCGGGTTCACACACTGGACATTGCCTACTATAGACCTGATTATAAGCATGTGTGCTAATTGGACGAGAAGAGGTTATGCTCGACTGTTCCCGCAATTGGAGACTGGAGAATCGACGCCGACACCAAAACATATTTCGACGTCCATGAACAAACTAACGAAGCTGAAGTACATTCACAGTAATATTGTGGTAAGAGATAAAGTATTGTAAAACAAGGTGTGGGAGACGGGCCACTAATCTTGAACGAGCTGACCGGTCTCTGTTTGGTCTCATCATAGTGATGGCACAAGGGGGCGCATCTCCAAGATGTAAAGGACATCCTGGACAATCTCTTTCATGCCCCACTTGGGACCTCGCTACCGCTGGGGCTCGTCTCTAACCCAGACGGATATACTCACGGAATAACAAACATTGTCAGGATGCTATCCTTAGCCACAACTGTTGCAGAGAATGTTACAGTAGCAGACGTCAACTCCTGACAAATATCCCGGCTTGCTGTGGATCGATGGAATGAAGCTTTAGTTCAAGAGGTACAAGGGTTGATCAAGCTACGTATTGGAGACATTGCCAAGACAATCCTGGTCTATGGCATTGCGTGAAGGAAGTAAAAGTACCCGAATAGATGTTGGGTTTCACACGTATCAGAACAGAATGATCTCTCAAGAAACAGTTGCAGGAGATCGGACACGGGACCGGGTGAAGAGACCGCATGCATCTCGTCAGGGTATACTACACAGCGCACAGATCGTGAGGCAAAGTGAAGAAGTTGTCCTGACACATGAATACTAAAACGAAAACCAGTCTTATTAGCTTCATTGTCAGTGAATGAGGAGGAAGCCAGTGTAACAACGCGGAGAAACTACATGAGAAGACAATTGCTGTATACACTGTAGTATTTAGACTAAATGCTCATACATAAATTACATCAGAGGGACAGCTGGAAGAGGTAACCAATCTCCAGTGCAGCAGGAAGAAGCATATTGGCGCCTACTTTTTCCATGCTGCTCCATGCTGCTAAGACAGGGCTACCAGGCTGGATGGTGAGATACTGCGCAGAGGATACAGATGTCTTTATCATGTGTTTGGCACTTCCAATGACAAGATAAGAGGGCCAGCCGTTATTCCAGAAATGTGGAACTAGATCCGAGAACTCATTATGTGTGACAATCGGGAAAGGTCCTGACCATGATCGGCATAGATGTCTGCACCGAGCTCTTAGTTGGTATATCAATAGCATAGCACTGGATGTGACACTACCAGTGCTTCGCAGGTAAAGGGAAGGCAAGTGCTCTAAAATCGTGACCAACAACAGGGAAATCAGAAACACATTTACACAGTTGGGCAGGAATTGGACCTCTCTCCTCAGAATTGATGGACAAACTATAAGTGTTTTCCACATGTCCTCCCTCTATGTCCCCAAAGCAGCATTCACTAAGGTCAATAATCTCAGGTACCACTTGTTCTGTGTTAAGAAGTTTGAGATAGAGAGTCATCAGCTTCCACCCGCCCTGCGTCGGACTGCTTAGTCAAACAATGCACAAGAGGGCAAACTTATCTTGAGCTGTGAATATTGGTAGAAGAATGTCTTAGCAAGACCCAGCGTTGTATCCAAGTCCCATTGGCAGAGGGTGGAAATTGACATGGATGTAGCTGGGTATTAATGGTAGTGGAAACTTCGGATGGATGGTCGGTCCAGCGACCGTGCTGGCTATCTTGGCCCTACTGGCCTGCAAATGTTTTTTCAAGATGTTACACTGGCCAAAGGTGTACATCTATTCGCTTGGACAAATGGACTTCAAGTGCACTGAATATGATGCGAAAACTGTACATTACTGCGAGCATTCTGTCTCATCAGATTATTGAGGAGAGTCACGGGTCGAGAAATCGACGACATGTGTGATGATTTAATTATCATAAAGAGGTTTTTGTTCAATGTTTATTAGGTCATTAGCGTAGTTATGTACATTATATAGCATATATATGCATAGTACAATACATATTGTATATAAATAGTATCCTGCTTTGATCTTTTGGTCTATGACTTGTATTTAAAAGGCGGATGTCTAAATACATTTTACACTTGAATTGTAGGGAGGTGCGATAACTTCCCTGATGTTACCAACTCACGATTTGAAAATTGGCCCTTAGGGACCAGGTGAAAGTGGTTTCTTCACACCTAGGAGGAAAAAGCCGACATTGTTGGGGACAAAACTATCGAAGCTAGGGAACAATAAACATATGAGCACGTTTTGGAATAACCCAATGAAAAAGCTCTATCATTAGGTTAGTGCCTCATAAGGATCGAAATTTTTAAATTATTTCATAATTATTGTTGTGTTTTTTGGCGGCCTTGTGTTGTGATAAAGGGAGATAACTCATCTAAGATAATATACTGCTGCTGCCACCCACCAACAGATGCGTATCACATGTTTTCTAACTCTAGGCATTTATACCTTCTCAAAAACACTTCTTGGGAGCATTTTCTCGGCCCTATTTGATACCGTGTGAGCAAAAGTTCTGCCACTTCGGGGGGCTGACCGACTATAGGGATTTACGGGTGCTCCCGACACGATCCTCTTAGCCTCGCGGTTCCCAGTGCAAGTGTTAAAAAATGGTATTGAGCATCTCGCCTTAGAGGTCCGCTACGAGGTAAAGTCTTATGGCGAGTAATTACGGGCCCGTAACTCATTTCGAGGTCATAACATCTGCCACAGAGATTATCAGAGATCCGATCTCTTTAGTGTGGTGGTGGGTGGGGTCGGTCCAAGTGGTCTGGTGTGAGGTGCACATGCAAGAGAGATGTACCTAGAAGGGGTTCAAGAGGATCGCAGTGCCTGGTGGCACTTACGCATGTATGGCGGTTGCCTAGTAGTCACCAGTGAATGGAAGATAAGAAGGTGCATGGTTTGAGCATGGACGGGCGCGTCAGAAGCTAGAAAGTGTAAACAATGACCATGTTGTGTGCATTAATTCTTTTCAGGTACTCTACGGGCTGTGCAAGAGGAAGAAGAGAGAAGGTAAAGTATAAAAAAAAGGTCGACGATACCTACTCTCTACCCGAAGGTGTCTAAAATCTGGTTGTTGAGGGACAGTCAGGATTAGGTAGAGTCCTTAGACAAGCAGGAGTTTCGGTGACTGTGGAGACGAAGGATGCGTATGGAATCGCTGTGTTTTTTCCCAGGGAAAGGATTAGGTTATGTTAGTGATAAGATGAGTTTTTGAGTGCATGCCGACCAAGGCGAACAAACCTATCGTCTTGCCGTGGGATTGCGGGAGGGAACGACGTTGAGTGTACGAAGGAGTGAGGATTGTGGCGTAAGGCGTTTCAATGGAGTCTTGTAATAGTAAGATTACAGGGATAGAAGGTGGGGTCCCTTGGTGTGTGGTGTCCTACCAAGACGCTTTGTTAACGACTTGTGGTAGGCTCTCCGGACGTCGGTATTTACCAAAGGAGCGCGATACGATTAGTTAAGAGAACGTGTTTATCATAGCTGGACAGAGAAAATGGCCCTTTTAGTCACAACTGGCTGGCGGATTCCATAATGTCGTGGGGGGACTATCACAAACCGCGCGTAGGAGGCTTAAGGAGTTGGGTTCACCGAGTTCCTAGCGCGAATACTATGATAACGGCTCCGCGACTATGATAAAGACTTTCCAAGCTGTTAACTGAGGGCCCGACAGACATCACTAAAACAGCCTCAGTGAAGAAATATTCGGCTGACAACACATAGGTATGTGTTAGTGAGCTGAGCTGATGCACAGCTGATTAGAAATGCCCGAGTAGACTCGTGTGAGGGCATATTGTGTGCCTACACCCACCTTAAGTACAAACACTTTTAGGTCAAAACATCGCCATCTGGCAACTCTGTTTCGTGTTTACCACAGATATCTGCTCCAGCGAGTACGCATCTATAATTGGGGCCCCCCCTTTATTTTCGGGAATGAATTACTACATTTAACATCTCCTGTGTCCCTGCCTTAAACATGTTCTACTTAACATTTAAGGGAAGAAGTGTCAACGCACCCATCAAACGTGGTCAAAGGATAAAATTTAACTGTTATATAACCATTTTATTAAGAACAATTGACGCTACTCTTTAGCAGAACTCTTATGATAAAACACTTTGTGGCGTATCCACTTCGTATCTACTACGGTAGATTATCACATCAGTGGCTTATGATAAATTGGCGTATGATAAGAATGTATCATAGTGCCAACAGAGTTATGATAAATATTTGTCATAGCTACTGATTAAGTTTTGGTAATTACGGCCCTACTAACAGGCCCTACATATAGGTAATGCCTGTAGGGGAGCAGAAAGTCCCGAGTTCAAATCACCATAGACCAAGGAGCAACTGTCAAATCCCATCACGGAATGGCTGGGAAGAAACCCAACAATGTTAGCGAGAGGGCCTGTTATCGCCGCCGACCTGCGTGGCGACGTAGGAAACACACAGTGGGCAGCTTGAGCCTGACTGAGGAGCCGAACATGCACAGAAAATGGGAGCGTCCACCTAAGACCACTGGTGTCACTATAAAAAGCCACCGCACCACCACGGGGGAAAAAGAAAGACCGAACATGAATGGACGCTCGGCTGACGCCTACAGGCGCTATAGGCTCCAGACACAAGGAAAAAGAATGTATAGTTACGAAGACATATCAAGGAGCAACGGGAACCAGGGGGTGGTCTGTGTGAGACAGAATAGTGGGCTAATTGCAAGATTAGACAACAGACGTTTTCATGTACACAAGATGTGGCACACCAGTAGGGCGCCTAGATTTGAGCAGTACAAGGGTTTACCTACCTTACGGGGATTGTGGAGGAAGAACTACAATGTCAGAGCGCGGACCAATGACGGCAATGAGGTAAAATGTAAACAATACATCGACCTACTCCAGTCCACTGTGGTAGTGGGCTAACTGGAAAGATCGGAACATCAAACGATGTTCGGGGCTGACAGCAATGGCTCTCTGAGATTATCGGGCCACGAGAGCCGGGGCGTGCGGGTCAGTAAGGGGCAAAAGCGCAACAGCCAGAGCACACGGGGCGTACCGTGATGTCAGCGATACTGGTATACAGGAGAACTGTCCAGAGAGGTGAGTGGGTCCAATCGTCCGGGGATTCATGAGGGAGGGCCAGGTGGGGAGGGTCAATATAGATGGTTGGAGGCAAAACAGGATCAGAAAAAGGGAGTGTGTAAGGGGTGATGTAACGAAGGAAGGATTGGGATGTGGGAAAGGTGATAAAAGGTAGAAGGTATGGCAGAGGTGTTGAAGAGAAGGATAGTGGGTGAGAAAAAGTGAAGAAATAAGACTTAGTACTCATATACATTCCGCCTAAGACAGAGTCCGTGGGGGAGAGGAAGAGTATGGAGACATGATAAGAGACACAAGCAAAATGTGTTTAAGAATCGATGGAAAATAGGTGAGAACAATTTTGGAAGGGGAGATTTGTACAACTGCAAAGAAAGTTGCTGGGAAGAATAGTATACTGATAGGAGGAAAGACTCAATACCAAAAATGATAAAAACAAAAACTACCAAGGGGCTGGTATGTGGTGATTTGGTAATGCATACCATTGCATGACTCCGTGGGATTAGCAGAGAACGACACTATTTCAGGAGGTTAGCGGGAAGAACCATTCAGACTAGACCTACAATTGACGAAAGAACTGGAGTAATTAGTGAAAAGTAAATTATCAGTGCCGCACTTGGAAAAGGTGTACCATGTACTTATTGAATTTGAAATAAATGATGCAAAAAAAGAGGGGAGGATAGAGAAAACTGCAAGAAAGAAATACAATTAATGGAAAGCAAGACTTTGAGCAAAGATTAAAAACATTTTTCGGAGAGACAGACTGGATCATTTCCATGCAGCCAGGAGTACCAAAAAAAATTGGATATTCATTCCGAATTTACACCAAGGAATAAAGAATTATGTTACATGATAGTTATACAGAGAAAAGAAAAAAATGCATGGTTACGCAGAAAATGTGATGTAGCAGACTAGAAAGAGAAAAAACAGCGGAATAGTTGGAGGAAGAAGGAGGTATCAACCTATGGGAGAATACCAAAACAACTAGAAAATTGAATATGATAAGAGTACGAAGAGAAACACGAAGTAACTATGAGAGGAATATAATAGTAAAACTGTAAGAACGAACCGAAACTTTTCTATAGATATATTAATGAAAAAATGAAAAAAGGAAAAATAGATAATCTGAAGGTAGAAGGCAAGGTGTAGCGAAGATGCATTAACAACAGGCCCGAGGTGATGAATGAAGTGCTTACCAGACTGTATTTTACAAGAGAAAGTGAATTTAAACGAAAAATATATAGCAAAAGAAATAATAATGGAAGAACGATAAAGTAAGACGTAATAAAGTAAAAAGGCTTACTGTAAGTCCAAGATATGAGAAAAGCCTACCCGGGTCCAAGATGGGAGTGTCTAACTGGAAGTGAAAATAGTGCATTAACCAAACTAGCATGAAGTTACATAGTGTAATTGAGAGTTCACTCAAAGAGATCAGAGTCCCGCTGATTGGAAAAGAGCCATATTGTTGCCATTCACAAAGGAGGAGACAAAGAAGAACACTAATTACAGGCCAGTGTATCATTAACAAGTGTAGTGGTAACAATGTGTGAAAAAATTGTGAAGGACAGATTGGTTGAATATTTGGAAGAGACAAACACCTTTGCAGGTGCCAGTTTGGATTTTAGAGGAGGAATGTCATGTACAGACGAATTTATTAAGCCTTTTACTCGAGGTGATCGATGTGACACAGGGAAAAGAGTAGGGGGTGGGTCGATTGCATAATACTTGGACCTAAAGAAGGCATTTGACAAGGTACCTCATAGGACTGCTCCTGGAATGCTAGACCATGTAGGAGGATTGGAAGCGGTGGTTTGCTGAGTGGATGGAAGACTTTTTGAGACAACATAGAGATGAGAACGTAAATAAAGATCAAAAATCGAATGGTGCAGTGGTGATAAGTGGAGTTCCTCAAGATCATCATTGGCGCCCGTGATGTTCTTGTCTATTAAATGTATGACAAAGTAGGAAACAGTTTATATGATTTTATATTCGCTCTGGATTGATGCTAAATTTGACATAAGAAAGTAGAAGTAAAGAGACTGTGAGGTTACAAAGATCTATATAAGATTTCAGGATGAGGATCAACATGGGAGATGGAGCTTAATGCTAAAAGTGTACGAGTGATGGAAGTGGCGCGTAGCAGAAAGAGACAGAGGAAAGTATTCGATGGGACTGAATGGATATCAAAACAGAAGGTCGACAAAGATCTGGGAGTATGGATTACAGGAATATTTGTCATCTGAGAACGCACATAAACAGATCACAGGAGTATCATTCATTGCTGAGGATATAAGGAATGGCATTCAAATATCGGATGAGGTATGATTAAGAAATTGATACATCTTTGAATTCGACCAAGGATTGGAATATGGCGGCAAGTGATTTGGTCACCACATAAAAAGAAGGATATAAGGAAATTGAGAGAATACAAAGAGCAGCTACAAAAATGGCTCCAAACCTGAGAGATTTAGCCATATCGAAGAAAGACTTTCATGACTAAAAACTCCCACTCTTGAGAAAAGGAAGAGAAGGGGAGATTTTATAGCAATGTATCATACCCATATGATACAATGTATCATATCAGACCCATCAATGGGTCTTGAAAAAATTGACTCAGAGAAGATCTGTTTGTGTGGGACGATTAGAGTACATAGGTCATAAAGAAATGGAAAAGGACAACATGCAAAGGGATATAAAAAAAATACAGCTTCCCGTATGAAGCATACGAAGCCTGGAACAACCTTGATGCAGAAGTGATAATGCCAAGGAGAGTATTCAGGACTTCAAAGGCAAGCTGTATAATAGTAGATTTGGAGACTGAGGGACAGTACGAGAATGGCTCTTTTTCCTGGATGTTACAACTAGGGAAACAAACAAACAAACACACACACACACATCCACACACCCCACACACACACACACAACACACAGCACACACACACACACACACACACCACGACACACCACAAGTGCACACACACACTTACAACTATTAAACAAACAAACACTCACACACCACACACGCACGACACGCACGCAATACGCACAGCACTCACACTCCTCACGCACGAACAGCACTGCACGCACAGCGTATCTCACGCACAAACTACACCCAAATAAACCCCAAGCGACACACTACCACACCACAACACACACACACATTTATTTAGTATGAGTACACTGAAGTGAAGACAGTTGGTAGATATTCTGAAGATTTCAAGGCCGTGGGCACGAGAAGCAAGTCATGTCGCTACGTTACATATACGCAACCGCCAGCCCTTGGTTTGAAAATTGAAGAAGCGAGAAAGTAATATGAATAGAAAGGGAATGTTCTCATTGGCCTAAGAAACCGTGGTTTAGTGAGAACAGAAGATGAGGTCCAAGGATGAGATGCGTATGATGATCACAGATTGGAAGCTAGTTTAAGCCGATAATGTTGTCAGAAGTTAATATGAAGGAGTTTTTGAGGAAGTATCAAGACATCTAGGGTTGTAACAATGAGCGTGGTCCGACCTGGGAAATTCATGGTCCTCCCCAGATAGGGACTCCAGGATTATTTATTCTTTTCATATTTAATAATTTTGAGTGAAGAGAGTGTAAGAATGTAAGTCCATGTATGCAGAGCGAGTAGTAAGAGGAGTGGCCTGTAGAGGGCACCTGTCAAGCCTGTTTTTTCCTTGTGTAAACTGAAGACACTGAGGATAGGGTCAGAGAGGACAATTGGAGTGTCAAAAGATGAATCTGCAGCACCCTACTTTTCCTGCCTTCCTCCCCATTAAGTACCTTGGTCCCCGTAGCATTTCACCTGGTGTGTAGTTGACTACCTATACATAACATTTACATACAGTATAGTTCCCAAACTTAAAATCCATCAACGAAATCATGCTTACGCAATTGCAGGATATGCAGTTTATGGAAGTGCCCTGCACTGGGACTGAAAAAATCCATGATACTTAAACAGCATCGTTAAACACTCAGATTCGTTCATGGGGCTATTTTTCAAGTAAGGGAAGCTTGTCTTTCCTAAAAGCTTCAAAGTGAAGGAAGTGTTTATCTAGAGCTCCTGGGAGGTGCTCATCAGGGAATGTTCAATTTGATTGGATATATGAAAAGAAAACAGGATAGGATTATTACAAAGAATCTATCAATCAGAATGTAAAGAAGAGTTACTAAGAAGACTTTGAAAGAATGGCAAGGTAGCATTTGGAAAACATTAGATAATATAAAGTATCCACAGAGGAGGAGGACCATAAGAATGTGGTAGATGTATAAAATGATGATGCTTTATAAATTGGGAGCACATAGTTTTAGGGTATTTGAGAGTGTGGCAGTGCTAAGGAGAGTGAGACTTGAGTCTGTAAATGATAAAGTATATCGAAAGGAGTGAGTGGAGACCTGCCATGATCACCTTGAGAAAGTTTTAAGGAATGTGTAAGAACAAATAAATAGATGGTTTCCACCCTTTATCCTCATACCTTAGCTGCCTTATGCTTAATGCAGAAAATATATACTAATGCATTCTAATTTTCCATGTCTGAAATAAGTTAAAGAGTGTATAAGAAAAATATTAGTCATATATCATTTTTTTTTCAGATACAATTTTCTCCCTGCGATCAGATTACCAGGTTTTGGCATGGCCCCAATCCTGCCCAATGCTTCAGGCACTGCAGAAGTCTGGCTCAAGGCCCTCGGAGCACCCCCTCAGGTCCATCTGGTCTATCTCGAGGCAAGACCCTGCCATGAGAAAGGACCTCAGGACTGGCAAAAGGATCTCAATTCACACTGGTATAAGAAAGAACCATGCCTTTCAAAAAAGTGCTATAAATTATTCTACCCAAAAAGTTTTGGCAACTCAATCTATGGATCTTTCTGAATTCTCTAGATTTCATTTAAGTGCACTGAAAATTTAATTTTGTGTAGATATTCTGACATTTGTGAAATAATTAATTTCTCAATTGTTTTCACAGATGTTTTTTTACTCAAAGAATTTCTTAAATTATTTGAACTTTTAAGGGCTCAGTATTATTAATTTTATGTTCTATTTTTTTTTGTTTTATTAGATTTGTTAAATAAAAATTGTTTTTAATTATTTTAAGTCTATATACTTGGTCATTGATTTTACATTTAGTAGTGATCTACATTACATATTTGCTGTTCACTTTATAGCGGGATTTTCACATAGCATTTAGTTTTAAAATATCCTTAAGCTTGCAGTGGGAATCAGTCACCACCATTTAATATATTATCATCGAACAGTATTTCTATGTAGTTGTCAAGTGTCACTTTGAAAACATGGACTAAGTCTTGCAGTACAAATCATGAGCATTGAGACTGAAGTTCTTGATACGCTACTTACTATATTTTGGAAAATATTGTTTCTGGCTAGTACTCCTATGCCCTCCCACATGCAGTATGTAAATAATAGGAGACACGGCTACTAAAAATATAAAAAAACTTATTCTGGAGTGTGCATATACAGTAAACCCTTGCAAACTCTGACTAACCAGGCCTTCCTTTGTGAACTGACCTAGGCCAGTCTTCTTCTTTTTTATTTATAGATAGCCTGAATAAATTATTGCATTGAAAAAATTTATTCCATATTAGTGATAAATCAGACTTAGGTATAACATAGTTGAGTATTTGAAATCTCCAGTCTGCTTGAGAGGAAAGTCAGTGATCCTATCTTTTAGATAGGAACTCGTATTTTTTGTTTTCTTTTCAAGGCATTTCAGTGCCATTTCTACCTTGGTTTGTCTATCTTGTTTAGGCCCCCAATGAAGGTGATACTCAGTGCTTAGCAAAATGTGGGTTGCTGAGTGTGAAGAACCTGTTATTTGCTCGTCAGCAAATGCTCAGTGCTAGGCAAGCCATGAGCGACAAACTGTCTTGGAAGACCTACCTTTACTAAAACGCATCCCTATTTCTGCCCTTCTTACTAATGCAATAGTTAACTATTACTTTCAACTATTTCATCCCTTTCACTAGCTAACTCTGGAACTATCTTTCTGATTATATTTTTCCACCTTCCTACAACTTAAATTCTTTCAAAGAGGATGTCAAGACCTACCCTACTAATTTGGCCAATCACAATTGGAATTCTTTTACTGTTTCCTGACTGCCGTTTGGCAATCAGGTACCATTCCTCCTGAACTGGAAAAAGGGATTGGTTGTCCCTATCTGGAAAGGGAAAGGGAAAGGGACCGCAGGAACTGCAACAATTACCGTGGTATTACACTGATCAGCGTCCAGGCAAGGTGTTTGGGCCCATCTATTGCTGACACAGATTTACAGTCATCTGCTGAAGCTTCAGAGACCTCAGCAGTCGGGTTTACCCCCTGGTAAGTCCCCAACGGAAACCCTATCCTAGCCTTCGTGTCCTGGTGGAAGCCGACGTCATTTCGAAGGGGGTGCTTGCAGCCTATGTTTGATTTTCAAAAGGGTTTGACTCAGTGCATCAGAGTCACTCTGGGATCTCTGCAACCTTGCATGATTCCTGCAAAGACTATTAGTCTGATGACTGGCTTGCCACTCTAGGGCTGAGAGTGCTGTGAAGTGTGGGGGAGGGGTATCCACTTTTCTCCTGTGAATACAGGGGTGAGGCAAGGGTGCGTCCCTTTCCCCATCACTTTTCAACCTTGTATGGACTAGGTATTGGGCAAGGTTGTAGATCAAAGTGATTGTGGAGCAAACCATCGGCAACACCAAGATCACAAATCTTGTTTTTGCCGGGTGATGCAGTAATCTTTGCTGGGTTTCTGATTGCTTGGGAGGTCCGGGTGATGGCTCTTTGAGGCGCTGCAGAGGAAGCAAACCTTTGGGACTTGAAGGGCTCCTGGCTCAAGACCAAGGTCCCGGTGTTTTTGGGGGCTTACTAGATGAAACAGTACAGTCCTTTCATGCATGCGGCAGGACATTGAGATCTTGGAAAGTTTTACATACCTTGGTACGCAGTCCCTTAATGACGGGGGGTCACGTCCCGAAGTCTTACGGTGTGGATTGGCATAGTCACACATATATATATACTACCGCAAAGCCGCCCTCTGGGCGGACCTTTTTGGCTAGCTCCTGCGGAGGGCTAAATTTGGGGGGCCTTGGCCCACCATCTGTGTTTTGGTGGCCGGCCCACCAAACACAGACTCTCCAGATAGCCCCTTCTAACTTTCCTGAAATCATGGGTGTAAAAAATTATGTATTAATGCCAACCCATTCACATACCCAAACCCCAACACCACCTTCACATCCCCCCCAACCCATTCACATCACCCCCCCCCCATTCACATCAACCCCCAACCCATTCACTCACCCATTACCCATCACCCCCACCCATTCCACTCACCCATTAAACCCCTACCCACACACCCATTCACTCACCCATTACCCATCACTCCCCACCCATTCCCTCACCCATACCCCTCACCCCCACCCATTCACTCCCCATTACCCATCACCCCACCCATTCACTCACCCATTACCCATCAACCCCACACCATTCACTCACCCCAATTTACCCATCACCCCCCCATTCTCCCCCCACCCATCACCCCCCACCTATTCCTCCCCTCACCCATCACCCCCCCCCCATTCACTTCCCCATTACCCCCACCCTTTCCCCCATCACCCCCCCCATTACCCATCACCACCCCCCATTCACTCACCCATTACCCATCACCCCCAAAATTTCCTCTCAATTTTCCCCCCCACTTTTTTCCTTCACAACCCTAAACCCCCCCCTTACTCAAAAATAAAAAAAAAAAAATATCATAATCACCCCCATAAGTTGTTTCCTTCCTTTAACTCCAAACTTTTTTAATTCTCGCCAAGGGGGCACATAACAAAAAAAAAAAAACAACACTCATAAGTGCTAAAACCTTTCCCTTAATTAAAATTATATAGGGGTTATAATATAAAAAAAAAAAAAAATAAAAAAATATATATATATATATATAATAATATATATATATTTTATATATATATATATATATAAAAATAATGATTAAACCCTTATATAATATATTTTTTATTATTTTTTTTTTTTTCTTCGGTTGGCCCCTTGTATTAGACCGCTTATCGCCGCTTAAATTGTCAACTCAACATTATTTATTATTTTCTCATTTTATTTTGGAATGCTTGGGTTTTAAGGGGGTTTTGATGTATCACATATTAAGGATATAATATTATAAGGAAGGCCTGTGTTGCTAGTGATTTAGTGGTAGAAGGTGTGTATTGTTTTAAAACAGTGACTATTAGTGTTATGGCGTGGCCGCTGCTACGTCTCCCTGTCACCTCAACACCCTAAATCACCCTTATCTAAGGTGACACGCAGTGCTACACTGACCTAAATAGTGACACGTGCATAGAACTGCACTTCTCAACCATATAATATATATAATAATGAGAATTAGTCATGATAATAAGCAATACCTTTAGAAGCCACAGCTGAATCTGGCTCGTCGTAATTTGTTTACCTTTCACTAGAGCTTGAGCTTGACTAGCTACACGGTCTGGTTGTGTTTGTGATTATTTCTCATTTATTTCACGTGTAGGAGCGGACCAAATTCAGCATGTAGTGCCAGTCACTGTTTACCTCCCAACATAGCTACACAGTCTGGTTGTGTTTGTAATTATTTCTCATTTATTTCACAATTTTTTCCGTTTTTTTTTCCTATATTTTTCCATCCTTGGGAAAATACCCTCGCTATAACGGACAATCGGCTATAACGGACTCCTCCTCCCCCCCGTTAGTCCGTTATATCGAGGTTTGACTGTATATATGTGTGTGACTATGCCAATCCACACCGTATATATATATATATATATATATATATATATATATATATATTATAATATATAATATTATATATATATATATATATGAAGATGAAACAGTACAGTCTGTTCATGCATGCAGCGAGGACATTGAGATCTTGGAAAGTTTTACATACCTTTGGTAGCTCAGTCCTTAATGACGGGGTCACGCCAAGAAGTCTTACGGTGTGGATTGGCATAGTTCACACATATATATATATATATATATTATATTTATATATATATATATATTATATATATATTAATATATTATATATATATATATATATAATTGTATATATATATATATATAGTATAATATATATATATATATATATATATATTATATATTGTGAACTTGCCAATCCACACCGTAAGACTTCTTGACGTGACCCACCGTCATTAAGGACTGAGCTACCAAGGTATGTAAAACTTTCCAAGATCTCAATGTCCTCGCCGCATGCATGAACAGACTGTACTGTTTCATCTAGTAAGCCTCCAAACACCTGGACCTGTCAATGCACAAACTGGGACGATACCTTATTTAGAATGCATTATGGGCATTGATAAGGGCTAAAGGTTCACATCTTCACGACTCAACGGCGACCAGTCACGACTTGCTGAGTCATGCTGTGTCGGCGCCGGTCGTCATGTGGGTCGGCGTCAGGCCCAGACTGTCGCTATCGTGTCGTGGGAGTCGTGAAGCGGCGCGCGGGGGGTGCCGACTGTGTGGTGCATGCTACAGTCAAACCTCGATATAACGGACTAAAGAGGGGGAGGAGTGGTCCGTTAAAGCCGATTGTCCGTTATAGCGAGGGTATTTTCCCATGGATGGAAAAATTTATGAAAAAATCGGAAAAATTGTGAAATAAATGAGAAATAATCACAAACACAACCAGACTGTGTAGCTATGTTGGGAGGTAAACAGTGACTGGCACTACATGCTGAATTTGGTCCGTTCCTACACGTGAAATAAATGAGAAATAATCACAAACACAACCAGATCGTGTAGCTAGTCAAGCTCAAGCTCTAGTGAAAGGTAAACAAATTACCATGAGCCAGATCCAGCCGTGGCTTCCAAAGGTATTGCTTATTATCATGACTAATGCTCATTATTATATATATTATATGGTTGTGAAGTGCAGTTCTATACACGTGTCACTATTTAGGTCAGTGTAGCACTGCGTGTCACCTTAGATAAGGGTGATTTAGGGTGTTGAGGTGACAGGGAGACGTAGCAGCGGCCACGACATCACACTAATAGTCACTATTTTAAACAATACACACCTTCTACCACTAAATCACTAGCAACACAGGCTCCTTCCTTATAATATTATATCTTAATATGTGATACATCAAAACTCCTTAAAACCCAAGCATTCCAAAGTAAAATGAGAAAATAATACAGTTATGTTGAGTTGACAATTCAAGCGGCGATAAGCGGTCTACATGCAAAAAAAAAAAAAAAAAAGTCATGCAAATGGAGTCCGTTATATCCGAAGTCCGTTACATCGAGGTTTAACTGTATATATATTCTATACACTCGGGGAGGGTCTGCACCTCCAAAATTTAACGGAAAAAGTCGGCTCCGTGCTGGGACTCGTCGCCGAAGAGTCCAAGCCTGGCGCTGACCAGTCGGGGCATACTGCGACTGGAGCATGTGCTATTTTAGTGCGGGAAAGATCAATCTATCCCACGCTTTCTCCCTATCGACGGAGAGAGAGAGAGAAGAAAAAGAACGGAAATTTTAAAGATATTTATTGATATTATTATTATTATTATCGTCATCATTATCCACTACAAATAGAGCAGTATCTTTAGTACAGTATCTTTAGCGCTATACTACTGCTTCTGCAGTATCTTTAGTGCCTTGGCGATTGTTATCACCATGTCGTAGTTATTGTGTTCAATTAATAACATTAGGAGGCACATAAATATTTGTGGCCTAGTCAAGGTGGGCAAGTATGTGGGCAACAGTGTGACCGACATCGGTGGCGTGGAACTAGTGGACGTGGAATAGATAAAGAGAGAGAGAGAGAGAGGAAAAGCGGAAATTTTTGAGATATGTATTATATTATTATTATTATTATCATCATCATTATCCACTACAAATAGAGCAGTACTTTTAGTGCAGTATCTTTAAGGCCAGTGGTGGATTTAGGGGGTGCCGAGTAGGCCATGGCCTAGGCACCCGCAAGGGCCCCGCACCCCAGAGGAAATAATATTTTGCAATGAAATCTGCATGCTGGACCTTTCTTATTTGCTATAACACTGTTACATTGCATGTACCATAATATGCCACAAATTAGTACCAACATAATATAAAATATGGGTGGAAAAAGTTTCAATTAAACTAATCTGAAATCTGAACCACATTTGGTAAAATTCAAGAGTCCTTTCCCGCCCTTATTAGTGGGTTTATTTTCTCCAGACCTTCACAAATCCCTTCAGATAACTCTAAAACGTAATAATAAAGTGGGGGAGAGTTTAAAAAATTGAAAATAAATTACCAACATAACCTCAATATAACCTTACCTGACCTGGTAAAATTGTAGTCCTTTCCCTCCCTTAGATCTCGTTACGAGGTTATTGGTTAGGTTGTTGTGAGGTTAGGTTAGTAATTTTATTTTGGGGGTCCAGGGCGGGGGTAATGTAGGGGGGAGGGGGCGTTGTAGGGGGCATCTCTCCCCCACTTTATAATTACGTTTTAGAGTATCTGAAGGGATCTGTAAAGGTCTGGAGAAAAAAACCCACTAATAAGGGAAAGGGCTCTAGAATTTTACCCCACCCCTGTTTAAGGCTATACTGCTTCCGCAGTATCTTTATAGTGCCTTGGCGATTGTTATCGACACCATGTCGTAGTTATTGTGTTGAATTAATAACATTAGGAGTCACATCAGTACCGACATCGGTGGCGTGGAACTTCACTACACAAGCCAAGGTTGAACAGTGGTGTGGGGGATGGGCCACAGCGCTGCCCACCATCTACAATCACATGGCGTCAGTCACAGCACGGCTGGGAACAGTCGCCGCACGACTCGTGCTGCGACTGTCGGTGACTGTCGTCGCATGACGGCAACCCAATATTGGCGGTTAAATTTGTTTTAGTCTGCGACTGTCCGGGACTATCGCCAACAATCGCGGACTAGTCGCCTAACTACGGCAACCCGAGCCAACCACGCCAATTTTGGAGCTTCAGCCCCCCCAAAATCGGCTGCAGTCAGCACCGACTGGATGACTCAGTAAGCCGTGACCGGTGGCCGACGCGAGTCATGGAGATGTGAACAGGGCTTTATATGCTGCACTTTTCAACAAATAACAATTCCTTGTGGCAACAGTGGTAGGACTGCCGTCTGTCACTGTTGTCACACTGTCATTTAGCTATTGATTTGTAGTGCCCGTGGCGTGGGAGGTGTGTACTGTGTTGCATTGATTTTCGTATTTATTATTATTTTGATCTATCAATATCTGATAGATCTCCCTAAGATGATGAGGAATTGGCAACGAATTGAGGATCAAAGCCGTATTTCAATAATTTAATTTGTGTTATGCTGAGCCTGACAGTACTTTAGCAAAATTTGAAGGATATATATGTATATGAAAGTGTAAAACAGATATCAACTTTCAGGCTCTTATTTCTTATAACTTACTAAAATTGTGACTTGTCTACCGTAGATAACACTATAGTCGCCAGGACAACGTTTCTTTTCGATTTACAGACGTCTGGTGGTGTTAATACTTACTTTTCTATATCCATGATTTCAGGAAATTTAGAAGGAAATGTTTTTATTTTCAAAAAGCCCTAACTCTCATCCCCCCCCCGCCCCCCCTCCCAGCCTTTCCTCAAAGTGGGCTGGTTAACACCAAAAGTCCTGGGCCGAAATTAAGTCCCCAGTCCGCCCTTGCATTAGACCAAATTGTTGGTCTTGGTCCCACTTGGCCAGCGGTTTTCTAGGCTATTTGAACCGTTACGTGGTCACTCAAACAGCGTTCGTTTGTGTGATATTAGTCTTGCAGATGGGAAATATTCATGTACATATAAAAAATATTTATAAACATGTTTATCCTGTCAGTTAAGTACACTTGTTTATCCTTTAGATGCTTCAGGATAAACGAAAGCTAAGAATCACAGGAACTAGTATATAAAGTACTGGTTAGTAAGGGTTTACTGCATATATTGTAAATAGATTCTAAGGAATATATATGTGTTATGCTAACTAGGTAGAGTTATGAAATAATGGTAGCGAATAGGAAAGCACATGTAAGGATCTTGATGTGCCAAAACTGAAATATGATCATATCACTCAAGGATTTTTTGAGATTAGTAGTATACAATACATTGAGATAGTAATATCAGTATTTTTTATAGTGTAATGTCAGAGTAACAATGAACAGTATTCAATATTGTATTTGTATTCAATTCGGCTTTGGCTTGAATTCAATTCAATTTGGAGCACGTTAAACTAATGTTTACAGATACCATATAAAATATCATGTTTTGTTATCTAAGTGTTAGCCTCTTCAAATGTTTTTATCATTATTGAAGGCTACCTGTACCTGCCTTCAGTATTATGAAGTAATGTGTGGTTAACACAGGACCACTCTGCATCTCTTGCTTATCAGGTTGCTAGCAGTAAGCATGGAAGTACCATTTGCTTTCTTCCGAGGACAGTGTTTGCAGAGTTGATTGTGTCACTCTTCACTGAGTTCGCCGAGTTTCAGGTTTGCAAGTAGTTTATACCTGACATTCTTTGAGGCCTGTCACTGTAAACTGCGCTCTGGTATTAGAAAACATCTTCATAACTCATATTTAATATAATCTTGTTTCCCACATTATGAATATAGTTTAAGTATAAGTACAAGCCCTGAATGATCCTGATCCATATAGCTGATGCTTTTAAGGGCATAAATCTTTCTAGTTTTGTACATGAACCACTGCCTACATTTATTGATGTGGTTCATTTGGCCTCTTGTGTACCAGATGCATGTATGTCTGAAAGAGTAAGTCTATAAAAGTCTAATGTTGTGTATTAATGAATCTATCTATCTATATATAAATGTCCTTTCCTTAGAAGAGCCCCAAGGGGATGGCCGCGACAGAGAAGTCTTTGTTTTCCTGCCCTTGCATTCCCTCCTTACATGGGTACTCCGTAGTGTAGGGGCAGCACGCTCGATTCACAACCTGAGAAGTCCCGGGTTCGATCCCCGGGCGGAGCGGAAAACAGTTTGGGCTGTTCCCGAGCCCCTGTCCACCCAGCAGTGAATGGGTACCGGTGTCCGTGTGGGCAAGTGTCTGTTTATGAGGGAATGTCTGTTTACTAACAAAGGCAAAGAAAATGGGAGTTGAGGGAATAACTATTAATTTAAACAGGATTTTCTTGAAAATAACCTCATTGTGATTCCCACACAAAGTTACTATTATTAAAGTAAACCTAAACCTAACCTAACTTAACCTAACCTAACTTAACGTTTTTCTAACCTTACCTAACCTAGCGGTCTGCCGAAAAGGGAGAGCGCGTGGAGAATATGCCGCCTGGACATGCCTTTGTTGATAAAGTCAAAATTAGTAATTACTCCCTCAACTCCCGTTTTCCTTTGCCTTTGTTTAGTAAACAGACATTCCCTCATAAACAGACACTTGCCCACACGACACCGGGTGTTAGCCGGGGGTTTATAAACCCGCCTCCCGGGGTGCTGGCTTCGGCCAACACTATAAGCACTAGCAGACAGCTCTCTAGGGGTAGTCTGATAGAGAGCTGTCTGGTTACAGTGGAGATCCATCTCAGCTGCGTCGATAACTGACAAAATTCTTTAAAAAAAACAAAAAAAAACAAAAACATGCCCTAACCATCTCATTTTTCTCTTGCCCCTTTCTCTTACATACTCTAGCTTTCTTTCCTCCCATTTTAATGGGTATCGTCCTCCAAGGGCGGCTGCCATCACGTCTACTACACTCCTACTAGTGCAGCAGATAGGTGAAAAGATTGTGGGTTTGATGATAAAAGCATATAATTTGGCTCACATTTAATACATACTACTAGGAAGATTTTTGGATAAGGGACTTTTGCACATTCCTCCTGGGCCAAATGGCGGCCATTGTAAAAATGGCCATGATCGGGTATTACACAACACATAATTTGTAGGAGCTGTGCACGTTTATGAACTGGACATGCATGAAGTGATGCAATATTACTTAAATATAATTGGGATCCCCAATTTCAAGGTCATACACCTTACATAATCGATTCAGGGGGCCTATTCACTGATCTATATTACATGGATCGCGGATTTTGGGCTAGCTGTGGCCGAGATACTGAAGTCAGCCACCAGCCGCCATCTTGCCAATACCAAAACAAATACAGGGCCGGCCCAGGCAGTGGCTGGGTGTTGGCTGCTGGCATGTGATAGCCTATATTACCACCTACTACTACTATTAACACCTACTACTATTTACTACTATTACCCCCTACTACAAATATTACCCCCTACAACTACTATTAACACCTACTACTACTACTAAACTTCCAACCTAGTAAAAGTCGTTGAACCTTCCACGTCATTTATTTAGGGTGATACCCCAGACAACAGGTGTGTTGCGAGGCCGTACAGGTGTGTAGTGAAAGTGTCTTGCGAGGCCGTACAGGTGTGTAGTGACAGGTGTGTTGCGAGGCCGTACGGGTGTGTAGTGACAGGTGTGTTGCGAGGCCGTACAGGTGTGGTGACAGGTGGGTGTATAGGGTAAAGCGAGAGAGGCTAAGAGTGCGATGTTAGCCCCCGAGTGTGTGTTTTGTGTCTGACCTAAAGAGCGAACGCGCAGTTCTCGTCCACTATAACGGCATCACCCCCAGTACCGCCGCGGCCAGGGGTACGGCGCGGGCCCATTTGGTCCTAGAAGCTACTCTCGGGGATTACAGGAAGTTTAAATGAATAAAAAAACTTTGGTCTAATCAAAAAACCTATCTTAATTAGGTTTTGAATTGAAAGTAATTTGTTTCGTACACTGATTTTGAGTATTTTCGTACATACCTGGTGTCATTTCGTAACTCTAGTAGTCAAGTTTAACTCTGAGCTGAGTGTACAAACGACTATGGTTTCATATAGACTACGAAACAACTTTTGGTAAAAATGGACGAGAGTTTCGCGTCGTTTTCAGAGACAACAACTATTTTTTCTTGTCCTACATAGTGCTTGTTGCAATGAGATAGTTTTTTTTTGCGCAACTCCCCCCCGAAAAAAAATAATAAGATAATGAACCTACCTAACCTTATAGGTTTTAATGAACCTAGCTAACCTATAGGTTTAATGAAACCTAACCTAACCTTATAGGTTTTAAAATAAACCTAACTAACCTTATAGATTTTTAATGAGCCAACCTAGCTAACCTTAAAGTTTAATGAAACCTACCTAACCTTATCGGTTGTCATGAAACTAACCTAACTTTAACCACAAAGTACTTCTTTTTTTTTTGTTGTTTTCTTCGCTCAATAAAGTCTACTCATTAGACCAAGCCCGCTTCTTGGAAACGCTATGATCATTTGTATCATAACCGCACTCACGTCTGTAGTATGCATTTTGCTCTTTCAAAACACAGATCACCGTGTAATAGTTTCGTTGAGCAGCTCGTGAAATCTGCTCATGGCCGAAAAGTGCCCGTGTAATACGTCTTTAGTGTCCCTATCTGCTTCCGTTCCCGACTAATTGTTACAGCATAAATATATACTTATTCTATATCTACCTATATCAAGAAAAGTATCCATATCCCCCTATATATTTTTTTAACTATATGTGGATGAGTGAGTGTGGTAGATGGATATGTGGTGGCTGGGTGGGAGTGGGGTGTTGTGTGTGTGGTGTGTGGGTTGTGGGTGTGGAGTGTGGTGTCTGGGTGTGTGTGGGTGTGGGTGTGGTATTGTGTCCCGTGGGTGGTGACGTGTGTAGTGTTTGGTGGGGTTTTGTGTGTTGGTGGTGTGGGGTGGTGTGTGTGTGGTGGGCTGCGTGTGTGTGGTGTGGTGTACTCACTGGGACAGATTTGCCACTTCAGGTCCTGGTCTGTTTGTACAGGACATAGCAGACAGCTTGGCATGACGAGCGATAAGCACACCAGCAGCAACGCAGCCTCAGAAACATGTAAAGTCCCACGCCACATACTGCCGAACAGTTGGGCGAGCAGCCCATCAATTTCATCAAATCTTTCCTTTGTCTACAAATGTTCCCTCGTCCCTCTTGGAGACCCGCTCCACCCCCTAAGGTAGCCACCCCTGTTTCACCTGCCGACTTTAGAGATCCCACTGACTGAGTATTATAGTTTTAAATCCCGCACCAACAGCTACCTGACAATTTAACAGCTCCCTCCCTCCTCTTTCCCTCCCTTGTCCTCCTTCCATTGGCCGCTTCACTAAGTCCTTCCAATCCATCAGACAGAATGAATAACTTTATAAATATTTACATTTCTTTGTTTTTGAAAAAATACTGGCTTATAAGGACAAAATATATTCGTAACACTGAGAGCAAGGTGTTGTAACCATCCGGTGTGTATCCTTAATATATGTCTTGTGTGTGTGTGATTTGTGTGTGTGTGTGTTGTGTGTGTCTGTGTAGATGTTGAATGATGTAGCCATAATATTGTTTGGCAATATCTATAATTAAGTATTTTTAATTTTACATTATGTACTGTATATTCCTCATTGTTTGTGATAGTGTCCGAGAGAGAGCGACGAGAGATAAGAGAGAGAGAGAGAGAGATCGATAAGTAGTATCGAGCTCTCTTCCTTTAAATCTGTCCTATCGTGGATTTCCGTACTAAAGGAGAGCATCCAAAGAAATGAAGGCAGACAATAAGTCCTGTCCTGCTGACTGAGTGAAGGGCAGCGATTTCCCTTCAGGCACGGAAGGCAGGTAGGCCTGCAGGTGAGATTGCGAGGGTCGACAGCATATAGCATCTCTATCTCTGGAAGGCCGGATTGCGGGATTTCCGTCGAACATTGACTAGCACACGAAGTCCTGAAGTAAATCCTGGAGGCGGCGACACATAAGTAATGCCTGCCAGATTATGTTGTCCCTAACAGTACTGCTATAACTGTCATAAAGTCCTGTATGAAGTCCTTACCTTGCCATGTCATGAAGTAGGCAATGCAGGTAAGGAATGGAGAGAGACAGAGAAGAAAGAGAGAGGAGAGAGAGAGAGAGCTGCAGGGAGGAGAGATTCCCCCCCGTGGTTTAACACTATCCGGGAAGGGGGATGAATTCATGGTCCAGGCTTTGATTGGGAAGGCAGTGGGTTGGGGGAGTCACGAGACATATGAAAAAAAACAAAACTTAATTTATTGAAAATACTAACCAGGAAATAGGAATGAGAGGATCCGCAGGCCTGTGTGTTCGCCGAAGTTGTGGGAGTGCTGTACAGAGCATTAGCTATGAAAGGTGAGGAAATCAATAGTATAAAGCTGTTTTTTCAAGGAAAGCTCCAAATTTTATATATCGCCCGTATGCAAAGTTCTGGCAAATTCAACCTCGTTGCATTTATTCATAATTCAAATGCCGCCATCACAATTACCGATCAAAATGAAAATTACTATGTATCATCCATCCCATGTTGTAGTAATAGATGTTTGTGTGTGTAATCTATGTTTTAGAGTGTCTCTGAATACAATGTAGCCATAACTAACTATTTTGAGTTGACACTAATAGCATAATTCAATAAGTGAGAAAAAAAAAAAAGAAAAAAAATATTTAATAATACCACAACTATGAAAGTTGTTACATTTGTACAGCCAAACTATGTTAATATTTGTACAAAACCCCAATTAGCACCCAAATACCCAAACCCTGATTTGAAGAATGTCTAATCATTGGTATTCCCCTTCCGCCTTGCACATCAGAACATGCGAATTTTTACCTATTTACCGCACTGCAACCAGTGCACATTATGGTACACTCCTCCGTGCCGTGTAACAACGAACATGAATTTCCACACCCTACCTTCGCGCCGCAAGATACCATTTTCAGTCACTTCTCGGGAGCACAGTCTCTCTGGTATAGATTTGAACAAGTATCGCCCTCTCTGTACTCCCCACCCCTCACTCATTTGTGTAGCTCATTTCCCTGCCATTGCTGAATCGCATGGTAGTGTTCTATAGCTAGGAACTTGCAGCTGCTAAGTTGGGGATGGATTCTATTCCAAACTTGAAACCAGAATGAGATAAAGGACTCTCTACATGTAGATCGGAAGTACGGATAACAGACGATGCTTTTGTCCAGTGAGATTTGACCGGACAGCCCCTACAGCTTTAAGTAGAAACAACGCTCCTATGCGTGCTCATCTCATCCTGAACTGCTGTCATACTGAGAGAAACACTCAAGCATTCCCAATTGTCATCACTCGAACAGCTGAAGGCCCTTTTTTTCCCTTGATTGTATCTGGAGACACAGTATGCACATCCATGATTGCATGTACAAACATCAGGTTGTTGTTTGATGCTAGAACATCTTCCTGGATTTCCGTATACAGTACACATGCAAGGGTTCCCCGTCCACAGAGCATTAAGATTCATGTTTTGGGGTGCTTGTGCATCCATCATCACCAACAGAGTCAGTATCAGTTCCCCACGACACGACGGCATATTTTGATTGGGACACCATCTATGGCAGTTGATGTAATCATGGCACTTGATACATCAGCCAGTCAGCACTGCAACACTCTGTTTTGACAATTAACCCACAGCCTCATATTTCTCCTTTAATTTTTGATGAATCGGTCCTTTATTCCTGCCATTAACCCAAGAATGCCTTTTTTGATGTTGGTGGTTTTCATTTTCCAACTCAAAGACATGCAGGAGAAGTGTTCTGTTTGCTTCTTCGCTGCTGTTCCGCATGTTTAGTTGAGGAGTCACTGCCATATCCTTCCTAAACACTACTTTACTACCCTGGCCCATGTGAACAAGAACGATGGATCTACTGGGTCACACACCTGGTTGTATGTGGGATCAGTCGGCCATGGCAAGTTTTGAAGAAATGTCCTCCATCAAGGACGAACGTGATTATCGGGAAGTTCTAGATGGTACATTCACTTTTCGCTTGAGAACACTAGCATGGACAAATCTTTATGTTCTTCCTCATGATACCTTTATCGAATAGGAGGGTGCTGTTTTTGGCAACTCTGAAGCAGATATTCCTCCATCTCAGACTCCTCTCGATCACACACTGTGACCCTCAAAAAAAGAAATGAACAATACTGTTCTATTCACTCTCCCCTCAACCCCCGCCCAGTGAACCTGATTTTTGTCACCACTGATGCTGGTCACACGCCTTTTCCGTTTTAATTTTACGTCAGCATAGGTTTCGCCAGTCATTACAGAAGCACCTTGAACAAACTAAATGACCAATATCAAATGCTTGATCTGCATTTACACCCTTGCCAGCAACACCGCTTGCTACACAGACAGGCGTCATGGTCTCCAATGAAAAGGAGAGTGTACTTTGAGCCAGTTTGAGGAAGGTCTCATAGGTCTTTTAGCACTCTGCTGCACTGCTACACCAGATCTACATGCGGGTCAGATGTGTGACTGTGGACTGCAGTGAAACCATTCCGAGGCATCGCATATTGGGGAGGCATCTGGCTCTAGCTGCACACCCAATTTTTGATGTGCTGTCTGTATTCCCTTGACCACTATCCTACCTCCGAAGTCTTCAGCAACCGCAATCATTCTTGGTCAATATTATGGTCGCTGAAGTTTCCACTCTCATAATTTGTCTTTTCTTTTCGGATGGTGAAATCCCTGCTCGTGAATCACAGTACTTGTCTGGAGACATGAATCACTTAAACCTTTCTCTGGTCAAGGTAGAGGCGGGCAGACTTTGCATAATGCAGGTTGGCCAGCACATGGAACATGGGGATCATTTCACTGACGGTATGGAGATGTAAATCCCAATCTCCTGTGCATTCTGCTGCGGATGAACATTATAAGGTACGACTTGTTTCAAATATTCAACCCAAAGCTTTCCATATCGTGACTTTGGGCGACGACTCTTTCATCAGATCAATCCATGATCTGTGTGACTGTTGGACACATATATCATTTTCCACGAACAGTGGCGCAGTCAATCCACGTGCAGCAGATCTGTGGTGTAAAAGCCTGGATATGAGTGAGATTAACATTACTGAACGTCCAGGTGTCTCCATAAGTTGGACATGATGGCTAATACCGACGACAGAAGATGCACGAAGTGCGCGAGCATATGCTGCTCGTCCCATTCATATGGATTCAGTATTGGAGCAAAACATCTATCCCATAGACTTCCAAACCACTACCAACCCACACATATCCAACTGATCCCATGTATACCATGAGTAGGTGAAAACTTCCAAGTCTAAGACAATGTTTTTTAGGTGTGCATGGAATGATTTAAAACAATTTCAGTTGTCTTTTATATAGAGGGGTTATCGAACGTACAGGACAAACACCAAGCCCATGCTCTTCAGTTAGTTTCTGTGCAAAACACAACAGAAGTATATGGTGTCAGGTCAGGCTGAGAGGTCCTGGTTAAACGAATGGCAAGATTGAATCTTACTTCTCTCATGATTATCTCCCTCAACAGCACATTGCATAAACTGCTCTGATGACAGTCCGACACATAGATACCTAGAGAGAACTTGCTATCCAGAACTACCCGCATTCGGACAATTTCAATAGGGATCGGGATCTTTGAGTTCAAGGGTCCCGACAATGACGACTTTATCCAAGTGTTGCTAGGTTTTCTTTACACTTTTTGATTGGACTTTGCCAAATTGAACCTTTGTGAAGCACAGTCTCTCTTAGTTAGAACGGGGAATGACAGACTGATTGTCTGCTCACCTATAGGGGTCACTAATGCATACCACCCTAACATGCCAGGTACCAAGACCGTGAGGGTTCTAACATTGATGTCCAGCATTATCAAATATAAAATTAACAAAATCACCTTCGAGATCATACAATTGTTTCATCTTGTAGAGCAGTTGCATCTATAACGTTGAACCTCCTAGAATCATCCAGCAATGACATACTACTCATATATCTACGTAGTTCTCGAGACTCATACTTGTGATTTGATATAACAGATATTGCTAGCAATATTGGGAGCACAAAATGATCGTTGTCGACACGAGACATTAATCCGTTGTAGCAAGTGCTGTACGGCGGCGTTTCACACCGACACTCTTGTCGCGATTTTGGATTTGATTATACCTCCAGTAGTTCTGTTTTCAACAGTCAGGCACCATTTTATACTGATGTCTTTGTCAATTGTGTCATTGTCGGGTATTTCAGAGTTAAACATATTACAGACTTACAATCATCTTGTATGATTTGCAGCTGCCATATCTATATTTTAATCCTTTTGTCATGTTACTGGACTCCTAATGTAATTCTAAGGATTGTTACTTCATCTACAAAGAAAGTATATATGGTCTGTTTTGAAATAGCACAAGTCCGAACAATGTCCCTGCACCTAACATTGCTCCAATTTTCTGTCCTGTCTCCTTTTGGGGCTTGTACCCTCTTTCTCCGGATCTAAAAAGTCCTCCATCTAAAGTCATAGTTTTCTGCAAGGTGAAACATTGACATTCATCATTGTCGTGTGATAAATTGACACAACTTCTGGAATGCCGCGTGTTTTGCTGCATTGACAGGTCCGGTGGCACCGTTGATATCCATCACGGTTATTCTCGCTTGGAAATGGTTTGCCACATAGAGAGAAACTGACAGTCCATTAGGTGGACTTGACTTCAAGGCATCATAAAATCTACTCATTGGCTACAGCGAAGTCTACTCGAATCTCCCCCTCATCATGGCGATCGTGCCAGCTTTTCTATTCCCAATTACGCTTTGAAGGGTGGCTTTTGTCATAGCAATCATGTGCCCGTACCCGACGTTGCGGTATCTTTGTTTCTCCTTGTGAGTCTATACAGTCTTTGCACATGAGACAATCTTCTTTTATATTTAGAAACTCGAGTTCTTGACTAAATTTTGAAGATGAATGGTGCCCCGATCAGAGTCCAATGGCCTCTTCTTCCCTTTTCCTTTGTAAGAAGTAATACTGCATGGTCGATTAGTTCGCTTTGACGTACATTTACTTACCATGACTGGGACTGCAATTGCAGCCTCGTCCTCTCAAAATATACAGACTGCAAAACTATCTTCTCTCTTCAATTGCTGGCTCATAGAGTCCGCAATGCCCTTATCATGACCTCTCACGATCTGTTGTGATCTGCTTACCGCATGGGGAATACGGCCAAACTCGGCACAATCATGAGGCAGTGCACATGAAAAACGAGAAATTATTATTAAATTATTTATTATTATTATTATAGATATCTTGTGGCTGGAATTATTATTCTTGGCTTAATTGATGCCTTCTCACTCATGGTATTAGTAATAGACTAGTAAATTACACTTTATGGCTAATTTTTTACCTCACAATGCACTAGGACCACTGGGTCACTGTAATAGTTGCCAGTTTTCCGATTTTGGTATTTTAACCATTTATCGCAATTGTTTGCGGCCATCTTCAATTCTGAAATGCCACCAGTTAATTTTTGCAGAACTTTGCACAGTAGACATGCTTATGTTTTCTGGAGCTCCCCTGAAAAAATTCAGCTTTCTCTCTATTTTTTTCTAGGTTTTCTTAAAATTTTACTAATGTCTTCCGTACTACAAGGCTTTGTTGTGGTATGGAAGATGGTGGACAGTTGGACCCAGTGCTGAGCCAGGCTTCCGCGTCCATGTTATTAATCAGTGGGCCTATACATCACAAATATACGCCATTTTTTTTTTTTATGCATTTTTCTTGTTTTTGAAGTCTGATATGAGCATTTTTAACTTAAACTCCACTGCCACTGTGGGAAGTGTGTTTACCCTTTATATTTACTTTACATTGTATTTCAGCCTTACATTGTCAGTGGTACTGTCTACATCATAATTTAAAATATAAACGAATCCGCCGATGCGGCAAAGGCGATATAAGGTGATCAAACCCATCAAACGTACATTAAATGCCAACCCACCCCGTGTACACATGTACGTGATGTTAGTTGGATCTTATAAACTAACAAAATATTCTCCTTGGTAGTAATCATTGTAGTAATGGGGCCTGCAATCCCCAGTGACCTATACAAAAGGGGTTGTGGTTTTGGTTCTCTAAGCCGTCCATTACACTGCAAAGTTCTACTCCTGAGCACACTGTCCTCCGCAGTGGCATAAGTGCCGTTGCACTGGGGTACAGCCTTCAACACATTGCATTGTCACCTCTGCATCCCCTCTTGCCGCCACATCTGAGAAGTTGCCGGCTACTTCGCGTGGGGCCTCCGGGAGGGTTGTCCACAGACGTCCCATAAGTTTGGCCAAATAGGGGATGGTAGCTCTGCTACAAGCAAACCATCATCTGGCCCCAACAGTAGCCAGCTTGGTAGGCATTTTCTCCTATGTGCTGTCTGAGGGCTTCTCGAATGGGCGGGAGAGCATCTATTTGCTCTACGCTTCTGGGTGAAGAGCTGCTTAACCGTGCATTCGTTGAACATGCGTGGCTGCTAGTGCCAATCATAAGGAGAACAACGAAATGCTCCAATTTGTCCCATGCTGTCATCTACAATTGAGGGGTTTGTGTATCGCCCAAGGCAACAGAAGTCGCAGTGACCTCATCACAGGCCTTCCCGTCCCCATGCAGTCTTTTTGTTCCTGCCCTCCAAAGATTGACACATGTATCACACCCAGTGAAGGCATCGAACATGAGGGTAATCCTCGCACTTGTCAGCACCCCCCCTGCTGGGCAATCTCGTGACTGCTAAGAGCCTAAAATCTCTTCCGGTACCGAAGGGCAACCCACACTCATGCTATGTGAGGCTTTCTGCTGCTGCTCACCGCAAGGATTAGACTAAATCCCTTGGTTTGACTGTGCTTTGGAGATTGTACGAACCGGTGCTCTTGCGAACGGTGTGCACAGCTGTTGAACATCAGACTGGGAGATTATAAGTGTATGAAGCTGGTATAAGATGAGTGGCTTTGACTAGTCTTGGATTTGGGGCACATTCAGGATCATTGAAACCGTGCGATGAGTGAATTTGGCACCGACTCTTCCTGGCAGTGGTGTCAAATGAACCACTGAAGGCAGTCCGGTCATCTTCAGCATGTCTCTTCGGATGCTGTTGCAGCTCTAGCCAGATGAATGCCATCACTGTCGGCTCACTGCTCACATGCCCTTGCGCAGGCTGATTCAACATCCTGGTATTGAAGAAAGCAAGTAGGAATGTTCTCGGCTCGCTTGTGCCTCCTCTAAGTCAGGAAATACCTCAAAATTCATTTTTTTTTAGTTTCGGTTGAGTGAACACCACGCCCAGTCAGGACTGCGTTCCAAGCTGCTCCAGCCTTGTGTTGTACAGGGTTGCCAGGTCTATCACGTGAACACTGGTGCCACAGCAGAGTCCAGACGGGATTCCTCATGTAGGCCACCATTTCAGCAAGGGCTATGCCGTGATTTAACGACTCCATTGTTCATTCATCCTCATTCATCTTCGTGCCTCTGGCTTTTGTTGTCAGGGACGGCTAGACCGGGAGGGGGGAGGAAAGGGGGGAAGGAGGAGAGGGGGAAAAAAAGGGGGGGGGGGAGGGGGGGGAAGGAAAGAAGGGGAAAAGGGGGGGGGGGGGGGGGGGGGGAGGGGGGGGGAAAAGGAGGGGAAGGGGGGGAGGGGAGGGGGGGGGGGGGAAAAAAGGGGGAAGGGGGGAAAGGGGGGGGGGGAGGGGGGGAAAAAGAGAGAAAAGGGGAGAAGGGAAGGGGGGGAAGGGGTCACATGGTACCTGATGGCGCCATCGTTGTGTGACGATAGAGGCTACTCCTCACACTGTAGTGTAGAGGCCAACAGGTGGTGAGGATGGAATCTCGATGTGGTCGAGCACAGTTCGTGTGCACGCAGCAGCAAGATCAGAAGGATGAGGTAGTCGGCTTGCAGGGGAGCGCCTTGAACCGCCTTGGCTCCCTCACAGAAGGAACAGCGTGTTAAACGACGGAGGTGTGGTCCGTGAAACTCTGACTCGGTGTACTTCCTTGACAATCTGCAGCTGATGCCACAGGAGTTTTCCTCTTCTCGGCTCGAAACAGTTTGGTTTTTGTTGTATTCTGAGTCTAAACACGAAGCAGCCACCGTGGCTCTGTGGTGCTTGAATGTTGCCTTGACCTAGCCCTCACCATCCATCAGTTTGTAGAGATGCTATAGTCTTGGCAGACAACCGATCTTGCGGAAGGCGGGAGATTGTCTCCAGAGTCCGGTAGCCGGCAGACACCGGTGCTACGCTTTTGGATTCGCTGGACAACATGCTTCTCAGAGTGTCTTTCTGACATAGCACACCTGGTCCCAATGTGTCAGACATGGAAGATGTAATACCAATGAGCCTGGCTGTTGGGGGGGTTTCCAACCCATAAAACGTTTGGCCATTGTCAGTCCCAGTCAGAATACCATTTAGGTACAGTAGCCACCAATGCAACCACCACCGTGACCTGAAGAAGATCAATAACATAATTAAGATTGCACAATGTCTCAGCTCTAGTACATATTTAACAAGACAGATCTGTCAGATATAATAAGCATGACAAGGAAGAAAAACTTATATTGCGTCCTCTGTTAGGCCATCATACATGAATTGTGTTTCAAGTCAGTGGGGCCTAAGCATAACCATGTCAATAACAACTGAAAGCATAGATCCCTAGAATGTGTGTTTCTGTCCACCACAACATACTTGATATAGTTTCAACTTAGGGCAAAAAATATAAATTGTGGCCGACATTTTGTAAAAAAGCCGCCAAAGCTCCCATGGACAAATATGCGATGTCCTATATCCAAAATATTTCTAAGGTATGTCCCCTAACTGTGTGCCCAAATGCCATGCTTTTATGCATCAAACCCCACAATTCGGTCGAAATTATCCCATAATCTGCTCCACTATACAGTCGGCGCATGAAAAATAGCACACAAAAAAACTTGGGGCGGGAATGACGTCCTTAGCTGTTTGACAAGTTTCGGTGGGAGCGATTGAATTTTGTTAGCCTTTTTTGTATATTCTGGCAGTGTAATTAGATTTTCTGCTGTAGATTCCTCGCTCCTGCCCGCTCTGCATCTTCCCAAGTCATCAAAGGAAGAGGTTGTTGTGTTTGGTTCTTCTCCAACCTTCCTACCCCCCCTTTATCGCTCCCCTCCATCTTCTACCGGCCTTCTCCAGGTCCTACTAAGCATTATGCCGCAATCTCCATCAATTGTGAAAAGATACATATAGTAACCTTCTATCGAAGTGGGAAAATCATTGGCCCGATAGCAGGGAGAGTGTGTTTCCAAAAACATACCGTCCTCGGTGTGGTGCAGGCGGGCGCAAGATGGTGAGTTAAGGACTGTTTTGGTGTGGAAGAAAGGTCAGGGCGGCCAAAAAAACTTCAAAGAAGACTGATGCAACTGCGCAAAATATTATTGACATCAACAAACCTTATGATCAGTTGATCGTCTTCGTTTGGAAGTTTTTTTCTTGCCGCCCTGACCCTTTCTTCCACGCAAACAGTCCTCAACTCGCCATCTTGGAGGGTCTTGCGCCAGCTGAACTGCACCACATCGAGGACGGTATTTTTGGAAACACACATCTCCCCTCGGTAGCTGGCCTATTTTTTTCCACTTCGATACAAATGGTTCTATAATGTGTCGTCTTCACCTTAGATAGAGATTTGCCCGGCATATGCATTAGTAGACCTGAGAAGGCGTGAATATGGAGGTGGCAAATGGGGGTGTAGAGAAGTTGAGAACAAACACAACAACCTCTTCTATGATGACTTGGGAAGACATACATCATAACATAAGACCATAAACATAAGAAATAAGGAAGCTACAAGAGGCCGCGAGGCATACACTTGTAGTTCTGTCACCTAACACTACTACATCCACTCTTGTCATCCCCGATCCATGCCATCACCAGCTCCTCTTTAAAGGCCCCTAATGACTCTGCCTAACTACCTGTCTCTGGAGGTACCATATCCATTAATTCACCCCCCTTATTGTGTTGAATCCAGGAGAATTTTCCCTACTAGGTCCCTTTCTAAATGCTACGCTTTTTCTAGCTTGAATCAGTTTTCTTCTTTTTCAAAGGCCCTGGTTAAAAGCCGTGTAAGACTGTTTCCTACATCTCGCTTTTATTACTAATGCTAACAATATTTACCGAGCTCGGGCAGGAGCGAGTGAATCTAACAGCATAACCTAATACACTGCCAGATATAAACAACAAAACATAAAAAAATTGTCAGAATCGCTCCCACCGAGATTGTCAAAAACAGCTAGGTACGTTTGATTCCAGGGTCCGGTGATTGCCGAAGTTTTTTTGTGGGCGTCCTAGAGAGTTTTTTGTGCGGGGGGCCGGACTGTACTAACTCTCTTAGTCATCTCACTTTCAGCTCCTTTCACTATGAAAAAAACTACTCCGTGGTAGCTGCACTTGGGGAAGCTATCGGTCAGCGCACACGATCAGGGATTATCATAGTGTTTTAGATATTCACGTGGAAACTCCGCGGTTAACCTCACACACTGGGAACGGTGTTTCGGATAGCTGGAACTTTTTTCCGCGGGTGGAGTGCGTGGTACTCTAATCGGCTATCACACGCAGGTGTTTCGTTGACTGTACCATTTCGTTGGATTGTTTGGTCGAACTTTTGAGGGTCATTTCACCGAACTTGTTCGATGAAATGGTTTTGTGAATTATACAAAATGTTGCACATTTCATCGAACATACCCTGGGGTCAAAATAGTCTAATACTTTATCTAGAGGTGTGTAAATATATGTTAGAAATTATTACAGCACTGAAATGAACACTATATCCCTATATACGTTCATGAAAATTAATATGACGATCAGTCTATGTATATTTGTGATAGATTTTCAGAAATATGAAGGCTGATGTATGATGTGTTTTGTAGCGGTTCTGATGAACATTTAGTGAAAGCGATTGCAGTTTACTGGACACAGTACCCAGTGCTCAACATAGTACAAGAGAGGTGGGTGTGGACGTGTTGGCTGTGGGTGAATACTCCTTGCCTCTCAAGGCGTTCCCCAGGACTCGCTCTTCCCTGTCGGCGTTGAGTGGTCAGCCCTGTCCGCCAGGCTGAGATGAGTGGTCTCTCGCTCGGTGAAGACGATAGTCCGAGGCCTCGGTGGTGAGGAGCTCGAGCTGGAGTGAGTCCGATGGTTCGAAACCCAGCGGTGCGAGCGTCACATACCCCCCCCCCCCCCCCCCCCCCCCCCAGAACCGAGTACTGGAGGCAGTTCGGCTGTTGAGAATCGCCCTGATCTTGGCTTCGGGTTTACAGTTTGTCGACTGTTGAGTGGCGGGGTCTATGTCGTGATCGTGTTGAGCGTCTCTCATCGATTGAGCTACCAGCATCACCGGCTTGTCGACATCCAGGTGTGCTGGCTTGAACGATCCACTGAGACAGTCTCATGTCGGCCGCCGTAGTCAATGATGAAAAGCCTTAGGGTCGTGGTGCAGACTCGACAAATGTCCCTCATAGGCTTCTGAAGCGCGTCCGGAGCAAATCTCTGCGGAGAAAAACGTATGACTGTCTTGTATTCGGGTGGGACAAACCTTGTTGTAATGCTGGTGTCGAGATTAGGACAGGAGCAAAGCCATCCCAACTTTCTCCCGGGAGCGAGTAAGCATGTCGAGGAGACTCCTGATTTGATCCGCGCGATGCTGGGATGAACTCTCCTGGGACTGTAAGTGGGGCGCCGTTATAACCAGCTTCAGCCGAGGAGGTTGCCAGGTTTCTTTGGAACTGTGCGTATGCGCCCAACAATACCCACGGCAATTCATCCCCATAGGGACCCGTTAGGTCTTCGCATGATGATGTCTTCATGTGCCGGTGAAACGTGCCACCATACCGTTTGCCTGTTGAATGGTAGGCAGTTGTGTGGTGGCAGCTTTACGCCAATAAGCTGGGCCCATTGTTTGACCATAGTCCATCAGAGGTGAACTGTGGCACCTCTCCTGAAGAGATGTCTGCTTGGAACCCGAAGCGGGCGATCCAGGAGGCGATGAGAGCACGTGCACATGAGGCGGTGGAAAGTATCCGAGAGCGGGATTGCTTCCGGCCTTCTGTATATCGGTCCACGATGTGAAAAGGTGAGTAACTCCCTCTGGACTGTGGAAGCGTCCTACGATGTCCCGTGGATGTGGTCGAAGCGTCGTTCCGGCAGACAAGGAAGTCTGTATGGTGCTTTGGTATGTCGCTGAATCCTTTGAGGTTTGACAATCGATGCACGCCCTTGCCAGTTTCCACACCGCTTGGCGCAGCCCGTTGTCCCCCCCGCCACTAAACTTACCTCCATCATGCCTTTGTCGCGTCTGGATGGACGGGTGAGCAAAGGCCGTGCACATGTCGAAAATCCGCGGGGATGATAGTCTGGGCTGGTCCAGTAGACACGTGTGCACAGAGGAGTGGTGTGTTTGTCAGCCCAAATGTCATCTCTCCATACCATACCCGAGACGGCAGTGCTGTAGTGCGAGCATCTCTTCATCATCTTGCTGGGCTAGCCGCCAGGGCCATATAGTCATGCCTGGCCCAGAGCGTGATGGTATTGCTGGCGGCGCGCGAGAGCTTATCTGCGATCCTTATTACTTTCTTCCCAGAGACGTGCTGTACGCAGGTAGTGCACTCTGAAAGGTAGGTCAGGTGGCGCTGCGGTTCTGGCTGGCTGACCAAGGGTCGGACACCTTTGGTAAAAGCAAAGGTGCGAGCTTGTTGTACCGTAAAAGCTGTGAAATTCTGCGCTCGAGGAAGTAACGGAAATGACAGATAGCTTAGTAGAAGAGCGAGGAGTTACCCGATCGAACGAGCTGTAACTTCCGCTCCGGGGTCGCAGGTGACGACTGAAAAAGGAAGAGGTTGGGCCAGTTACGTTTGATAAGTTGTTTCTAGCACTACCACCTACGCTGTGTCAGATGTGTCGACCGTGAGAGCTGTTGGTGCGTGACTCGTGGGTGTACACATAGTTGCCTTTGCTAATCCCTCCTTGGCGCTCTCAAACGCGGTCGTTAGCTGCATCGTCCCAGAGGAGCTCTTTAGGCTTGTAGCTAGAACCCTGAACAGCCCGGCTGCATGATCTGGCGGCTGCTGGCACGAAGCGGTGGTAGAAGGTTTACCATGCCGATAAACTCTGGGCCCATACTTATAGATATTTAGGATTTGTCTTAGACTCGCTCGAGTCTTAAAATGGCGGCCGGGTCCTAAATAATTTCGAGCGCGTCCTAAATCGCTAAGACTCGCCTAATTTCGATGTTTGGCTAAGGGGTGGGTGTGAGGTGTCCTAGCGAGCAGGGCGGCGTCTCAGACTCGTCCTAAGACGTAAACATGGAGTGCTCCACCCACTCCTGAGAACTTTTCGTGACAGGAGAGATGTACTGGACGAATTGTTGATACTAACTAATCAAGCGATACCGCTTGGAACGAGAAGGGATTATATATTGGACAGACTAGTGCGAGATGTAATATCAAGCAACACTGAAAAAAATACGGCGATCAGTGCATGACTCAAGAATCCTAAACGAGTGTGTTATTCACTCTTTGAGGTGGTCATGTTCCTCCTGGATGTCATCTGCTAGGAGACAGTGGCTACGGTATAGTGAGAGGTGGATGTTGACTCCCTATCAGCGTCCTCAGCCAGGCCCAAAAAACTACTACAATAAGTAAGTATTATTTAAGATACTCTTGGTTCTGTCATGCATGGTGAAATATAAATTTTACGGCACTCGTGGAGAATATAGGTCCCGTCACTACCACCTGATTTCCTCGCGGTCCGTGTTGTCAAATATGTTTTTCTGCTGCAGTCACAGTGCAGTGTTACCATGCTGGGCGAGTAGTCCCCCCCCCCTCTCTCTCTCTCTCTCTCTCTCTCTCTCTCTCTCTCTCTCCTCTCTCTCTCTCTCCTTCCTTTCCCTTCTCTCTCACATACACACCACACATACACATACACCTCACTCATCTGACCAATCAAGTCAAGTCACACCACACACATCATAGCCAGTATGTGATATTATCGTGAATATTTTCATCGTGTGGAGGATGAAGAGGGAGAAGGAAGAGGGCAGTAATGACATAAAAAATCCAGTATATGGTATTAGGGACCTCCAACACACATAGGAATTGATGTAAGTGATGTAGTGGTCATTAAGTAAAATATAACCACTTGACCTGTCAAAGGAAGGAGGTATGTATTATGTAATTTCCGCATTTCATTACAGGCCTCAACACTACAAGGTGTTTAACAACTCATTCAATAAAGAAGGTCCATTTTCTATCAAGGGTGGCCAGCTGAGTACCTCATTAATTAGAAAAAAAAACCTCATGAGTACCAATGCTACAAATAGCTGGGGCTGACTGGTATTTGTGTATCATTAAATGTGCTTTTTTTTTTTAAATAACACAACAACCGGGGCTGCCGGGCCTAAGCTTACCGTCAAATTTTCTGATTTATTATAAATAACAACAGCCGTGGCTGCCGGGTACACAAGTCTCAACCCTTATCTGCCCGTGTATGGCATAGGCCTCTATTATTTAGGGGTATTCCACTTACACAGGTGCCAAATGATCTCTCATGTCTGGCACATATCCCACCACCCCCCTTTTTTTTTTGCCGTTAGCTCCACTTAGTTCATGTAAGTCACAAGTTATCTGCCCAAAAACCCCTAGTAAACATTTATGCCGCCAATAATTATTGCTCTACCATGTATTTGGAAATATGTGGAAACGACGCGTTTCAACTGACAACTACTTTGGGATTGGAATACAAAAAAACTAGTGACATGGGCAGAACCGGTGAATCATGCTTGAAAGATAACCTCTCATCAGCAGTTTTTACTACAATCTTAGACACTACTTCACTACAATCTTTTGTAGAAATGATATCACTCAACAGCATCAATCACACTCGGTAGTCATCCAATACTTTGAAACGCATTCTCTACTCATTGCATGTCTTCAGGTTTAGGCCATTAGATGTACACTGGACCAGCAAAACACAAAACAAATTAAATCACAAATATTCAGACAAAACAAACTCAGAACTAATGTTGAAAATTATAATTATTCTAATATTCAATCATACAACTGTTTGGTTTAGGTACAAGATTCTCAAACTCTTAGGACAAAAAAAAACTCAGAAATAATGTTAAATTATTTTATTATTTGTATATTCTATCATACAACTGAGGTAAAACATTTTTGTTTGGTCTGCACGCTGCTTTTTTGTTTGGTTTCTTCAGACACTCGACACTGGAAGAAAGAATTGCTCTTAGCATGACTCGCACAATAACCATTATAACAATGTCGCAAAATTTACAGTGCATTCGTCATGGCTAGTCTTTTTCTTATTACTGCACATTGCCCATACCTGGATGCTAGCCTATCATGTGGCCTGACATTAGGAATATCAGCCAAAGGGTTCTCATTTTCTAACATCTGCACATCATTTGCGTTCCCTAATGTAATATTGTTATGCATGAGCTATGCATAATGTGGTGTAGGGAAGGCATGTCTGTGTGTGTGAGTGTGTGTGTATGGTTGCGGGGGGAGGCTGGCGGCGGTGGTAGCAGCGAGTGAGGGGCAGTCGGGCGACCTTGGACAGAGTTGAGAGGCGAGGCTGCCGGGGGGAGGGGTGCTAGGGAGAGCGTGCTGGCTGGCACACACAAAGGGACAGGCAGTGGCTCTCGGACCAGGAGTGAGGGTGGAGGCTTGGTGACGGGCGGTTGGGTGTCGCGTGGAGGAGGTGGCGATGGTGGAAGGGGTTGTGTGTAGTTGTACTGTGTATGTTGTACTGAGGAAGGAACTGTGTATCTGTAGGGAATGGAGGAAGGCTCTTCGAGCGTTTTCAAGGGACGTGGAGTTAACCTTGTAACTGATTGTACTTTTTGTGGCTTGTACCGTGGCTTTGATTCATTAAACCCAGAACTGTCGCTTGTGTTTCCTTCGCCTCTGTGTTTTGACCTCGTGTACCACTTAAGTCGCCTCATCTTGACATACCGAATCCTGAAAGAGGGCTGCAGAAACAATGAGTGGCCTGTAGCGGGTATTGTAACGTAAAACATCTCTTTCCTGCACAGCCTTTGAGCCTGTAACACCTGGTGTTAAAGGTGTGGTAAAGGTCCAGGAGAGGAGTGGAGAGCGTAATAATATTATGCAGTACACAACATGCTTTGATAATGTTAGGAACTCTATCAATAGAGGCATCTATATATTTCAAGCGACAGAACCTGCCTTTGAGGAATGCAAATGAATTTTCTGTTAAAACTCTGCCCTTGGATAATCTCTTATTAAAGTTTGCCTGTGCCTCTGTTAAGTGAACTCTATTCCTAAATGGTACCATTAACTGTGTATGTATGGAAAATGCAGTCACCCACAATATGATAGTCTTTAGAGGGGAAATATTCTGCAGAACTCTGCAGGCTCTTGCATGTGACCGAAAAGAGAAGTTGATTTAAAAACTCGACTGTCATGGGCTGAACCAGGGAATCCTGCTTGGAAAAAAGTTAATCTCATATCCTGGGTACAAACGGCCATTAAATTTACACTATGCCTCAGAGTTCTATCTATATAATCACTCTGGGTTGCATTAGGAGCTTTGATAGCAATGTTGCATCAGTCAACAGCACCAATAACACCAGGAAGTCCTCCAATACTTAAAAACTCCTGCTTCACCAAGTGAATGTCTTCAGCTTTAGGCCATTTGGCTGGCATCACACAAAACAAGAATGATTTTGTGTACGCAGTCAAATGCTGTAGACTCTGATATGCCAAAAATTTCTGAGAGCTCTCTATAAGTACATGTATTTCCCAAGTACCACAGTGTTACGTAAAGGGCTTTTTTGGATCCAGGGAGAAGGGTATTGTTGTTGTGTTCTGGGCGATAAGTTTCTTCAATCAAACCGAGAATCACGTTGAAGGAATCTCTCGTCACCCGAAGATGTTTGAAGAAATCAAGATTACTCTTGATATCCAGCACATCAAAAAAACTGCTCTGCCTTGGATGGTCTTCCCTGAAAGAGAAAATAATTGATATAGAAATGCAGTAAAAAAAGAGAAAGGCTGACAAAATGGAGAGAGCAAAAGAAAAGCAAGTCAATTCGCAAGGAAGAGATGACAAAAAAAGTCGGTAAAAAAAAAGATCACATAGTCCTGCCGGCTCCCTAACACAAACACACAGCCACCAGACAGTCAACTGAAATGCAAGTGGAACAGGGAAAAATGTAAAAAATTCCTTGAATAAATTATTGGCTATTATTATAAAAATTATACAGGAAAACCTCGTTTATCCGGCACCCTCGGGGGGAGCGCATGCCGGATAACTCATTTTGCCGTTGTTTTGAGAGTTACTCTTATGGAATCGCCCAAAATCCCATTTTTTTTTTTTTTTTTTTTTTTTTTTATACTGGCCAAGGGCACAACAAAAATGGGAAACACAAAGCCCGCTTAGTTGCCAGTCCCTATAAAGAAGACAGTAAGAGAATAAAATAAAAGAGGGGTGAGCCAATTTAGTTCGGGAGGTGTCTTGTTACTCTTCTTTTGAAAAGATGTAAGTCATAGGAAAGTGGAAAACTAGAAACAGGAAGAGAGTTCCAGAGTTTACCAGTGAAAGGGATGAAAGGGTTGCCAACCCTGCGTACCCCACCAAATTTGAACTAAATTTCTGCCGATTTTCTCAGTTTTTGAAATAATTATACCTAATTAATGCCTGGGTTATCCTGCTGAGTGCCCCGCACTCCTCGTCTGGATGGACAAGCTAGTCCTCGTGTCGCACGCCAGCAGCACGAACACTCTCCTTTCTTTTTTCACAGGATCTCTCTGACGAGCTCAAGCAACCCCTTGGCCTCCCTGCTGGAGGCCCGGAGAAAAAAAAAAAAAAAAAATTAAATAAATAAATAAATAAATAAATGCCTGGGTCGATTAGTGCCGTTGTTTTGAGGCTGCCGTTGTTTTAAATGCCGGTTAAATGAGGTTCTCCTGTATAATGGTATAATAATATCTTTAATGACATTACTATATGACGAGTTACCAAACAATAAGGCTGAAATACTTCAGTTTTAGGTCTCGTCACCTGGACATTGGCTGCTTAGTCAGACTTAAAGCGTGAATAAAGAGGGGATAACTGCAAAGTGTGTCATTTCCGACTAATTTGAATGTGAACGTCATTCCTAACACATCAAAATACATTAGAATAAAGCACTTTAAACCATGTACAGTACTCAATTACTGGTTGAAAGTACCAAAAACCCTGTTAGACGTTGTGTTTGATTTAGTAGCAGATGATAGCAAGAAAAAAGGCTATTATCAATAGTACGGCAGGGTTTATGGAACTGTCGCCGACATAAAATCTCGCCGAAACACCAACAGAGAAACCTCGTCGACTACCCGTCGTTGTCCCAGAAAACAAAAACTGCAGTTACCACATATCCTAGGCTAACAATTCAAGCTATTGCTAATATTTAATACCTTGATGCAGCAATATGTTAGAAAAGATTATTACATTTTATTGGGTGCTGTAATATCAAGAGTAAGAAAGGAACACTCACCGACAGCGGCGAGAATATTGCTCCTGATAGTACATGTAATCAATATTCCCCCTTGTTTCTGCAACAAGGTATTGGTAAAATTTTAGTCCTTTCCCACCCTTATTAGTGTTTTCTTTTTCCTCCAGGCATTCACAGATCCTTTCTGATACCTCTAAACCGTAAGTATTCAGTGGGGGGGAGATGCCCTTTATCTTATAATATGTCTGATATTAATAATTTCTTAGCATAGGTACATA
>JACEEZ010012893.1:328146-343146 GCA_016584305.1 Chionoecetes opilio
ATTCTTCAGGGACGTGCAGAGACATTGAGAGGGCAGGTCCTCAGTAGGGAATGGGCATCTTTAAGTATATATATACTACAACGAGGAAATGCGCACACACACACCACACCACACTGGACGGAAACGAACCAGAGAGAAGAGTTTAATGTGGAAAAACATTGTACAGAATGAATGGATAAACATGAGAGATGGACAAAGAAAGTGTACGTATTGGAAAAAAATATTCTTTTGAAAAATAGATGTGGACGAACATAACAACGGAAAGCAGGACGATGAAAAAGGTGAGCAAATGCATGCTGAAATTACTCTGTACACAAGAAATGGAAAATAACACAAGAGGAAATGAAAGATGAAAAAAAACATGGAAGATAGAACAGGAAAAAAGAACAAGAAACTTACGACAGAGAATAGAGGATCACAGAAAATGAAAAAGAAAAATCTGACAACAAAAATGTAGTCAAAGTATCAAACAAAAGGAGAATGCTCGTTCAGAGATACGGTAGACAAAAGAAATGTGTCATCATTTTTGGTTTGAAGGAAAAGTGCTGCCCCACAAGAAAAAACTTTGAGAGAAGAGGAAGAAAAGAAAGAGCAAAAGAAATATTTAAAGTAGTAGAAGAAATAACGGAGTAGAAGAATAGAAGAAATTTACACAGGTAGGGAAAAATATGAAGAGTGGAGGGGCCCACACCTTGAAAGTTAAGTTTAGGTCACAAAAATACAGCACTAGATATATGTTAGGGCATGGAAGTGGCAAAGACAGAAGAAATAAGAAAAATATGGATAAGAAAAGATATGAATTAGGAAGAAAAGAGCCAGTTGAATGTACTGTTTAAGAAGCCAAGCAAAAAACTGCAGGACGGTAGAGGTGGAAAAACAGAAATTCTATTGGAGAGTTTTTGACCAAAAACTTGAAGAAGTTGTATCTAAAAGAGAAAGAGTAGAAGAAGACAGTTCAAAGGGAAAAATGAATAGGATGGCGGGTATCGCTACACAAAATAAATGGGCTAGAGTCAACATTAACAGAAATAAACGATACCGAGAGCAAGAAACCGACATGATTGGGTCTAGTAGAAACGAAGCGTGAGTGATTTCTGAGGATGTGCAGTTGGGGAGTCAATTATAATGTATGGAGGGAAACAGAAACCAAAAAGGCGAGGGGTAATGGTGTTAAACAAGAAGGATGTGTAGTAGGAAAATGTGGAGAAAGGAGAAGGAATGGCAAGGTGTTGAAGGTAGAGTTGGTGATGAAAAAGGAAAGAATAGGGACAATTAGTAATCGTATACGTTCCACCTAAGACAAAATTCCTGGGGAGAGAAGAGTATGGAGACATGATAAGAGACACAAGCAAAGTTTTAAAGAATACGATGGAAATAGTGAGACATAATTTGTGGGAGATTTTAACTGCAAAGAAGTTGCTGGGGAAGAATGGTATACTGGAAGGGAGGAGAGACTCATCGGGTGGTACAATTTGGATTTGGTTTAATGCAAACATCATACTCAGTGGATTAAAGAGAACACAAGATCAGAGGTAGCGAAGAACCATCAGACTAGACCTGACTATTGACGAAAGAACTGGAAGTAATTCGTAAGTTGATTATCAGTGCCCACTTCGGAAAGAGTGACTATGTACTTTGAATTTGAAATAAATGATAGCAAAAAGGAGGGAGAAAAGAAGAACACAAGAAAGGAGAACAATTATGGAACAGCAGACTTGTGACGGATTGAGACATTTCGGGGAGGACAGGACTGGGAGTAATTTCATGCAGCAACGAGTACCCAGAAAAAAGGGTGAGGTTCATCGCATTTAACATCGAAGAATAAATTAGTTTATGTTCAAGGATAGGTTATCAGAGAATGAAAAAAAATGAATGGTTTAACAGAAAATGTGACTTCGCAAGACTAGAAAGAGAAAAAAACATGGAATAGTTGGAGGAAAAAAAGGTGACAGCAACTTGGAAGGAAGTACAAAACAAATAGAAATGAATATGTAAGAATCCGAAGAGAAGAAGAAAGAACTATGAGGGAATATAATAGAAAATGTAAATAGAATGAATCCCGAAACATTTTCTATAGATTATAATGGAGAATGAAAAACAGAAGAAAGATAAGTGAAGGCTGAAGCATAGGTATGGAAGAGGCATTACAACAGGCCGAGGTGATGAATAAGAATTACAGACTGTATTTACAAGAGAAAGTGAATTAAAACGAAAAAAAATAGCAAAAGAAAATATATAGGAAGAACATAAAAAGTAGACGTATAGAAGTAAAAAGGTGATGAAAGTCAACATGTGAGAAAAAGCCTGGGTCCAGATGGAGTGTCGAACTGGATAGAAAGAGTGCAGTACCACTAGCAGGAAAGTAACATAGTGTAATGAGAGTTCACCAAGGAGAGAGAGTCCCGCTTGTTGGAAAAATGCAAAATTGTGCTCAATCACAACAGAAGGTGACAAAGAAGACCATTAAATTACAGGGCAGTAATCATTAACCAAGTGTAGTGGAAAAATGTGTGAAAAAATTATGAAGGTACAGAGGTTTTTTGAAATATTGAAGAGACAAACACCACTGCAGGTGGCCAGGTTTGGACTTTAGAGGAGGAATGTCATGTACAACGAATTTATTGAGCTTTTACTCGAAGTGACGATGTTTTTTTTGCCACGGAAAGAGAAGGGGTGGTCGATTGCATTACTTAAGGACCTAAGAAGGCATTGAAAGGTTACCTATAAGAGATGCTCTGGAAGCTAGCACATGTAGGAGGATGAGGGGGTTTGCTAAGTGGATGGAAGACTTTTTGAGCAACAGAGAGATGAGAAAGTAATAAAAGATCAAAAGTCAGAATGGGTGCCAGTGGCAGTGGAGTTTCTCAAGGAATCAGTATTGGCCTCCGTGATGTTCTTGGTCCTTGTCAAATTGCTATGGCAGAAGGAGTCAACAGTTATATGAGTTCTTCGCTGATGATGCAAATTACTAAGAAAAAGTAGAACGAAAGAGGACTGTTGAGGATTTACAAACGGATCTAGATAGATTTCAGATGGAGTCAAAATAGGGAAATGAGTTTAATGCCAAAGCAAGTGTAAGTGATGGAATGGTCCTTTTAGCAAAAAGGACAAGAGGAAAGTATTGATGTGGGCAACGAAGGTATATCAAACAAAGGTCGAAAAAGATCTTGGGAGTTAGGATAAGGACAATTGTCACCAGAGAAATCATATAAACAAGATCACAGGATGCTTAAATACCAGTCATGAGAAAATATAAGAAATTGGCATTCAAATATTGGATCAAGAGAGATCAAGAATGATAACATCTCTGATTCGACCAAGGTTGGGAATATGCGGCAGTGATTGGTCACCAATAAAAAGAAGGATATAGGAAGCTTGAGAGATACAAAAGAGCAGCCAACAAAAATGCTCCAAGCTGAGAGATAAATATAAAAAGACTTTCAAGGACTAAACTCCAACACTAGAGAAAAGAGAGAAAGGGAGATTTTATAAGCAGTGTACCAGAGCATTCATGGGTCTGAAAAAATTGATAGAATATTATCTGTTTGGTGGGACAACAGAAGACAAGAGGCATGAGAAGAAATTGAAAAGGACAAACATGCAAGAGGGATAAAAAAAAATACAGTTTCCCGTGATAGCAAGCATAGAAGCCTGGAACACCTTGATGCAAAAGTGATTAATGCAAGAAGTATTCAGGACTTCAAAGGCAAACTGGATAATAGTTAGATTTGGAGACGGGAACAGTACGAGCATAGCTCTTTCCTGTATGTTACAACTAGGTTAAATAACACACACCACACACACACAACACACACACACACACACACACACACCACACACACACACACACACACTTCGAATGATGTACCTGATTACACACACAAATCATTCGAATGATGACCTGATTTTAACTGAAAAGGTCAAAGGTCAATGTGTGTGGGGTGTGTGTTAAGACTGATAACAAAAAACCTTACAAAAGCACATTGTTAGTAACTGCATCTGGAAAAGAAAAAAACAGTTGGTTGGCATGATTGTTATGTTCTAACAAAAGAATTTTTCTGTTGGCAAATGTTCTTGAAAGTTTCAAGACTTCTTCATGAAAGATATGACTGTCTTTCTCTATAGCATAGTACGCAAGCAGCCAACCTCTATCTGTCCCACAAGGTTGCGATGTTTGTTTCACGAGTTTCAGTTTAGAAAAAGACCTCTTTATTGTAAGTAGTGTACCAGGCAGAGCTTGGGCACTAAATACAGTGACATGTATGTGAAATAGTAGATAACTAAATACATGGGAGAAATGTATTTAAATACTAAATACTAAATACATTTTCCGAATGTATTTAATACTACACACTAAATACATCAATTGTATTTAAATACATGGTAAATGCATTTTAAATACACACAAATTTTTAACATGTCCCCCGCACACATGATTTCCTTATAGGGATTCTAGATTTTGGTTCCTTAGAAATGTCCTTTCAGGCAAAAAGTTTCCTTAAAATACGAAATTTCTTTACTCTTATATCGGGCAATGAACCATATTTGGTAACTAAACTGGGGTCCAAAAATGGCCCCCCCTTCGCCTCTCTGTGAAGCAGGAGAAACGTGGTGATTTTCCCAGGTCAACAGCAAGATCAGGCTCGCACAGCAAGTGACGTCATGGTGTCTGCCCACTCAGCTACGGCCCAGAGCGTCCAAACTTCAGTCTTCCTGTCAGAGCTGTGAATGTGGGTCTGCACCTCTATCTCAGTCCCACGCCCACGGCACGAAACATGGTAACTAATAATGGTAGAGTTACATGAAACACACACCGTTTATAAGATGAATAGTTGTACTAACTATGCGATAGGTGTCATTTACCTGGATCATATAAATTAGTTAATTCATCGTGAAAATGGTGACACCATATTGAATCACTATGCTATCACCTAGATAGGGCAAGTAGGGTATGTCTACTTATTGATCAACGCCCGACGCAATTTCAGGAATAATATTTTCTTCAGTGATGTGAGACACAGAACCCCAAGTCAGCCTGTGGATGAGGTCACGGTTGCCTAAAAAGGTAAGAGAGCTGGTAAACCTAGGCAGTACATTCAAAACAAGCAAGACAAATGGGGATTCAGTTTTTTGCAGGGCTTCTGAGGATGGCTCAATAGGACCTGGTACTATACAGGGAGTCTATAGTGGAGTTCCGGTGTGTCTCCTGACACTGAACAAGAAGTCATGGGTGCAACCAACCAGATAGTTCTGTCACTGGCCAGCACCATGCCTGCTCCACCACCACAGCCATCTCGCAGACAACTTCTTCACCAGCCTGGAGAAAGTTGTACCTCAAGGACAGAACTGCAGATAACACGGGACAGATTAGGGACAACAGGATAGGCAAGCCTCCACTCAAGGCCATCAAGGAGATGGGAAGAAGGCTGTCACTTCTTCGGTACTGGTGACTACGTCACTAGGACGATGGCATGCCTGGCCCTCATGCAGTGGAAGGACAAGAGGATTGTCACTATGCCTGTCAACAGACATGGGGGTGGAGCCATATCCTCGGTTCCCGGTACTACAGTCACACCAAGGAAGGAGGATGTGGCTGCCCTGGCTGTCATCAAGAAGCTACAATGCCAAACATGGGGGACATGACAAACGCGGACATGCTGTCCACCTCAACCGCACCTCCATGAAGGCCAAGAGGTTGGATATGCGAAGTTAGCAATGTCAATAAGATCTCAGCATCACCAAAGCCTGGATCAGGTTTACAGCGGAGCATAGCTCTTGCGAATGGACTGACATTGAAGAACTACAGGATCCAGGTGCTAAGGAGTGCCAGCGGCAAAGGCCAGGCACATCACGCCCCGAAGAAGCTCAGCAGCTCCAGGCGTCATAACACCACTGTGTGTCTCATGCCTGTCAGAGGAAACCGAGTCATGTGACAGAGACTCTGTGGTTTGACCGACTTTGTTCATGCCCCTGCACACTACCGCCAGACTGCAAGTTATGCAGCAGGAAAGGGCACATCTTGAGGTCAAACGCTGCCTGCAGGGTCTGCAAGGTCAAACGTGATGCTCAATGCTGAGATCAACTGCTTCATAAATTACCATGAGATAGCTGCCTAAGTGCCTGGAGTGGACTGGATGGACTAGAGTTGATAAGTGTTGTGATATTTGTGACCAGGTGCCAGATAAGTACCTCAGGAAAAATATTGTATACCATCAGCATTTGTGTTTTTGTTTTGCATACTTGTCTTTTATCTCAGTAAATGTTCCTAACAATATATGTTTCTATTTCTTCCGTAATTTAAATTTTTATATGTACATTCGGTTGGAAATTTTGTTCATCATACCGGCGAGGAAAACTGTTTATGGTAATCTTTGATAGATTGCAACATAAAATGCAATTTTTCCAAAAAGCAAATGAGTAAAAAGGCTTGTAATATCATCAATTTATGATACAGGATTGAAATTTTGAATTGTGGAGTATTTCATGAGTGCCCGATAAAGGGTTATTAAAGTGGAAACATGGTTACTGTATATCAGGGTTGCCAGATGGTTGGCGGGGTTTATGGCAAAAATTAACTAATAAACAAAAAGGTATTTACATTCTATATCTGAGTATTAAATACCATGTATTTAAATAATCATTAAACAGTATTTAAATACTGGAGATTAAAATACCTCGACAACCTATGTATTTATAAAACATTTTCTAATTACACAAGTGTATTTAAATACGTAATTTAAATACAAATGTAGTTAAATATACCAGCTCGTTAAGGTCAATGTGGCATTGAGTTCAGTAGCTCAGATAAGTTTGGAAAATATTTTTGTAACATGTTTTCTTTAGAATATTTAGTAAACCACAATGGAGTCTTTGGAGGAACATGAGGAGGTGAATGAAAAAATTTCAGTTCTGATGAGTTTATCCACCTCGTGGGAAAGCATAGAATCCACACAGTTTTCGCAGTGATTGAATGAATGGTCATAACAAGTGTGCAACCATCTAGCCTGCCTCTGTCAGACAAAATGTAGACGACATTCCGGATTCTGAAGTTGAGCCTCCATACCTGAACCCCATCGCTCCAACAACTGCATAATGAATCTAGACAATAGAAGAATTTGACCCGGTAGTATTGTCCAACAATTTGAAACTGTTGCATCTTAGAGGTGTAGATGTGGACAAACGTACTTGAAGCGTTCAGGAATTTCCTCTTCCTACTAGATCGGGACTGGAGATGGAATACCTATACCAGACTTCCAGCTTTATCCTTTTGCTTCTTGAAAACTTCTTTGAAAACATCGTCTCATTTCTCACATACTCCTATTTTCTAATGTTTCTACAATTTTGTAGGGACACTGACAAATCAAGATCTCGTTGTTGTAGTGCATCAGATGCATATGCAGTCCTAAGAATACGGGCTTGATTCTAGGCAAAGAACAAACTTCAAATCTATGCTATTCAATACATTGAAGATCTCCCGCTGATGTGGATCAGGTAGTAACTTAGCATATTTCTTCCAGGAAACTGTTTCAGCGCTGCAATTAACTTTGTTCAGAGTCTGAGGGTGATGTACTCTGCAAGCCCATCGTGTGTCTGACAACGTCTGAGGCTCAAGTGACGCCTCTCTGGGTAAATAGTTCTTGAACTTCTATGAAAGCAGCATGCGTTTCGAGAATTTGCAACAACAGCATATGGAGTATCCACTCAAAGTGAAGAATGTCACAAAAATGAATGGCTGGATTTGCACTTCACTATATCAGATTTAGACAATGTGCATGGACAGGGAATACAGAGCATTGGTTTCCATTTCTGAAGTCTTGATTGAAGACCTTTGTTAGTCCAACTCCTGTTGGCGCCTCATCAAATCCGCACGGCACATCTTCAATATTCAGTTTATTCTTCCCAAAGAGCTAATACCAAGTTTCTAAATCTCCCAGTTGTAGACTGTACATCACATAATGGTATAAACCGTTCCTTACAGTTGAATCATACAGCAATACTCTATGCAAAAGGAAAACTTGATCAGGTGACACATCAGTTATCATCTATGAAGTGAAAAAATCTTACTATCATGGATTTCATTCATGATTCTTTTCTCACCACAATGGAACACTTTATCAAGTCATCTGAGTCCTGTTAATCTCTTCCAGGGTCAGACAACTCTGCAGGATGCTCGAAAATTCTCGTAGGACACTTCGAGTGTATGGCTACAATAACCTTACGAGGGTGGGCTGAGGGAGATGCTCGTACCGAGCCGTCACTCCCGTACGGTTATCGGTGGCCTCTGGGTGGGGAATATAGGGATATTCTAGGGATATGTGTGGGAAAATTCTGCTAACCAATCACAGAGCAGCGCCCTTCATGACGCGGCTTTATCTAGCCAATCATCATGCTCTCAGCTGTCAGGGAGCCCGATAAATAAATTTAAAGAGACTTCAAATGCCGCTGTTGTGCTAAAATCGGCCTCTTTCGGAAATCGTCCCGCGGACGCTTATTTAACCTAAATAACTCTACAAAACTTAACACAAACCTATCATAAACCTTACCTAACCTAAACCAGACCTAAATATAACTTAACCTAAACCTAAAAACTATGTTTGCCGGTGTTGAGCTAAGATTGGCTGATTTCCGAAATAGGGCCGATTTTACCTCACTATCGCCAGAATGTTACGATAATACATAGCTGCCACATTAGCCTTTTAGCGTAATATTCTCCCACTGATTACTACAGAGACGTACCCAGGGTATACCTTGATGCGCTGATCATAGGTTCGAGTCTAGCGTGCCCGAAATTAGTATCTATAGACCACTGCTGGCCCGCGACGTACGTATGCCGTATCCGTGGCCCTGGCGGTACTCTGTTATAGTGGACGAGAACTGCGCGTTCGCTCTTTAGGTCAGACAAGACACACGGGGGGGCTAACACCTCACTGTGACACACGTGACACTTGTGTGCAAGGATAGTATAACTTTATAATATCCTTGCTTGTGTGTATACGTGCGTGTGTACTAGTACGTCAGACATTTGATACCACCACCACCGACCGCATCATTATAGCGGCCAAACTTGTATGATGAACTATACGTTTTGATTCAAGAAGTCGACCGATATATATATTTAATATATAGGTTTGCCCTGATATGAATTTATTACAAGTACTATAGGTATTGTATGTTAAATATGATATATATGGAGTCAATGAAGCAATAAACACATCACATTTCAAACAGGCAAGCATGAAATGGCTCTATAATACACAATAAACATAAAGTATAGTGATACAACTTGTAATTTATTGTTTGTTGACGTCTAGCCGCTTCAAATTTCACTCCCTTAGGGAGTTAAGGGTGCTCCCGACCACCCTTAGCCTCGCGGTCCCGTAGCAAGTGAAAAAATTGTTTGAGCATCTCCCTTAGAGGCGCTACGAGGTAAAAGTCCCTTAGGGGAGTACTTACGGGCCCGTAACTCTTTCGAGCATCTCTGCCCAGTTCAACATTTTTATCAACTCTTGTGTTTCCAGTGAGGGCCTTGACTGTGTATGGTAGGATAATATGCTTCAGTGTCTTCTGCCGGCCATGCGATATTGAGTATATAATATCCTGACCAACGGACTCAATCACCAGAGTGACATTCTCGTTTTCCTGTCGGCCACCTGTTAGAAGAGTAGACAGGAAAATCTGGAGGGAGTCTGGTATGCTGCTGGTGAGCTGATGAGGATGTGGTGGCCAAGGCTGAGGAGTTTCCGCCGCTTTTACATCTTTGTGTATAGCCATCGCAGCATTGATGAGTTGCTTCTGGTTGGATGACGCTGACTGCAGGCGAGAAAGTTGTTTTTGCAAACTTAAGTTTTCTCTAGCAATATCCTCTTTTGAACAACATTCTGGGAGGATAAACAACCGGCCACTTTCATCAGGAAATATGTGTAGACTTGTCCCAAACTCTGCCTCCAGTTTCCGTCTGAAATGTTTCTTTGTTGATTCCATCAACTGATTGCCAGAATCTGAAACGATAAAGTCCCCAAGATGCTTCAGTAAATATGTCATGTACACAACCCGTGGTTGATCATAAACTTCATTCCTTATGTATTCAAAGAGGTCTGAGTACCCTGAAGCAAGAGATTGTTCATAGCCATCTGTCTCCATTGATTCCTTTTCAGGTTGTGTTGCTACCTTTGTAAACTTGATGTAGCAAGATTTGTGGTATTTGGCCTCCCCTGCAATTACTGATTCTGCTGAACACAGTGCAAGAATTCTTGAATGATTTTGGTCTATAGCACACTGTTTGTCTTTTCCATGACTGCGTGTTTCAAGGCACTGTTGCAGTGGCTCGCGGGTCTTTGTAGACTTTATATATTTAGTCTGTCTCTCACAAAATATGCAAATTGCTGGAAGAACTGGCGTGGGAGATGCGGGACCACGTATAGATCGTCTTCTCGCTTGTTGTGCAGCTGCACCAACTTCAGGACTCCCAATGGTCTGTTTCTTTTACAGTGCATCTAAGCTCTTCTTCATTGTAAACAGAGATCTGCAGTATCTGTGGTAGTAGACATCTGCCATGTCTAAAGCTAGAAGTGGCTTGTAGTTCCTGATATGCGCTGCATCGAGTAGGGAATTCATAGACTCTTCATTCTTAGGTTGAGTGAGTTCCACGTAAGGATCCTTATCACAAGATGGAGCATGGCTGACACAGCGTGCTTCATCTCTTGGTCGTTTCTTAGAAGTTGATCTGGCATCAGCAGAAAATTCCATTTTGTTCTTGAAAGACGATCTTCATAAATCTGAAAACAGATAGGTTAGAACTATTAAAATGTAATCTGTATGATACAATTAGAGCTCAGCTCACTTTTAATAACATGGCCTAGAGAGGAAAGGTTTTCTAAAAATCTCATTCTACAAAGGCACTATATTTGTTGTACTGCCTGTTGTACTTGTTTCCTTTGATTATCACTCACATGGTACTTATGAATACATAAATACATAGGCATGGCTCCTTATTACAGTTTTACAAAACGATTAGTGTAAAAATCAAGAATTAGTCATTATTCAGTTAGATGTCAAACAAATTCCAAAATTCTGAATATGTCATATAAAAACACTAGGTATATATACAAATACTTTTAAGACTAATAGGCAAATAATAAAATGACACCAAAACCTTTATGTGTCAGTATTCAGTTAAAAAAAGTATACTACATGTATAATAAACAAAATAAACTCACTCGCGTCACGCTTTTGTAAATTCCAAGAATGAACTGCTGACCGATATACGCTAAATAGCTACTGCATAATGCAGTTTAATACGGTGAAATTCTTTTTTAGACAATACAGAAGTATTCTGATTGGCTGTTGCTATTTACAACTGTATCCTTATCTTATCCATGAATCGATTTTATTTATAGTAACATTGCAAATGTATTAATAATATACTAGATACTGCCGTTACTGGAACATTCATAGATTGTTATTTATTTTTACTTTCTTATCACAAATATACCTACTTCGTAGCTAAAAGGTTGCTTTCTGATTTCTTTATTGCTAACAATTCAACAAGTAGGTTCAGAGATTCAATAGGAGAGCGATCGGCTATATTACATATTATGCATCAAATGTATAATAATTATATTTCTTTTTTCATAACTAAAAGCTTCATAACTCTTAACAGCTACCTTTCTCAGAGGGTTATCATGCATTTATGAAATCCTTAGTCCAAGACCTTTAAAATGATGTATAATAACCTTGGTTGCTGTTACTGGTACCACGGACCCCCATTGGCAAAAGCACTACATCATCTTTCTGCTTAACGTCAAATTTTTCCCTAATATGTTATGAGGTTAGACTGTCGATGATACGCTTCCAACTATCTTTATCCATTGCCTCAACCTCTTCAATGCCTAATGCTGCCAGATCAACCTTATCCACAGTACATATATAGTGGTGGCTGTAGAGAAACGATCACCTTAAAAGATTTGTAATGATGTAATGAGCTAAGAAAAACACACACACACACACACACGCACACGCACACGCACACGCACAGCACACACACACACCACACCACACACACACACACACACGACAAACATGCGTGGTTCCTAGTTAATGTAATTGAATTATACCTCTGCACTTTGACAAACTTCATTACTCGTTCTTTTTCCAAGTTGTTGCACACCATGACACCGCCTCGCCACCCTCCTGCAGGCAGGTGTTGTCCTCGCCGCTCTATGAATTCTTATTTCTTTGTTAATGTTTCAATGAAGTTCGCTGGCCCTGCACGAAGCAACCTGATATTCATAATGCTGTAAACACGTCAAGGACATGCATTTAATTAAGTTGCCTGGCTGTACACTCACGCAAAACGGTGATGTACGCATTAAGCTCAACTTAAATAGAGAATACAAGTGTTTGTGGGCCCTTCGGACCCATTACATGTATTGATGTTTATAGTAGTAGTAGTATATATTAGACAACATGTAATTGCAAACTCCAATCGTGTTGTTGCTGGCGTTGGTCACTGGTCAAAGTGCCTCAGGGTAGACCACGTTCCGTGTGATTCCAACCCTTTGTGTTCCGCGTGATTCCAACACACACACTCACACACGCACACACACGTCCATGAGTCTACTGAGTTTGTGGAATGCGGCAAGACGTTACGGCAGAGTTTTTCCTGTAATCTAATACTCCTAAAGGGTTTTTAGCCCAAAATCCCCCTTCAAAATGATTCAATCGACATGTGACCAAGCCGCTTACCACCTACGATTTATTTGCGATTTGTTAAGCCTACTCTGATCAAAATTGAATTTACAGTTTCGGCTACCCAAAACAGACTGACAGACAGACACACACCCACACAGACACACGGCTACTCCTATAGTATATTAGATAGATACCAAATGAAATTGAATTGTGCAGTAAATAAGTAAACTACTCGTGCACTTGTCTCCACTTCCGTATAGGGTTTTTATCAGGGTTGTAAGTGCATTTTAGTATATGCAACCCCCCCCCCCCCGCACTCACTCACTCGCACTCATCCATATAATGTATTGTTCCAGTGCTTCGGTTGTTACTAGTATTTTTAACGCGTGTGTATAATGGTGAGTGTTGTCACGGCGCCGTGCCTGCCAGGCGGGGGAGGTTTGCACGGGTGAATGCGTGTGTCACCATTTTTGTTTTCATTTTCGCTGCGTGTGTGATGAGTAATGGAGGTATGAATACTGTAGGGGCTAAGTGAAGGCTCAAAGGACGGAGCGGGTGGGGCCGACGACCGTATCGCTATACACATTGTAAAAACTTATTACTATTGAGTGTGAAGGGGATCATTTGTATGTGTCACTCTTGAGTTCCCGCGCTGATGAATTGTATAGGAAAGATAACATTTAGAAATATACTCAACTCAAAGTTATGTGCTCGCATATACAGAGCAATGTGCATACATATACAGTATATATATGTATGTATATATATATATATATATATATATATATATATATATATATATATATATATATATATATATATATATATATATATATATATGCAGGTGCAGGGATACTGAAATTTTACTTCAGTGTTTTTGTTTTACTGCGACAACGACTGTGGATTGTTGAAGTGGTGTGATATCTTGGTAATAGTGGTGTAGTGGTTGGATTGTTGAAGTGGTGTGATATCTTGGTAATAGTGGTGTAGTGGTTGCATTGTTGAAGTGGTGTGATATCTTGCATGGTAATAGTGGTGTAGTGGTTGCATTGTTGAAGTGGTGTGATATCTTGCATGGTAATAGTGGTGTAGTGGTTGCATTGTTGAAGTGGTGTGATATCTTGCATGGTAATAGTGGTGTAGTGGTTGGATTGTTGAAGTGGTGTGATATCTTGGTAATAGTGGTGTAGTGGTTGGATTGTTGAAGTGGTGTGATATCTTGCATGGTAATAGTGGTGTAGTGGTTGAATTGTTGAAGTGGTGTGATATCTTGGTAATAGTGGGGGTGTATTGTATGTGGTTTGGTGATTGGTTGAAGTGGTGTGATATCTGTGGTAATAGTGGTGTAGTGGTTGATTGTTGAAGTGGTGTGATATCTTGGTAATAGTGTGTAGTGGTTGGATTGTTGAAGTGGTGTGATATCTTTGGTAATAGTGGTGTAGTGGTTGGATTGTTGAAGTGGTGTGTATCTTGGTAATAGTGGTGTAGTGGTTGGATTGTTGAAGTGGTGTGATATCTTGGTAATAGTGGTGTAGTGGTTGGATTGTTGAAGTGGTGTGATATCTTGGTAATAGTGGTGTAGTGGTTGGATTGTTGAAGTGGTGTGATATCTTGGTAATAGTGGTGTAGTGGTTGGATTGTTGAAGTGGTGTGATATCTTGGTAATAGTGGTGTAGTGGTTGATTGTTGAAGTGGTGTGATATCTTGGTAATAGTGGTGTAGTGGTTGCATTGTTGAAGTGGTGTGATATCTTGGTAATAGTGGTGTAGTGGTTGATTGTTGAAGTGGTGTGATATCTTGGTAATAGTGGTGTAGTGGTTGGATTGTTGAAGTGGTGTGATATCTTGGTAATAGTGGTGTAGTGGTTGGATTGTTGAAGTGGTGTGATATCTTGGTAATAGTGGTGTAGTGGTTGGATTGTTGAAGTGGTGTGATATCTTGGTAATAGTGGTGTAGTGGTTGGATTGTTGAAGTGGTGTGATATCTTGGTAATAGTGGTGTAGTGGTTGGATTGTTGAAGTGGTGTGATATCTTGCATGGTAATAGTGGTGTAGTGGTTGGATTGTTGAAGTGGTGTGATATCTTGGTAATAGTGGTGTAGTGGTTGGATTGTTGAAGTGGTGTGATATCTTGGTAATAGTGGTGTAGTGGTTGCATTGTTGAAGTGGTGTGATATCTTGGTAATAGTGGTGTAGTGGTTGGATTGTTGAAGTGGTGTGATATCTTGGTAATAGTGGTGTAGTGGTTGGATTGTTGAAGTGGTGTGATATCTTGCATGGTAATAGTGGTGTAGTGGTTGGATTGTTGAAG
>JACEEZ010012893.1:350646-378023 GCA_016584305.1 Chionoecetes opilio
TTATATTTCGTTTTCTAATAAATGAATTAGTACCATGTATAAATTAGCGTTGACTAAATAAATAACCTCATCAATCGGGAAAATTACCCGATTGATGATTTTATTTATTTAGTTAACGCTAATTTATGCATGGTTCATTAATCAGATAACGAAATATAGCAATGGAAAGCTAATAAAATTGCGCTTCTATTGATACCCTTCATGATAAAAGTTGACTCGTAAAGTTTTAAATGGCGAAGAGTTGAAGTTCATGCATATTTCTTCAGAGTCTCGTAATGGCATTTCTTTAGCGTGTTTTACTGTTTTTTATTTGATGATATTATAGAACAAACATTTACGAAGATTACAGTATATCATATATACTGATAAACCAGTCTATATGATCCGTATATATATATATATATATATATATATATATATATATATATATATATATATATATATATTATATATATATTATATATATATATATATATATATATATATATATATATATATATATATATATTATATATATATATTATATATATATATAGATATATATATATATATATATATATATATATATATATATATATATATATATATGAATCCGAGCGGCCCTCCGACTTCAGGCCCTTGTGCGACAGGCCGATATTCCGTGCGCAGTCCAGGTCTACAGTGGTCTATGGATAGCCCCATTCTATCCCTACAGTTTCAGCGTAAAAAGGCAAAGGTAAATGGAGTTTAGATGACAGCAGACAAATTTCCTTGCTATCGAGAGTCCTCACTGGATACGGGAAATATGCATGAAAATATTCTATTAAACTCTTCGTAATTTAATACTTTGCGAGAAAACTTTTTACAAATGAAATACAGGAGCGTATATATACATCCATGTTAGGTAGGGACGCCATGTTGGACAGTGATTACCTTGGTACTCTTTTCCTTGGCCTTGAGTGCCATGACAACAACAACACAAACACGGGCAGGCGGTGTTAGGTGTAGCGATAGGCGAGGAGATCACCCGGCACACTTTAAGCACTCCAATAGAAAACGTAGATCAATTGACTACTATCTACACTATGATTACACTATGACTACTATCTACGTACACTATGACTACTATGACTACAATTGATAATAGTCAGTTGATCTAGTATAAAACAAGGCAAGGCCGGCGTGGTACAGGACTCCCTGGTCTGTCTCTCCGCGTTCCATCTCTCTAACTCCAACCTCCCTCCCTCCCCCTCCCCCCCCTAGAGGTTCCAAGATCCTTCCCGGGAAGGATCTACAAAAAAAAAGTGTTTTGCAGCGTCTATAAAGACTACTATATTGGGTATATAGATAAGAATATAGACTCTATGACGGTCGAGGTTCCATTCTTCCTAACTCCAACCTCCCCTCACCAGGTCGAAGATCCAAGCTAGTATCTCTATGACGGACAAAACATCCTTAATATGAACGCCTAGGGTGCAGAGCACGCTGTAAGAAAAGTAAGAATAATCAGATGTCTTTCAAAAAGGCAGTTAAAATGCATCGCATGTTTGGCATCGCTAAGCTGGTGTGCGTGGCCTGCGTGCTGGCCTCGGCCTGGTGGCTCTCCGCCGTGTGGCTCGAGGGCGTCGCCAAGGACCTGGAGCTGAAGGTGGAGGCGAGCAGACCGCCACTCTCGCTGCTGCAGCGCGTGTTGGAGCCGTGCATGCAGTGGCTGTGGCCGCCGCCGCCGCCACGACCCACGCGTGTCCCGCCCTTCTATGCACGCCATGTGGAGACTGTCAGGAAGATCCTTCGCTTGAGGGAAGAGCTAAGGCAGCCGGTGCCCAGACCCTCAAGGGCTCTGCTTCAGTACCTGGCGGTCGTTGTGGTGGCGGCGGGGCTGATGGTGCGGCTGATGCGGGGCTCCGAGGACGAGCCCTCCATCCAGGAAGGCAGCCCCGTCGCATCCTTGCCTTCCTACGCGGGCACTTCACTCCCACGCGATGACTTGGTCGCCACCGAGAGCACCTCGCAGCGCGACGAGAGATTCTCCCTCACCGAGAGTGTGTCTCAGCCCGACGCTGGCTTGTCCCTCGGCATCGGCAAGACAAGCCCTCACGTGAGCCTCACTCAGGACCTCTCGACGCGCCTTGACTCTGCCGTCGCCTTGGATGTCCCGGGCTCTCAAGACTCTTCTCTTCAAGGCGGGAGGCAGGAACTTGAGGACCCTCCCTTCCTGGAGGAGCCCGAGTTGTGGCGTTTCTAGTTTTCACCCCTGCCTTTGCCTCGCCTCCGCAGTCCTGACAGACGGGACATCCTTGGACGAGCCTGGCTCTCAGACGACGTGATTGACCTGGCGCAGATGATATTGCAGCGGCGTTTCCCAGAGACTCGCGGCCTGTACGCCTGCGGGGCGGCCTTCACCTTGCCGCCCCTGCAGCCCGGCGCCTCGTCTCTGTTCCTGCAGGTGGTGAACCGCTCCACGCCGCAGTATCTTGCCTCCATGGCGGAGTACGGCCGCCAGGGGGGGACCACTGGCTGCTGCTGTCCTCTTACGGTGCGTCGCGCAGCGGCCAGCTGGTGCTGTACGATTCTCTGTACAGCACTCTGTCCACCCCGACGGCTGCCCTGGTGCAGCAGCTGCAGGAGCTGTACTCACCACCACCGGGCGCCGTGACGCGGCCTGTGCAGCGGCAGAACGATGGCTACAGCTGCGGTCTGTTGCCGGGGCCCTTTTCCCCTTCGCATAGCCTGGGACAGGACCCGTGCGCCGTGTGTACGACGGGCCGGCATGGCGCCACATCTGGTGCGATGCTCGACAGGGCGTCTTTGCTGCCTTTCCCGTCCGTGCTGCGGCAGGAGGCCACTGAGGAGGTCCCGTTAGTAAAAATTTTGTTTAAAAACTTCAACTATTTGCCAACACAATTATTAAAACCTCAAATTCAATTTTTTTACCCCATGCATTGAAAATGAATCTCATTTTTTTTGTTATGCCCCAGTAATGCGGTATTTAAACCTAATAACTTTACCTTTTTTTTTTAAATTAGCCCCACCAACAATTATTTTTTTTTTTCCTTAAATTATACACTACATTTCAATTTTTTTTTCATTATTATTTTATTTTCCAAACCCAGTTACCCCACCCCCTTTCTTTCTTTTTCTTTTTTTTTCCCCCTTTTTTTTTCTTTTCTCTTCCTTTCTCCCCTTTCTCTTTTTTGTCTTCAATCTTCTTTCCTCTTTTTCTCTCCTCTCTCTCTCCCCTCTCTCTCTCTCTCTCTCTCTCTCTCTCTCTCTCTCTCTTCTCTCCCCCTTTTTTCTCTTCTCCTCTCTCTTCCCTCTCCTGATTTTGGTTGAAAGGGTTGAAAATAATTTTTTTTTCTTTTTTTTTAAAATTCTTTTATTCACATATGTAATCCATGTGCTCTTTGCATATTATGGGTTTTTTTTAAAAAATTTTTGTTTTTTTTTATTTATAATATTTTTAAAACAAAATTTTACGAAGATTCAGTTAACAATTTCTGAAAAACCGGGTCTATATGATTTTTTAATTTTATAAAAATAATCCGAGGGGCCCTCCATTCAGGTTTGGGAAAGGGGTATTTTCCGGGGCGCACCAGGAACAGTGGGTTAGGGGATGATTTTTTAGTATTTTGAGAACTAATTTTGTAATTAAAGACCTGCATTTTATGGCTGACAAATAATTTTTGGGGCAAAGGAAAGATCGGGGTAAAAAGGGGTTAAAATTTATACTGACGCCTTTGTGGAAGCGATATGTTGAGTGTGACCCTGGGAGGGGGAAAAGGGGGGGGGGGGGGGGGAAAAAAAAAATTTAAACAAGGAGGGAAGCAGAAGGGGGAGAAAAAAGGAAAGAAGAAAAAAGGGAGGAGGGAAAAGAAGAGGGGAGGGGGGGCAAGATTAAGGGAAACAGAAGGGAGAAAAGGGGAAAAAAAGAGAGGGGAGGTTTTTATGAGGTTTTAGAAGAAAATGTGCCTCAGGGAGAGAGGAGGGGAAGAGAGAGGAGAGAGAGAGAGAGGAGAGGAGGAGAGAGAGGAGAGAAGAAAGAGGGGAGAGAGATTTTTTTCCCCCAAGCAATTTAAATTTCTTTTGCTAATTTTAAAAATTTTTTAAATTATCCCTAATATTTTTTTTTATTTTTTTTTAATTATTATTATTTTTATATCACACACAGACTTTTACAAATCCCAACTACAACTATTTCCCACCAATTTTGGGGTTTGTGGGGTTTGTTTTTTGGGGGGTTGTAGGGTACGTTGTATGGGGGTTTGGGTATAAAAATACGGTGTGTGTGTTGGTGGGGGGTTTTGGGGGGGTCGTTTTTTGGGGTGTGCGTGTGTGGCGTGTGCGGGGGTGTGGGGGGGAGAGAGAGAAAGTTTATTATATCCGCGACCCCGAGAGGGGTAAAAAGAAACAAAAACAAAGAAAATGACACCATTAAATAAACAAAAAATTTTTAAAATCTATTTTTTACAAATTATTTTTAAAAACACTTCAAAATACAAAAAACAAACTTGGCTAAATTGTACATAGTAGCGTATTTGTAGTGTCACAAACTTTGCATTTTAGAACATTTTTTTGGGGTTTTATCATGATAATATTTTTTGAGGTATAATTCCTCTTTCCTCAAAGTGCTTACAAAAATAAATAATAATAAAAATTTCATCCCAATCTCATTTGCTACATATAACCATAACCCTTTCATCTATAAAAACTTTATTGTACCTTTCCCAAATAAAATTGGTATTTTTTTTCCCATTTAAAATTTAATATTTTAATAATATGTTTAGGAATTCAAAAAGTAGTTTTTGGGTTTCTGACACGTATTTCATGTCTGTAGTTAACCACCCCAAAATTTTTTTCTCCATTTTCCACCTTTTTTTGTTTATAATATCACTCGACCGCAATTTAAAAAGTTCCCTTAAGCCACAGCTCTTTAAAGATGCAACCTGACTAAATATTTTTAAACTTTCCCCGGGGCTTTTTAGGACACTATTCCCCTTAGTTAGCCAGGGTGATTATGTTTGCTTTTTCATGTAATTTTTTTATGAAAAAATATATGCATTTGAAATTTTACCTCGCCTTTGGCAAACCATGCCAAAATTTAAAACCTTCTTTTACCTATAACCTCCCCTAAGTTTTTTTCACCAGTTCACCAAAATCATACGGGTTTGATGTGGTTTAAAAGTTTAAGTAGTCTTTTGTAAAATTTATTACGTGCGGGTTTTTAGCTTTGGGATATTACCCAGCCCCTATTTTCATACCCCTACGCTTTCAGGCTTTAAAAATTTTGTCTTTTTTTTAACATAAAGGGCATAGATCCAAAGGTAGTTTTAAGTTTTTAAATTTTCCCCTAATAACCAAATATGTACCCCTCTTTGCATGGTGATTTGCTTAGCTTTGGCTTTATAAAACAGCCATTGAAGTTGAACTTCACCCAATACACTGTCGTAAAACAACACAATATTTTTCATCAAACTTAAAATTCATTTTTCCTAATTTTACTTTAAAAAATAAAATTTATTTAGTTTTTTTCATTTTAATTGCAAAACCCACTTTTGCAGTCACAAAAACGCACCCAAAACCCAAAACTGTAATGAGTTACTATTTTCTGCAAGTACTATTGTGTCATGGGCGTATAAAAACAAAAAAAGCGTAAAAAAAACACAACCCTTTTCATCATTTAAACATCTATAGCTTATGCAAAAAGGGAAAAACCGTGTAAGGGTTTTTGAAATGTAGGAATTAAAATCTTTAAAATAAATATAAATAAAAATGGCGACAGTTTTTCCCCTTGCCTTACCCCAACTTTACAAGGGGAAAACATTTGAAACTTTACTGCCAATTTTAATATTGATTTAGCATTTTAATATATATTCCGATCACCCGAGTTTTCTACAAAATTTTACGTTCAGCATTTTCACCATAAGTAGCCCTGAAGGAAGCAAATGTTTTTTTTATAACAATGAATGCACAGAAAATTTGTTTTTTCTGAGATATATAAAGTCTACCAGAACATGTAGAGTAAAAATAATCCAGCGTGCTATAACCCTGTCTAAAAACCGCTTTTTCGCCCCCCCAATGATCCTGCGCTATTTAGTAGTATAAATCGTGAATTGATTATAAAAGTGAATAATTTCCCAAAGAAAAACTTAACAATTTTTAACCGGATAATTGTCCACCTCATGAATCGACCCCTTGCCCTTGTATAGGGGTTTTTTATAAATCCTATGCAATTTGTTGGAAAAATTTCCTTTTATGAAAACATTTTAAACAGTAGTAGCACAGTTTGAAAACATTACATTTGGAAAACTTTCATAATTCATTAAAAATGTGATCAATTCCCGAGTTTTTTTATTTCGTAATTTTTTACAATGCACTTTTACTTCATCCAACGTTATAGTGAGGCACATTTGTAAATTTGTGTATTTTTTTTTTTAAAAGCAGAAACTCGTTTGTTTTTAAAAATTGGGTATTATAAACTTTAAAAAAAAATTGGGGTGGCATTTTTCTGAACATTCAAAGGGGTATAAACCCAAGAGGGCGTCCAAAAGGGCCGCCGAACACAAATAATGCGATATCTTTGCAAGTACATGTGTAAAATTAAAAATAAAGTTCAAAAATATTGTTTTCTGAACAAGGAATTTTTTGAGTGAGGAACCAACAGGATATACCTGGGGGGGGGTTGGGGGCGACAACAGCGTGAAGGACGGGAAAAGGCGTAAGGTGCACTATGAATTTTTGCCCTTCGTGGGGCCAGGAGGGGTGGTGATGGTGGGGACAAGGCGTGGGGGAAAAACTGAAGATCCACATTTTACCCCCGCCAACGAAGTTGGAGGGGTTAGTTTTCACCCCGATCGTCTGTCTGTCTGTCTGTCTGCTGTTTTTTTTAGTGTACAGGTTTTCCCCAAAAAGTTAAAATGATTTGGACCAAACTCGGTATACCAAGTCATTGGTATAAGGAAGAACTGTTTTAAATTTTTGGTTTAAATTATTGACAACTGTTGCCATGGCAACCAATTGATTAAATATTCGGCCGGAGGTTGCGCTCATACTGAGTGCATTTATAATATATATATATATATATATATATATTATAAAATAAAATAAAATATATTTTATATATATATATATATTTTATAATATATTTTTTAAAATATAATTATATAAAATATTTATTATAAAATATATATATATAATAAAATTATTTTTGATGAAATATTCGGGCGGAGGTAGCCTCTACTGAGTCCCCCCCCCTAGTATTTCTGTGACTAACTTGAAAAAACTTCAGCCTCCAAACTTTGACGCTATGGGGATATATTTAATTTGAAAAATATTTCAGCCCCCAACGTAACGCTTGTGACTATACTTATTTAAAAATTTCATCTTTTGCGAAGTTCAAAATTTAAAATAGTATTGGATGAATCCCGTGTTTTATGTTTTGTGTATTTGGGTTGGTGAGAGCGTAGTGATTTTCCCTTTGGTGGGGTAGTACAGGCAGCATTAGGGGTGTTTTGTGGTGCCCCAGAGACAAGTAAAGTTTTTGAGTGGGGTGCGTGAAGTGTTGTCCGAGCAGCAGCTTTGTTGTTGTGCTTGCATATAGGAACCCTGGTGGCAGTTGGGCCCGACGCTAATGTCGCCCCCGGAGCTCTTCGACGGGATAAAGGCCCCGGGGTAGACTTTTGACAGTGTGAACCAACACGGGGCGCCGCACCACCCCCTCAGTGTTGACAAGCACGTGTTGACTGGTTTTTTTTAAATGTGTCCCTTGAAAGGGTTGACGTTTTTGGGCCCCTTGTATCGCCTTCTTTACATGTTGTATGTGTGATTTTACTTCCACCCCCCACTATGCTGCTATACTACTACATTTATACTACTAATCTGTACTGAATTTTAAAGCGCAACAAATATCTTTACTTTTTCTTCTTACATTTTTCTTTTTTTGTTATTGTTTTTGAATCTTTTTTTGTATCATTATTTATTAAAATTTTTTTTATAATTTTTTTGAAATAGATAGGTATGTAGTGTTTAGGGGTGGGCAGGAGGGGGATCGACAAAAAGGCCATAATTAGAAAATTACCCCCTTTGTTGAGATGACATGTAAAAAACTTTTACAATATACACTCAAAAAAAATAGGGTTTAAAGAAAGGAAATGAAAAGGACGTATTTTTTTTCTTTTATTTTTTTTTAAGCGCAGGGATCTGTTTTGCAAACTAACTTTTATTGCTTATTTCTTCCCTTCGTGAGTATATGAATAAACGTTTGTTTGCGTAGGATGAAGGACCTTGCAAATTTAAATTTATACTGCCCGTGTTCAAAAAGTCGTGTTTTTGGCCGGAATCGATTTTACCCAATTTCACTAAAACTGTAATACAATATACACTCCCGATAAAGAGGCAACTAATACAAAAAATAATTTCCGGCCTCGTTTTTCCCCTGCGTGGCCGCCGTTTCACCCAAAAAAATATTACTCAACTTAATTAAAGTAAATATTAAACCCAAAAATTTTAAAAAAAGAAGTTATTGTTATTATAGTCACCTTTTTATACAAGTTCCAAGCTACATGCGAAAAAAAAAATTTAAACCACATACGTTAATTTTAGTGTCAATTTTAGGCCCTTTGCTATGGGGGCGCCATCTTGGGTTTCAGGCCGTTAGAATGGTCAGAAAAAAAGCCACCCTAATTTTTGTTTTTTTTTTATAGTATCATCTAAAAAAAATCAAGTAGTTTTTGCTTTAAAAAAAAAAAAAACACGAATCTTTTTTCAGACAATGTGCCCACACTATTTAAAAGTTGTTTTTTGTGTGCATTGTTTCTTTCAAAAATGGTTTCCCCGTTAAAAGATCGTTTCGCCAGCAGTAACCAGACCCAGTCTCTAAAATGATTCGTAAATTGGGGTATCCCGAACTTTTGGACATCCCCACCAGATGCCCCAGGCGGTAGAAACCCCAAGGGGCTGATAGGAAATTCCCCGCTGTCATTCTGAAATGCCCGTAGTTTTCTTTTTTTCCTTTTTTCTATCATAATTCAACTTTCCCTTTCTTAGTTGGGGTGTATGTGGGTGTGTGTGTTTTTGTGTGTGTTGTGTCTGGTTGTGTCTGTGTCTGGTCCGGCTTTCTGGCGTGTCGGGGTCTGGTCTGGTCTGTGGTCGGTCGTGGCTGTCTGGTCTGTCTGTGTCTGTGTCTGGTCTGTGTCTGTGTCGTTTCTTGTGGTTTTTGTGTGGTTGTGTGTGTGTGGTGTGTGTGGGGTTTAAGGCCTCAAAAAAGGCTACAAGATTAACACCTTTTAATTTTGTATAGCATGAGTGAAAGTTTTTTGCTGTCGAAAAATAGTAAAAGAATTCCTCAGAATAAGAAGGGAACAATAAGGGGGCAAGGGTTTTTGAACAAGATACCTTCTCTCTATGGCTGTCTGTCCCTTTCTCTCTCTCTCCTCTCTCTTTCTCTCTCTCCCCTCTCCCCTCCTCTCCCCCCCTCCCCTCCTCTCTCCTCTCTCTCCCCCTCTCCTCTCTCTCTCTCCTCTCCTTTTTTTTTCTTTAAAAACGTAGACCTAGAGAATCAAAAAAAATAAATTAAGATCTAAAGACAAACATCTATTTTTTCCTTAGTTTGTTTTTTCAAAATTTTCCCTGCAATGTCAATTACAGCAAGGAATGTAGATATGATCCCTATGTTACCCGGGAAAAAAGGGGCATCTTTGGGAAACACATAAGACTTGAACAGGTAATTTTCGAGAAATTCAGATATGCAAAGTATATAAACTTCCTGCCTAAAACAGTTTACAAAATAATGATGCGACCCCTCCTCTGATTGTCGTCTATCGTTCCCTTTCTCATTTTTGTAAATTTCCCGAAAACCCAACTTCCTTTGGTGGCGAAATCCTTTTTTCTGGTAAGTTTTGAGTGTTTTTAATTTAATTTTCTAACCATTTTTTGTCGCAAAACACATTTTTTTTCGATTGACTTGCAAAAAAATGACAAAAAAAAACAAATTGAAACCAACCTAACCGAAAAAAAAAACTTTGCCATAAGGTGAATTCGGTGTTCATCTGGAATAATACCCCTTTCTTTTTTTGTAGTCCCAAATACCGCCGCCTTACACTGGCCGTGGCGTTGTAAGATAGGGTCACAGACTGATTTGCCTGGTGTTGGGTACCGTATGACGCACAACACCGCCCCCATTACACCAAAAAAGACGCGCAGACTCCACGCCAAGGATAATAAAGAGTAATTACCACGCCTGGGACACAGCATAAGTCCCTAAGCAAACCCCCCATGTTCAAAATTTCCACATACGCTATTTTATCAGTTTATGACCAAAGTATACATATCACATAATATTAATGCCTCAGAGCCTCAAGGACTTATATTTCCCCTGGGGACGCACTCAAAAACGGTAAATGTTTATTCACACTGGGGTTTTTTGGGATTTTTACTGACGAGAAAATCGGTCTCTTAAAAAAAAAACCGAGCAGGTGTGTGATTTTTTTTGAAAAACCCATTGCGATCATGACACCAGCCCAGACCCAGACCCCCTTTCGTCAGAAAAAAACCCAAAAAAAAGCCAGTGTGAATCGCCTTAAGGTCGTGCAGGTAACTTCAGTCACGGGGCAATTAGGGGGCGCTGGGTGTCGGAAAAAAGTGTTTGGTAGCGCCCGGGCAGCTTACACGCACGCCACCGCCCCCGCCCCTACGCCTACCCCCACGCCCACCTTGACTCCAGCTTGTGCTTCTGGGCGTCCACCACACCGCAGCGGCAGCCAAAAGGAGCAGAGCGAAGGCAACCTTTACCTCGTCTTCACCTTCTCTTCTTCTTTCTTTTCTTTGACCACGCTTAGTACGCTTCATAGGTCCTCTTCCCCTTTGTCTCCTTCGTTAACAAGACTTGTTAACTCTTCCCCTTTTTTTTCACCTGGGAAAGAATTTTTATCGTTTTCAATCCTTATTATATCCAATTTATTGTTTTTTGTGGTTCTTATCTCCCAACACTGCGTTAGGAAAAACTTTGGTGAGGTTTTCAATACTTTTTGTTTCCTTTTTTGTCCCCAAAAAGCCCTAAACCCTACACAGGGCCCCGTCTTTTTGCTCTAGTTTTCCCGTCCCCTCCCCCTGCCTGGATGTTTAAAATTATGCTATACGCTTTTCCCCCTTGACTCCTATATTGTTGCATTCCACAATGACATGTTCTACAGTTTTCTTTTTCCCCCTACCCCGCAGCTAAATTCTGGGTTCCAGTTCCCGTTCCTTCCGTTTACTTCCAAGGTGCGTTTTTTGCTTTATAGAGTAACTTTCTACCCCCGCTCCTACATGCCAGGTACCCCCCCTGGTTTCTGTTTTCCCCCTGTACCACGCAAAAGTTGATTTCCTGGCCATTTTCCTTCCTGCCCTTTAACTAGCCCATTATTTTCAATTTTTTTTTTGATATCTATTTTCCCATCCTGTTCCATTCCCCTCCCACAGTTTTTCTCCTTTTCCACTCTCTATTCCTTCTTCCAGGTGGAACTTGATCTATTTTTCCGGGATATTTTTTTTTGCCCCTCTATCATCACTAAGTCTTTCAATTTTCTTGTGGAACACCTTTTTTTTAATATCCTTTCCCCGAAGGGCCCATCCCCTTCTCCCCTTACACGGGAGTGCTCCACAAAACCCTGCCCCCTCTGCCCACTATGTTTGAGTCTTTTCCCAAATGCAGATGTCTCCTTTCCCCTTTCTGACACTTTTGACCCTACAGGCAATGGGGTACAGCCCCCCCCTTCCATAAACTCCTGCCCCCCTCATATGATTAATGACTTGTTACCCCCATTATAAACAGCCTGTCATCCTCTTTCCTTGCCCTTCTTAAGTTTTCCCCCCTTTACCCCCTATCCCCCCCTTGTTTATTCCATTCCTAGGTATATATCTTTCTACACTTCTAGGGACATTTTTGAACACCCCCCTGACTCCTACCCTTTACGTTAACTCCATGACTTTACATTTCCCCTTTCCCCCTAAACTTCAGGTCCTCCTTCCGTATTGTTTTTTATGTGTAAAAATTTTCCCCCATTTTTATCCTTTCTTTCTGCCCTCAGTACACACATCACATAGGCCAGGCATCCTAACTTTTCTCCTCCCAATTTTTATCCTTGACTTTACTTCCGATTCTCACGATCAGTTCCCCTAAAACAGGTTAAATAATGTTTGGGGAAGAACATCCTTGTCTAACTCTATATTTTTTTCCCTCCCGCAGTTGTAAAGTCACCCAGGGGAATTTCACTTTGTTCCCCTTTAACATGCTGTTTTTTACGTCCCCAAACCTTTGATTACTCCAATGTGTTCATAATTTATTGCTTTCCTTATTTACTGGTGTACGTTTTTCAATATCTATAAATACAAGTAAAAGCTCTTTTTTGGGGTTTTTTTTTTTTCTAATTTCTTTTAGTGTAAATATTTTTCCATTCCACTCTCCCTTTTCCCGAACCCCCTTTTCTCCTCTCCTAACATTTGTTTTCCCCTTATCCACATTTTAATTTTTCATTAATAATCATTCCCCCAAAAACCCGGCTGTAGTTATAACGGGCTAGGGCCTTAATTGGCTATGTCCTCCTTTTCTTTTCCTCCTCCTTTTTGAAATTTGAGTCACTCGCTCTTTTTCCCGTCCTGGGACCAGCCTTTGCTCCGCACTGTGTCACTATGTTATATATTGCCTGTTTGACCTTTCTCCTCCATATTTAACAAACTCCCCATGAGTCCCTCTGTCCCTGAGCTTTTCCGTTTTTCAAAGCTTTTCCCACCTTTACTACCTCTCTAAGCTCCATTACTGTTTTCCCCCATTTTTCTCTTGTCACTGAATCATAATGTTTTCCCCTTCCCCCCTACTACCATGTTTTTCTAATTACTTTTTTACTCCAGTCCCCTTTTATTACTGATTTTTTTTTCATCCCCCTTCTCGCTCTTCCCTCTTTTTCAGTTTTAAATTTCGGTTCACTCTGTCCACCGGGTTTTCTTTAATCTTTTTCCATCCTTCCTTTTCCCCCTCGCCCCGGGGGGAAACTGTTTAGTTTTTTTGCCTGCTGTTCCCCCCATGTCTATCTTTTTACTTATTAAAATCTGTGCTACTTTTTTTTATTTTATATTTACCCCGCTCTCTCCCATTCTTTTCTTTTTGTTTTTCCTTTTTTTATCAATTTTCCCTTTAATTTTTTCTGCCTTCTATTGCATTTTCCTGTTTTTAATGCTTTTTCTACCTTTTATCCCCCCATCCTTTTTGTCGTTGTTCCTCCCCTTGTATTTTTTCATCCCATAGTATTTTTGCCCCCTGCATCATTACCCTTTTAACGTCCTGCTCCCCCGCTTCCTAGTTTTATTCCCTTTTCAGTTTCTTCTCAACTTTCCTCAAGTTTTTGGCTGTAACCCCCCCAGTCGGCTCTAACCTCCCTTTAGTCCTCCACCTGTCTTTTTCAACTTGCACTTTTGACCTATCTTTTCCAAGACACTCCTATCATGATGTGGTCCGAAAAACTATCTCCCCGTTCTTCCTATCGTGCACTACTTTCTCTATTTCTGTTTTACTATTTTGAAATCTAGGGTGATTCTCCCTCATTTTCCCACGTCATGGATCTTCTAACTCCCAATTTTTAATTTTTTGATTTTTTTTCTGTAAATCCAAAAGCATCTGTCCATTTATGTTTTCTGGTGCATATTTAGACCCAGGTGCCAGAAAACTCCCTCAGTATCAATTTTCTTTTTTCCAACTCTCCTGCTTATTTTCCCTTAGTGCATCATAAAGTTTTTTGTTTTCTGCCGGTTTTAAAAACCTTCAAAACCCATGTACACCACTGTCACCCCCATTTTTCCCCCCCACTGTATCCCGCTGTGATTATGTCTCCCTTTTTTGATCCTGCTTATCTATTATTTCCTTGGGTGTACCTCTATATCTCCCTTCCCCCTTCTCCCCCACAAGAAACCCCCAAAACCCCTCCCTTCTTTTTCACCTGTTTTCCCTTCCCCCTTTCCCATGCTAACATCCCTTCCGCCTTTTTTCGATCTGCCATCCTGTTTCTCCTACTCCCAAATACATCATTAAATTTGACTCATGCAACAAGATTTTCCACTTCCCTTCATTCTCCCCGGTTTTCAGGGAAAGGGAAAAACGTCGTCCTCTTGGCCCCTAGCTTTCTTCTTTCTTTTTCTCTCTGTACTATTAACATGGGTTTACTGTTTCTGTTCAGAGATAACCACAAAAAGGTTCCCCCTCTCCTGGCTGCAGCTTACATAAGAAACATAAGAAAATTGGGAAGCTACAAGAGGCCGCGAGGCCTACACGTGGTAGTTCCTGTCACCTAACACTACCTACATCCACCTTTCATCCCCATCCATGAACCTATCCAGCCCCTCTTTAAAGCTCCCTAATGACTCCGCACTAACTACCTGTCTACTGAGACCATCCCACTCATTCACCACCCTATTTGCGAACCAGTTTTTCCCTATTTCCTTTCTAAATCTACGCTTTTCCAGCTTGAATCCGTTACTTCTTGTTCTACCTGGTTAAAAGCCGTAAGAACTTTGCCTACCTCTCCTTTATTAAATCCCTTTATCTACTTAAAAACTTCTATCAGATCGCCCCTTACTCTGCGTTTCTCGAGTGAGTGTAATTTTAATAACTTCAATCTCTTCTCATAACTAAAGGTACGCATCCCTTGTATCATTTTGGTCATCCTTCTCTGCACTGATTCTAACAAGGCTATATCCATCCTGTAATATGGAGACCAAAACTGAACCGCATAGTCTAAGTGAGGCCTGACTAGAGCCAGATAAAGCTTTAGAATAACTTCCGCACTTCTACTTTTAACACTTCTGGTAATGAATCCTAATACTCTATTAGCTCTATTTCTGGCCTCAATACATTGTTTCCTAGGTCGGAGGTCTGGGCTCACCCTCACTCCTAGATCTTTTTCACCTTCTGATCTTATCAGCGATACATTGCTTATGGTGTATCTATTACCAGGGTTTTTTCTACCAACATTCATAACGCTGCACTTATCAATATCAAATTCCATCTACCATCTGACTACCCACTCGTTAAGTTTATCTAAGTCTCCCTGCAATATGTTTACATCAGACTGTGATCCAATAATCCTACCTACCTTAGTATCATCAGCAAACTTGCTGATATCACTGCTAATCCCACTATCCAAGTCGTTGATGTAAATCAAAAATAGTAATGGACCCAAAACAGACCCTTGTGGAACTTTACTTGTCACCAGTCCCCATTCAGATTTAGAACCATTAATTGTAACCCTTTGTTGCCTATTACTTAGCCAAGCTCTGATCCAATGAAGAACCTTCCCATCTATTCGACCCGCCAGGGTGGCGCGGTTGGTAGAATCACGGACTGGTGTTGCAGAGTCCCTGCGCCATTCGGTCAGCGGTTCGAGTCCACCAAATTCGTCCTGGTGTGGTGGTGCTTTGTACAGTCAATAATCTTGTAGTTGGTACTTGCAAAGTGTCTAGATAGGATCAAAGTATCTTATCTTATCTTCCCATCTATTCCATGAGCCTTAACCTTATTTAAGAGTCGCTCGTGTGGTACTTTGTCAAATGCCTTACTAAAGTCCAGATTTATTATATCATAATCCTTATCATTATCTGCCGTCTCATAAACTTTCCTATAAAAACTCAATAAATTGGTGAGACATGACCTACCCTTGGTGAATCCATGTTGTGAATCATTGATCAAACTATGTTTATCTAAGTACTCTATAATGTTTTTTGCAATAATAGATTCCAATAATTTACCCACCACTGACGTTAGACTTACGGGTCGATAATTTGACTTTAGTCCTCTGTCTCCCTTCTTAAATATGGGAACATTTCCTTTCCTCCACAATAATGGCATATCGCCTATCTCAACCGATTTCCTAAAAATGTGCACTAACGACTCACAAACAACCTCCTTGCATTCCTTTAATACCCTGGGATACACTTCATCTGGTCCTGGCGATTTAAAATTCTTAATTTTATCTATACCCTCTTCCACCATTTCCCTAGTTATCACCATATCTTTGAGTTTCTCCTCATCGCTTCCTTTGAACATCTGTTCACTATCAGGTATCGTCTGTGTATCTTCCTCTGTAAAAACACTTAAGAAATAATCATTTAGACTTTTACACATATCCTCATCCGTATTTAAGACTTGTATCCGTATGCTTGTACTTGAGGATCTGTTTGCAGTGGTATGTAATCTTAAAGCCTAACAATTCCTGCCAAGCGCACATAACTGAGATTTACGACAACTCACGTTTGTATCTATCAAGGCGAATGGTGAGGCGGTGGCCGAGTGGTTAGCATCTGGAATTAGTAAGCTCGAAGTTGCTAGTTCAAGTCCCCCCGGATAAAACACCACGGTATGAATACATCTGGCAATTTGCAGCTGTCATACTTGACCTTGAGTGCGACAGTGGTGTTGAACAGGTATGCCATCTTAGTGTCATTTATTACATCAAGAAAACGTGACATGTCTGTAACGAAAGATTTTTAGACAAAATCCTACATAATTTTTCACCTTCATCCATTGCTGATTGTGCGATTTTTCATTTGTAACACGAATAATGACGCGGTTATCGTGAATTAGCAAAACGCGTACTCTGCTACTCTGCGTATCGTATTCGTAACCCAATCAGCCTCTGGCCGAGGGTAAAAAATCAACCATTTTAATTCCCTTAAAACGACTACTTTGTGTCGGAAGACTGTTGTGTCACACTGTTGATCCGTTTAGGGTTGATCCTCTGAGTTGTCTTCTGGCGAAGTAGTGTCAAGGCCTAGATATTATAATGCAACAGAGTTGCTCACAATAAAATTGATACTAAAGAACACATGAGAAACTGGAGTTGAATTATCCGCGAGTAATCTGATAGATACTAACCACGGCAGGCGCTTGTTTCCAGTGGTGCTATATACTCCTGCTCCCGCAGTCATGGACATGCAAACACGCCCTACTTCAGATGTGATGTTACGTTGGAGCCTATAGCGCCTGTAAGCTTATGGAGAGTCGTGATGTCGGTCGGTCTCGCCCGTTAGTGACGCAGGCTGGATTTTTTTTGTAGTGACACTTGTGTTCTAAGGTAAAGATCCCGTTTTCTGCGATGTTCGGATCTTCAGTTAGGCTCATGCTGCCCCTGGAGTTCCTCCGTCGCACTCGCAATCTGAGAACAGGTAATAGCTGCATGCGGGTTTCTTCAGCCACTCGACGATGGATTTGACACTTGCTCCTTGGTGGGACTTGAACTCGGGACCTTCTGCTTTCCTACTAGGCTCTTGAAAGAGTTGCTCCCGGCAGGATTCGAACTCAGGACATTGAGGTCACCACTCCAAGACGCTAACCACTCGGTCACCGCCTCCCCAAGATGCTTTCTTCCTATAGGTCATTTTAGGAACTCCATAACTGATGCATTTTATTTGTCATAGAAAACACCACAAATAACATTCACAGTAAATATATAGCAATTGGAAGGCTCTCAGTTTTTCTGTAAGAACAGCCAGCCATCGACAGGTTGTATAACACGACACATTTTCTATTATCGCTACAGTGGTTTTGACAAATAGAAGATATCGGACTGCCACCTCACGATGATGCAAGGGCCTGAAGATCACCGTTTTCAATTTGTCATGTGGCTGCACAGGGGAGTTACGAGCGAGGCGCCAATACGATCTCTCCGATGAATGCCAGCCCGGCAGCCGCTGCACCGCAACCCAGGAGGGAGAACATCCCCTGAAATATGTAATTATGTACATGAATCTCTAGAGTCCGAGTGACAACGCCGTGATACGCTACTGGCTGACGTTTTATGAAAACTTCGATATACTACATACATTTATATTTATGCAATATTGCCTTCTTGGTGTGTCTCACCCAGAGGTTCTTTAGAGCAAGAGAAGAGGTGACAGTGACTCTGGTGGGGGCGGCAACACAGGAGGTGGCGTTGGGAATGGCCCCGTCCAGCCAGTGGTCGTACAGGCCACTCTCAGTCACTGCGCCGATCCTGTGCATATATTTAGTATACATTTTCAGTAATTCACGGTGATTGCGGTATTATGCATAACTGTGGAGATCATAACAGTAGGATTATCATTGAATTTATAACAGGAATATGTGTGTATCAGTATTACGTATTGCTCTATAACACCCCCGCACATTTTCTTACTGTGTGCTACCTATGTGACAAATCATGACGCACCTGGCGGAGAGCGCTGGAACGAGGGGGCTGTGGCGGCGGCCGATCATTGCGAACTGGAAGGGAAGGAACCTGGCGCGGGAGGCGTAGAAGTCACACCGCCCTGTGGGAAACATTGATAACACACACACACACACACACACAAACACACAGATATACACAGACAGGGCATGCCTGTTACCTGTCGCTGAGAAGTCGTCGGCCATGAGGATTCTGCTTGACAGGTACTCGCCCACGAAGGTGTGTGTGCCGGGCCGCACTAACTTGTCCAGAACGTAGTTGTAGTCGGTGGTCTTGACATACATGAGGCGTCCCGAAGCCTCTGCCTCTCGCACCTCCCGGAAAATCCCCGACGTGACGGTCTGTGGCGCGAGAGTATGAGGTCCGTGATCACCAGGTGTTCCCTTGATATTAAGTGTTAGATGCGCCATGATAATGATAATGATAATGGTGTCAGGCTCGTTTTAAGTATGTGTGCTGCTTGTTAGGACAGGGAGAAGGCTTGTGGTCAATGGTTTAGAGAAGAGAGCTTGACTCTTTATGCTGCAATGCTGTAATCTTTATTGAAACGATCCAGAATTACCAAGTGATATTTGACCCTAGTCAGGCCTTTCCAATTTGGACATTGGTACAGAATCCTGTGACAGTATCTGGTTCCGAGCCTTGGACACTGTATTTCTAGTGATGCGCAATGACAACATTTAGAGATACTGCATAACATTATGTAAGATTTCATACTGGGATTTGCAATATATTACGGCAGATTTTATACTAGGATTTGGAAATAATGGAAAATCGTATAGTACAAAATATAGACGACAAACTCGTAATCTGAGTCCCGTCAGTGTTCGCCAGCCAGGGAGTCACGATGGCCCATAATGATAAACTGGGCAGGCCTTGGCGCCGGACAAAAGCAGTGTACTCACCATGAGGAACTGGACGTACATGGAACCAGCTTCCCACACCATGGTGACGTCGGGGTCATCGAGGAGGCGCCTCAGGTCCTGGTAAGGCTGAGGGATCTGACGGACCGCCAGCAGCGACATGAGGGTGCCCGCATAGCTGCGCATCATCACCAGCGTCAACACCATCCACGCTCCGAGCACAAGTCGCTCCCACCACCTGACGCCGCCGGCACCAATGTCTGCCATGAAAGCAGTGCCAATAAGCCTAGACCCTGGTGAGGCGAGACGCAGGATTTGTTGCGTCGCCGAAAGTCTCTAGTTTGGGCGACGGAAACAATGCTCTGCGGCACCATCTGAACCCTTACCACCCGGTGCTGGTGTCATGGCTACCACGATTTTCCCCAGATGATGCATGCGGCGAATTCCACAGCTTCTAGTGGGCGATCCTTTGTGTTAGGGTGACGCCCTGACCTGTGAGACATGGGCCACCACGCAAGACTGCCCCACGGGAGACACCAGATTGTGAAATGTTGTTGTGTGGAGTCAGTATTGCGTGTTATTACATCCGGGGTTTTAGTTGGAGGTATTAGGAGATTAAGGTGGTACAGTCGATTTCTAAATGAAAATCCTTCAAAAATGTGAAAAGGTCCTCTTGGACCCTTTGGGGTTACTTCTTGGTAGGTTAGAGAGCGGGTTCCGGCGTTTTTGTTGTTTATTCCAAGGAAGATTGACAGAGGGGTTACATACACACAGGTCTGCCTATGAGGAAGGCTGGTAACGGACTAACTCAGAGAAGCGCGCATCTCTGCTTGAGAGACGCCGCGGAGTTGCCTATTCGGGATAATTGCCATGCCAATGCCTTACGGTATTTTATTCAAATTGGTCTATGGGGCTTCCCACGTGACATGCGTAGCGTTGTTTACTATTCCCGCCATTTTTTAATTTAAAAAAAGGATCTACCTCGTTCACCCCTTTTGCCATATCCAAACGTTTTTCTTTTTTTTCTTTATTTTTTTTTATGAAGCAGGGTAAAACATAGTGGTTTTTTTTTGGGATTTCGGGGAAAACGTTTACTATAACAAGGGCGTGAAAAACCCAATTTCCTTTATTATTTAAAGCTGGTTTTTTTTGACGTGTTCTATTTATGTGATTTTAGTTAAGAAATTTGGTGCTTGTTGAGTGAGAGTATTTAATCCCTGCCGTGTGATTTGCTTTGCCTTAAAATACGTCGATGATTCCGAGTTATATTTCCATACTTTACCAATCCGGGCTCTATAAAACTTGTTTTGATCGGATGTAAGTGGGAAATGAGGTAGTCTTGTTTCCCCCTGATTTTTTTTCTGTGACAGTAAACAAACCCCATCCTTTACTTTCCGACCACAACAGCTGGTGTAATACAAAAAGATAGATAATAAAAAGATAGGGGAGAAAAAAATATGTGGGCATTCTCATGTAAACCCCCGGTGCTAAATATTTCTTTTTTAAAAAGGAAGAAAATAACTACTAGCCGTGACCCCCCTGCTGCAGCGCCACCCCGTGTCTCTGGCCCTGCCGCTCGCCAGCCCGAAGGCCCCCAAGTTGTGGGCCCCCTCGCGCATGGAGCCAGAAAGGCGATGGGTGCCCGCCCCTATCATGGCTCGAGGAATGCCGCCCACACGTTAGGCTGAAAGGCAGCGGGAAGCCCCAGGGATCAATTCCCGGCCTGCCGCTGCCTCCCAAGATCCTGCCGTAGTCCACCAAGAGGGGTTCCGAGTGTAGTCCACGGCTGTGGCGCAAATACTGGTCCAGGGGAAGGGGCCGAGTCCCATGTCCGCCTCCTGTGACGAGAAAGGGGCCACAGGTGACCTAAAAAATTCTGGATGAATGAAAAAGATGATGTTGCTTCCATAAGCCATCAATATACGTATGAGGGAAAGCAGGAGCACAACTTTGTACCGGACTCCCCTTCCTGCTCACCATGCCCCCCATACCGGTCCAGGAGCCGCCCTTCTAATTAACGTCCCAGCCCCACCCGGGGCGGCCGCTTTATGGGGTACCTGCGAGCAGGGAAGCGCGTTACAGAACGGTAGGGGCAAGGCAAGGCGCCGTCAGTGGATCGCGTAAAAAGGGGAAACCTTGGTTAGTAATGCTGTGAAGCGGGACAATCTAGCAGGGGTGAAGAACACATAATGTAAAGATGTACATATAAGTAATAGATGAATGAAACTAGAGCTCGAGGAACCTACGTAAAATTTAAAGCTGCAGTCCGATAAAGCTTGAGCATTTTGGACATGGGTCCGACCGGGAAATGTAGCTTTGGCCTACCACCGCCTCTCTGATCAACACGTGTGGAGGGTACTCCTCAGCAGCCACCACGAGCGTGGGCCCCCACCCAGCCTGCCGCCACACGCAGGGATTAAGCGTAACCCACAATTGCAAGGTGTGATGGGAGGAAGGATTTTGATGCAGAAAGTCATGCTTACCGTTGGAACTTGTCAGGGAAGAGAGGCACTTGGGATCGGAAGGTGAGACCGCGGCGGGAGGACCAGGAGGCTACCTGAAACCGCCTGGGCGTGAGGTGGGCTGAACGGCTGCTGCATCCACACCCCACACCTGAGTTGATAAAGGAATGAATTGCTCAGTAAATCTTTTTTTGACGTAGCGTGACAACATCTAAATGTCGGCGAATGCAGTGCACTAGTTCCATGCGTTTCACGATATCGCTTGGCCTGTTAAACTCCTGAAAATTACAGTAGGGAAATAGCAGGACTGAAATCAGAACTTGTTACGGGAAACGAATGTGGGCAAGGGCCGATACCTTAGGCGGGGTGTCCGATAACTCGCTCCAATGTACTTGGCCCAACGAGCATTAACTTTAAAAACACAACAAATGCGTTAGCCCACGGTCGATTCAGCCATGAAGAGTCACTCTACTCTGATAAAACTAAGAAGTAGGAGTACTTATCTTCTTAAAGTCTTGGATTACTAATACAAAATTAATAATAAGATTGCAAGACCATAATGAAAAAAACAATTTAAGAGCTAACCCAAATCGATGAAACCTTTCATCAAATTTTTTAAAACAAAAATTGTTTACCACCTCCTGGTTCAATCAATGGCAAGTACCACAAAACCGAGGACGTATCCCTCTGGCTGACGGGAATCAAATTCTCATAGCAGAAGGCTTGTTTAAGAAAAACATGGCAATAGCAAGATATTTTTTTTTTTTCACATAGTCAATTTCCCTCAGCATTGTATTGTAGTTGCGAGGGTTTTGAGACGTGAGGTTGTCTGCTGCCTGGGTTTGTCGTAATTATTCTAGTTTAGGAAATGTTTCGCTTACTTTGGAGGTGTACTGCCGCCCACTAACAATGAGAACGGCGTTAGCTTGGGAAAAAACCAAAGTGTATGTGGCGAGGCGATTTTGTTGAGGGGCCGGTGGGGGCCCACAAGCCCGTGTGGGCCACGTCAGGAGGTCGCTTTCGGAGGCCACTTTTGGCCCGGCCCGCGAGGAATAAAGGGGTTGTTGCTCACCACTACCACTATGACACACCACGACACCCCCGCACCTGTGGGCATCCAACACACCCCTGTCAGTTCCTGGCTGGCAGCTCAACCCAGCGGTTTGCTACGAGAGGAGCGACGACACTTACCATGCGTGATTGGTGCAGCGCCCGCTCACAGCGCCAGGGTTCGGTTGGGTCCCCCAACTTCAGGCTCTGACTCCAGCACCACTGCTCCCCAAGGGGCTGGGAGGTGTTTTCAATGCCTACGGGAACGCAAAGTAAAATGTTTGGGAATCAACTGGCAAAGTTGTTTGACAAAATTTTGCCAAAAAAACTGGTAATCGTACACCGCCCGAACAGGGGCAATGCAAACCCCTATGTGAAAAACAACAAACTCCCGCACGGAGATTAAAGGGCACCGTCAAGAAAATATCACAAAACGCCACAACATATTGCAACAAACCAACAACAACTCTGTCACGCACGTATCACTTGAAACCTTGAAACACTTAAAACATTTTAAATATGCTTACCATACATAATACATACGTTAATAAAGTTATATAACATAATTTGTGTAAGCAGCCCATACGAAGCCAAAACGGCTATTCGGGCACTCTCTGTATTTACAAACAAGTTTATCTAGGACGTCAGTACCAATTACCATAAAGAAGAAGAAAAAAAAGAAAAAAAAAGAAAAACAAAAAAAACAAGGTAAACAAAACAAAAAACACAACAAAAAACAAAAATCCAGGAGAAATACATAGACAATTGCTCAAAAATTCATTTGTAGAATGCTAATAAAATGTATTGTTGGCACTATAATAAACCCTACTGACCATCATTGAAATATATTAGAAAAAATTTTATTTAGAACAAATATTTGTCAGTACTGGGACAATAAATACTTTTTGTATGCCTTTTAAATGAACATAATGTTGGTAGGGTCCTTAACAAGTCGGGTATATTTTTCCATATCTTGGGACCGAGTAGGCTAGTGAGTGTTGAAAACTGTCAGGTTATGTTGTGGTACACGGAGGTGTTCACAGTTGGGGTGGGGTAGTTATGTTGAGGGAGAAAGTTAATATAATGACCACCATAACTAATTTGTGCATATATATTCCAATCTGTAATTTGTTTATGTCAATAATTTCAAGATGTTCTATTCTTAAATAAAGGGTGAGTATGATCAAAGTAGCCCGAATTTGTAATGATCCTAATTTTTTTCTTTTGTAGCCCGGGAAAAGGGAAGTAATGAGTTGGGGTATGTGTTGCCCAGACTGGGGTACAATATTGAAAGTGTGGCAATATTGGGCATTATAGAGAATTTTAAGTATTTATTAGGCATAAGGGCTCTAATTTTTATATAAAAAAGAACGATTCTAGACAATTTAAGACATAATTCATTAATGTGTGGTTTAAAGGATATTTATCATCAAAAGTTACACCTAGTAGTTTGTGTTGGTTAGTTCTGTTGATGACATTGTTGTTGTATATCAAAGTAGGAAGAATTTTAGTCGCCTTGTGGTAAAGAGCATATAATAAGTTTTTTTTTAAATTGACGGTTAGTCTATTACTCAAACACCATTTATAAAAATGTTCTAGGTCCTTTTTTTGGCTGTTTCTATCCAGGATGTAGGGTCTGCACCAGTAATGAATAACGTAAGTCATCAGCAAAAATATTGTTTTTTTAAAATTTTTAAATACATTTGGGAGATCATTTATATAGATAAGGAATAAAATGGGACCGAGGGCACTACCCTGAGGGGCTCCGTACTGAATATGTTGAGGTAAGATAGACAATTCTGAAATTTTTGTACTTTGGGTTCTACCGGTGAGGTAGTCTCTGAACCAGTCATGTATGATGCCACGTATACCATAATGTTTCAATTTTTGTAGTAAAATATCATGTTTCACTGTATCAAAAACTTTAGTAAAGTCTATAATAAATAGTGAGCATTGTATGTTTGACATCCAAGGCAGAGTAGATGTTATCGGGGAAGGCGGTCAGAGCACTAAAGTACTTAAGCCTTGTCGAAAACCAAAATTTTTCTTTGTTATAATAGATTTTTTGTTAAGAAATTTAATAGAATTTTTTCATTAATTTTTTTGAATATTTTTGAGTAGGTGCTTAGCAGTGATATTGGTCTGTAATTGGCAATGTTTGTCTTTTGGACCTTTTTTATAAATAGGGATTACGGTTGCATGTTTTAAACATTGAGGAAAATTCCTTTTTCGATGGACTGGGTTGAACAAGATTGAAAAAATGGAACAGCTATTTGTTCTTTATTAGCTTTTAGGAGAGAGACGGAAATTTCATGGGTATTACACTTTTTGTTTTTTAATGAGTTTATTACAGCTGCAACGTCTTGTGGTAATACTGGGAGGGAAAAATCATTGATGTTGGATAATTACCTCTCAGAAAGTCAAGTGGGTTAATATCGGGGGTGGGACGTTTGTTATCTAAAATTTAAGCAATACTGTATATACTTATTGAGGCCTCTGCAATATCGGATGGGCATCTCATTACTTTATTATTCATTGTTATGTAACTGAGATAAGTTTTTTTTTATAGTTATTTTTCAGCTGAAATTTATGGTTTTTCATATTTTTTTCCCTGTAATTTTTAAAGTTTTGGGGTTATGACCTTTTTTAAATATATTTTTTTTTTTAAATTGGAAAAATTCATTTTTAAATTACCTTTCAGAAACTATTAAAGTTTAAATTTATTCTGGTTTTAAGATTTTTTAAAGTGGTTTCCATTATGGGGAGGTTTTTTAAGAAAATTTATTTTGGTTTTTTTGAAACATTTTTTATCACCCCCAACCAGCCAAGAAAGGAAGAAATTTAACTCGTGAAGATAAATGGCCAAAAATGTGTTACATTTTTAAAGAAAGCCCATATGAGGGGGTTTCACGGTGCAAAGTGTTGGGCACCCACCACCGGGCCAGCAGGCCGCCGCCGGTGGCCTGCACTTTTCCAGCCCATGCCCATCAAAAGCCAAACACCGGGAAGGGGGAAAGCGGGTCGGAGGGGGGCCGGGGGTCAGCAGGTGCCAAACAGTTGTGTGCAGCCTGGCCCAATAGCCGCCCCCGGGGCCCCCGCCCCGCCGCCCACCCCACCGGACGGTGAGACTCATCCCTGGGGCGAGGACACCTTGGCATTGGGAATTTTAAAACCGACTTCCGTTTTTGTGGTTGGCCCCAAAGCCCGCCCCCACCCCCTCCTCCCCCCCCCCCTCCCACCCCCTCTCCTCACCGGCCCTTCCCTTTAACCCGACTCCGTTTTTCCATTTCCAGGTTCTCTCTCTCTCTCTCCCCTCCCTCTCTCCCTCTCTCTCTCTCTCTCTCTCTCTCTCTCTCCCCTCTCCTCTCTCTCTGTCTCTCTCTCTCCTCCTCTCTCTCTCTCTCCTTCTCTCTCTCTCTCGATCTCTCCTCTCTCTCTCTCTCACTTTATGTATACTCGTATGTATCTGGTAGGTAACAGATAATAAATTTATAAATAGATACATATTAGATAGATATATTTGCATCGGGCGAGTAGCTGCTTCTGCTTGGTCTTCATTTTTAAGGATGTTTCATCATCATCCGTTTGTCGTCACTATATTCCCAGTTGGACGGAAAGACTGTGTCTAAAGCGAAACTTTGATCTCATGCTCGCTTTTGCCTCCGTCATTCCCCCGTCCCCTGTAATGAAGGTCTGGCCCCAATACTGAACGGGACTTGCTGGTCTGGGTTTTTACGTAACCTGCGTAGCCTGCACGAGCGATGCCCAGCCCGGTGTTGGGGCCAAGACAGGGCATTCCCCTCGCTGGTGCCAGCAGGGAAAGGCCTCCCCCATGGTACATGGGGCAGACTTTTCTTCTTTTGGAGAAGACAGGTTTTCTCCATATCGTATAATGTATGTAATTCTAATTGTATTTTGGTATGATTCACTAAAGTTATTGATGAATCTTATACCTGAATATGTGCATTTCATTCATTCATCTATTCAATTTTTAATGTTTGAGGTTTTAGCACCCGTATAGGCTTGTCACTTGAGGGGTGTGGTGGTTGGGCCTCGCCTGTGGTGGCGCAGGCATGCAGGACTCGTGAAGTGACGCCTGTCATGATGCAAGACTCATGCTGCCCTGCGGTGCTCCCCAAGGCACTCGCCGTCGAAGGATGCGTGTCGTTGGGCAGCATGTGGGTAATCTTCGGCCACTCGACGATTTCATAAAGATTTTGCTTGCGGCGGGACTCGAACTCCTGATAAGTTGTTGGATAGGCCCTACGACCACACGAGTAGCGGCGGTGATTGGTAAATAAATACCGAGTCAATCAATCTGTCTCCCTTCACAGAAATGGTGTCATATCCATGGTTCTCATTGCTTTACATCCATAGGTCGTGTTACACCTTCAAAGACCCTGTTCCTTCCTGTCTGTTCCTTTTTTTTAAATCGAGATTTATAAAAACATTTGCTGTTGTATGCATGTAAGGTACGGTAATCTTCTTGACAAACTACTCTCTCGAAATGAATTTTTCAATCTTTTTGATTACATCCATGTTATTTTGATATTAATTGGGGCCAAAACATACGTCAATAACACTCACTATATTCCGTAATCAAGTTTATTGCTGTAACGTGTGTGTGATGCATACCTCTCTCTTAAAGGCTTCTCGCATATGGTTTGGAAAATATACAAAGTATAATATTTCACTATCAAAGTAGTCGTAACAATAAAACCAGTCCCTGAGACTCGCCACGTGCTCACAGCGACACATCTCTCACCTGCTTTTTAACTGCTTTTGCTATTCTTTTTTTT
>JACEEZ010012894.1:0-27500 GCA_016584305.1 Chionoecetes opilio
CAAAAAACCCACCCAAAACCATTTTCTCATTCCCTCCGTCCCCTTCCCCATATAGACTCTATGCTGTCATCTTTTTTTTATAACTTATTAAAACCAAAAAACTGCAATGCATCTTTTCATAAAGCGAAAACTCTCCCTCCTCGTCTGCCTTCGCCTTGTGAAATAATTATCCCCAGCATCTCGACTTCCGGATCGAATCCCCTTTCCCTGACATATCCAACTATTTTTTTGTTAAATGCTTTTTATATCAAAATCCCTACCTATTTATTCCTCCAGGAAATCTATCTTGTTTAAAATACCCCTACAGTTTTTTATAGTAATTTCAAGCCCCCCCTTTTATTTATGTCCTTTTTTCCCTTTATCTTTAATAAACCCTTCCTCTTTTCTCTTTTACGAATCATTTTTAGCCCCTGCCTTTGAAACTCCTCCTAGTGTCGCAAGTTTCCTTTGCCCAGACCCCAGTGTCTACCCCCCGGTTCTCTATTTTAAAAAAGCCTTGCATTTGGACCTACCTCCCTTTCAAGGGATTAGACAAGATCTGAACCCCTTTTTTCCTCAAAAAAAAGTGCCCCCCCTTTCCCCTCGGTAGAGGTGGTTATGCCCAAAAAGAGGTCCCAGGTTGTCTAAAAAGGGCCCCAAACCTTTGTCTTTGCAATGAAGTGCCAGCCGGCAATTTAAAAGGCAAAAACCCCCTGGAACCACAAGTCGTCAAAAAAGCGTCTTGGAAGGAACCACCACCACAGGGAACCCACCCTGTCCTCTAACTTTCCTTTTACACCTTCCTTGAACCCGTAGCTTTTCCTCATTCTTACACACCAAACATCATTTCCTACACGCTCAGGCAACGCGGGCTTTTTCCCTTGGTCCCCCCATGCAACTCAACTACTTTGTCACTAAAAAAACTTATCCCCTAACCGGTAACTCCCGATTCATGGCATCCCTTCCCCTGTCCCAGAACCTTGTCAAGATGCCCAACCTGACTGTCACCAACAACCAAGATTTTATTGAACCTTGTAGTGTGCCAGGAGTTTTTTTAGAGACAGGATTCCCTTTCCTGAACCATGTTATTTTCCATATGATGTTCTTGCCTTTCCATGTGAAAAATGATTTTTTTTTCCTCACAATTTTTTCAAAAAACTTTTATGAAGGGGGGTAAGTGAAGAACCCAAATTTTAGTTTTTGGCCAGACTCTTGTCCCTTCCCTTGTATATTGGGCTTACAGTGGCTTCTTCATTAAGGCGGGCACTGTGCCTGCCCCAAAGGGCCCCTCCATAATTTGGGGGATCGGATAACCAGGTTAAATGCATTTAAGGAGCGGGGATGGCAGGTACCTCCGTCCGGTCCAGAGCTGAATGGGGTCCAGCTCCTTAATGGCTCCCTAAAATTTTCCCAGGGGGTCCCTCAATGTCAGTGAGGTGGTATGGTGGTCTGAGTCCTCATGAAGAATGGACGGGGTTTAAAAACTATTGATGACTTTGGGGGGGTGCTGAAGACCTGTATTTTGCTCTGTTAATATAGGGCCCCGTTTCCTCGAGGTCTCTTGTTATTGTGCCCACATCTGACGCAGCGGCCAATCGGCTCTTAGTCGGAAAAACTTTTTACAGTAGGAAGAAGTATTTAGGGTTGCGCTTTAAGTTGCTTCTGCATGAGTTTCCTCCTTGTCCTCTGATTTTCAGGGGATTTTTTAAATTTGGTTCAATTTGAGCTAATTGGTGTTGATAGTACTTTCTTTCCCCTTTTAGGGTGTTAGCAATCTTCTTAAAGAGGGCTGCTCTTTTCCCACATTAATAATTTCCTGTCTTTGGGATTTTATGGTTTTGGGTACCTGTTGTGGCCCCTTTTAAAAGTGAGGATAGTTTCTCACAGATCTCCAGTACCTTTTGATAAAGGCTTGGAGCAGGGTGTTTGGGTTGTTACCTTGCTGATCTGGCCCCCGGTGGCCTCCCAAAGACGCACTGCATTTGTCCCACTCGATTGGTCACGAAAAATTTATTTTTGAAAAGGGTGTAGGATCGGTTAAGTTTTTTTTTATTTGATCCATTTTTGTTTTCTTGTTTTGGGGTTGATGGTGAAAAGGGCTGTGCCCCCGGTAAATTGTTTTCTCCATTGTACGTACTTTTTGTTCTTGGTTTTTGGGGGAAGAAAGTCAAAAAATGTTGCTTGCCTGGTAGACTTTTTATTTTTTGTGGAAAAAAGCCCTTTTTCAAACCCCCAAAAGAAGGATTTTTAGCTTGGGCTTGGTTTCCAGGGTCCTCCAAGATGTGCATCGGGGCCATTGGATCAAGGCATGTTGAAATCCCCCACACAAGATGATATCTGGCTAGGTGTTGGTTTAAAAGCAATTTATTTGTAAATATTGTCTTCGCCATTTTGAAATTTTCCAAAGTACACTGGGGGGGGCGGTAGAAATTGAAGATGATTAGGTTCATCGATTCAGGTGGATGGTATTATTTCTAATTGTTCTTATGAAAAAGAGAGTAGGGGTTTTGTTTCCAGGGGGGGATATTGTGCGTAGTAAAACATGGCTCCTCCGTGGGGTTCTTGTTTTCCTACTGTCTTATGGTGTTAATTTCTGAGGTGAATTTCCTCATTTTTTTACTTCGTCCTCAAATGCTTCAGTAAGGGCAATAACCAGGGGTCCTCTTGCAGCGCAAGCTCCCCAAGAAAAAAACTTTTTTTGGTTTTTTTTTGGGGTAGAGACTTTGGATATTGCCCATTATGATGGTTTATAAAGGGAGGTTGGGCACTTAGCCATGGGGGATGATAGCGGGGGAGCTTGCGTGCCCAACTCACACGGTTCTTTCAGGAGGTTGTTCAGTAGCATTGCCTGGTTCCACGATTTTTTAGATTTGGGCTTGTCGCTCTCATCCCATTTGTTAGCTCTAAAAAAGGATGTATGAGTGGGGGGCATGCCCCAAGGTTGGGTGTTGCTGCATCAGGAGATTGGGCTAGCATGAGTTTCTACCCCAGTGGAGTGGGTGGTGGGGGGCTGCCCACATTTATCTTCCTCCTCGTGCCTTTGGGGTGAGGGTATTTGCAGGGTACCAAGAGACATTTTGGTTTTTTTTAGAGTTCGGGAAAAAAACATGGGATGGAAATGAAGCATTTTCCCCCTAGTTTGCACCCATGTTGTCCCTGATCCATGAGCATCAACTTACGGGGGGGGTTTGGGTGCCCAAAGTTGGCAATCTTACCAGTTTACCCCCACATGCATACACTATTTCTATAGTATCGGCATATGGGGGTTGCATGGTTTCTTTTTCCTGGGTTTGTTGAGGTAGAGGAGCTTTGTTGTTTTGCTCCCCCGGGTTTGTTGAGGTAGAGGAGCTTTGTTTTTATGCCTGGTTCGTTGAAATAGAGGACTTTTTTCTACTGCCCGACCCCAGTGTTATCTTGGGAGGGCCCCTAACTGAGAGCATGTCCTCGGGGAACCCCTGAATCAAGTGTTTCCCTGTCTTAGTGCTCCTCCCAAACTTCCCTTTTCTCCGTTAAGGGCGTTCTCAGTGCCTTTTTTTTACATTCCCCGCCCGAGTTTCCCAATGCTGTCATTTGAACAGTTGTTTCGGGGGGCCCCTTAGAACCTGTCACGATTTTTTCAAAAAATTCATTTGTTTTCATTCCTCAATATTTGTTGCCTAAAAGGGGGTCATATTCGGGTTTGCTTAGCCAGACAGGTTGACAGATAAACCTCCTGCTTGAGTTTGGGGAGTGCAATAATGCAGTAATTTTGGGATTTCGACACGGTAGTGGGCTCCACATGTTGAATTATTACATTTTAAAAGTGGCAAATGTTTTGACCTATTCCTTCCCCAAATACCAACCTAAACTTAAACCCCAGCCACCCAACCTAAACAAACTACAACCAAACAACAACCAAATAAAAAAATCACATCCTGTTTTCCCGCCATCTTGTACTGAAGGCCTCCCAAGGGACCCGGGGTTCGGGCCCCGAGCTCATTGTGCCCACACCCCAATCAAGTAATCCAGACCCGGGGTTAAGTCCGCAAAGGTGAAATAGGCAGGGTGGGTTCACGTTGACCTGTCCCATACCCGTCACGCTCTCGAACAGCTGAGGGGGAGAGATGAAGAGGTAGACCCATTGTGGGGAAAGGGTTTTGTGGTAGGGGAGTAAAAAGGCAATATATTAGTGGGAAGTGGGAGGAAAATTATGAAAATGATAATATATACAAATGACAACGGTTGAATAGACAACTAGCCTACCAGCCAGACTGTTGGCATTATAGGTAGATAGGACCAATGTGTCTAATTGATATATAGATATTGATATTGATATAGAGTCTCTATGTCATGAACTTATTTAGCATGATGCAACATTCTGTTACCATGGTGCAATGGCATTTTAGGTCATATAGGCTCTATATCACTAGACACAAAGGTCCTACCTATCTATAACGTCAACAAGACAGACAGACAGACAGATAGACGGAAGGATAGAAAGCCAGACAGACAGACAGACAGCCAGCTCCTTCCTCACCCTGGTGGAGAAGCTCTGCCGGAGTCCCCCGTCGAAGGCCGCCGCGCAGGTCACCACCAGTGAGTCATACGTCTTGTTGACCACCGAGCAGGACGTGGGAGCCTCGGGCTGACCTTCACACGACATGGGAGCGGTCTGTAACAACCTACACACACACACACACACCACACACACACACACCACACACACACACACACACACACACACACACACACACACACACACACACACACACACACACACACACACACCACCACCACACACACACACACACACACACACACACGCATACACACACAGGGACCTTATTTTCTTACTTGCTTTTTACGACTTCACTACCTCATCTCCCTTTCAGTTTCCCCTCGTCCTCCTCCTCTCATGCTAAAATCCTGTCTATGTCATATATTGCAGGTTTGTGTCCATCATTCTCATAGTGCACCCTCTCCTCCTCCTCCTCTCCTCCTCCTCCTCCTCCTCCTCCTCCTCCTCCTCCTCCTCCTGTTTGTCGTGAGTGCTCATAAGGGGAAGGTGGAAGGGGCAGTAAATGAGGTTGGGAGGTAAAACTGTGAATGAGAAGATAAAATGGAAGCCACTGGTAATGGTGACACACAGTCATTGTGTGACTGTGTGACTGTGTGTGTGTGTGTGTGTGTGTGTGTGTGTGTGTGTGTGTGTGTGTGTGTGTGTGTGTGTGTGTGTGTGTGTGTTGTGTGTGGTGTGTGTGTGTGTGTGTGTGTGTGTGTGTGTGTGTGTGTGTGTGTGTGTGCATGTGTGTGTGTGTGTTTGTGTGTGTAAAGTATAACATTTCATTCTCATTTTTGGACATATCTTGCAATATTTTTCAAAGGTCTCTCTCTCTCTCCTCTCTCCTCTCCTCTTCCTCTCTCTCTCTCTCTTCTCTCCTTCTCTCCTCTCTCATCTCTATCTCATCTCCCTCTCTCTCTCTCCTCTCTCTCTCTCTTCTCTCTCTCCTCTCTCTCTATATATATATATATATATATATATATATTTCTCTCTCTCTCTCTCTCTCTCTCTCTCTCTCTCTCTCTCTCTTCTCTCTCTCTCTCTCCTCTCTCTTCTCTCTCTTCTCTCTCTCTCTCTCCTCTCTCTCTCTCTCCTCTCTCTCTCTCTCTCTCTCTCTCTCTCTCTCATCTCTCTATGTCTCCCTCTCTCTCTCCCTCTCTCATTATCTTTCTATCTCTCACACACACATGCATACCTCTCTTTAAACAGCATCTATTTTTCATTACCAAAACAAAACTCTCTCTCTCTCTCTCTCTCTCCTCTCTCTCTCTCTCTCTCTCTCTCTCTCTCTCTCTCTCTCTCTCTCTCTCTCTCTCTCTCTCTCTCTCTCTCCTCTCTCTCTCTCTCTCTCTCTCTCTTCTCTCTCTCTCTCTCTCTCTCTCTCTCTCTCTCTCTCTCTCACCTGCGGGAACCACCTGGAAGATACAAGGCTCCGTCATCCGGCCCACCGTGTTCTCAGCCCAGCATTGCAGCGTGCCGAGCTCCTGGTTCATCTTTGGCCGAAATTGCGCCATGCTTCGCCCATCTATTTGAAGGGGACGAAACGGTACATGAAACGGTACAGGTAAGACGGTTCACCTTTATGTCATTTAGCTTCCCCAGGTAACCCAACGAGATGGCTCACTCATGCAGATGTAATAAATGTGGTGAAGAAATGATATTACTGTGAGTTATTTTTTATTTTTCTTAAATTGGAATGAGGTAAGAAGGATGAGTTATGTGTAAATACATATATACATAAATATAGGGAAAGTAGATAGATAGATAGGAAAATAGGTACTGTAAATACGTATTAGCAGGTATGATGTGAAGATGAAGTTTCATCTACGTGAAAAAGCGAAACTGTGATAACGGAATTGAAAATATGGAGGAGGAGAAGGAAGAAGAGGAGAAGGGGAAGGAATGATATTGAAAATTTAAAAGAGTAATGATTAAGATGCAGCACACGGGGAGGAAAATTAGAGGAGGAGGAAATGGAGGAATACGTAGGAATACATAGGAATAACAGACACCAGGAGACCTATTGGTCAATAACTAGGATATCTGTTGAACTACATACTACTAACTATCAACTACATGTAAGAGGACAGTTGGAAAATGATACCATGTCCCTAACGAAGATAGGAACATAGAGTTTCGTAGTGTAGAATGATAGGATATGAAATATGCTAACTATAACCACCACTAACACTAATCGATCCGGGGGACTATAATATGTATTTGCAGGGCACTACCAATACCCATTTACTTTTCAGTCCGCGTCAAGTCTGTTTTTAAATGTAGTTATTGTGTTGGCTTCGATAACGTCTGCTGGTAGCTTGTTCCATCGATCAACAACTCTAACATTGAAATATTTTTTGCGGAGATCTGTGATGCAATTTTGACCCTTCAGTTTTAAACCGTTATTTTTTGTTGTCACTTGAGGAGAAAGCTCGAATTGGTTCTCTTGATTAAAGTTATCAAATCCTTTTATGATCTTAAAGGTTTCTATCAAGTCCCCACGGATTCTACGATCCTTTAAGGAAAACATATTAAGTTTCCGCAATCTCTCTTCATAAGATGAATTTCGCAGAGATGGAATTAGTTTGGTTGCTCTTCTTTGCACTGATTCCAATTTGGCTTAATCTTTTACGAGACAAGTCGACAAGAATTGAACGGCAATAAAGTGCGGCCTAACCAAAGACGTGTATAATCGCGGCATTACTTTTGGAGTTTTATGTACAAAGTTGCGTTTAATGAAGCCCAACATCATATTCGCCTTTTTACTGGCAGCTAGGCAATGCGTACTGGTTTTAAGATCATTCATTACTGATCATGACACCTAAATCCTTTTCCTGCTGTACGTCAGTTAACGATTCATTTTGCATTTGATAGTTATATTTGAGATTATCGTTGCCTATATGCATTACTTAACATTTATCGGAATTGAATTTTAATAGCCATTTATCACTCCAATCTGATAGTTTGTCAAGATCACGTTGTATGAGCTCGCAGTTTTCTCTAGTATATGCTTTACTGCCTAATTTGGTGTCATCAGCAAATTTCGATATTTTAGATACAAGTCCGCAGTCCAGATCATTGATATATATCAGAAAAAGTGTAGGACCCAACACCGAGCCCTGAGGCACCCCACTAGTAACATCTAAGCAATCATATGCCTTGCCATTTATTACTACCGTTGTTTACGATTTGAAAGCAAATCGCCAATCGATGAACATAACTGCTCTCCTAAGCCATGTGCCCTTAGCTTGGTCAAAAGTCGCTTATGGGGAACTGTATCGAAGGCTTTCTGAAAATCAAGGTATATTATATCCGAGGACGTTTTAGCGTCCCAGTTTGAATAAATGACATAGAACAAATCGAATAAGTTTGTTAAGCAGGATCTCTTATTTCGAAATCCATTCTGGGAGTTTAATATTGAGTTATTTTCATCGAGGAAAGACACTATTTTCTCCCGCAAAGATTTTCTCAAATAGTTTAACAATCACAGACGTTAGACTAATTGGGCGATAATTACTTGCCAGGCTCTTACCCCCTTTCTTGAATATCGGTGTAACATTAGCTAATTTCCACATACAAGGAACATTTTTGTCCATTAGCGATTTGTTGAAAATAATCCTTAATGTGAGCGAAAAGTTGACTATGACATTCGTGAAGTAATCTCGGCGAGATTTTGTCCACTTGCACGGATTTTGCTCGGTCAAGTTTCTGCAAATACTTTGATATTTCGTCTACTGTTATCTCTCCTATTACCAATCTATCACTTTCGAGTCCCGCAAACATGTTTACTGGTTCTGGTAATGGAGCTTCGTCTTCTTTAATAAAAACCGCATTAAAGTAATCATTGAGTACTGACGCCATACTCATATTATCATTTACTAAGATGTTATTCTAATCTTTCAGTAGCCCAATACATGTTTTGACGTTTTTCTTACTTCGAACGTATTGAAAGAGCCTTTTCGGGTTTTGGATTCCTTGGCAATTTTTCTTCATTCTCGCGCTTTTTATACCTAATTAATCTTTTGCAACGACGCTTTACGTCATTGTAATCTCTAGAATCGCAGTCCGCATTTGATCAAAAAGAGGAGGAGGAGGAGGAGGAGGAGGAGGAGGAGGAGGAGGAGGAGGAGGAGGAGGAGGAGGAGGAGGAGGAGGAGGAGGAGGAGAAGGAGGAGGAGGAGGAGGAGGAGGAGGAGGAGGAGGAGGAGGAGGAATACAAAGGAATACAAAGGAAACACAAACAGTAACAGACCGAGAGGTCCTTACAAGGCTGTTTGCCTTAACTACACTACACTAACTAGATAATAAGAGAGAAAGGATAGGAAGTAGAAGGCTCCTCCCCACCCACCCATCCCTCCAGCCGAAGCTGGCCGGAAAAGAAGTGATACCATGCAATATAGAAAAACTGCATGGAATTTGTGAGGAAAGTTGAAAGCTGTAATCTATGGCTAACTACTACTAGTTTGTGGGGGTAGGTTTAGTGCTTGATAGATAGGTCATGTTATGTGTGTTTTGTAATGGTGTGAACACAGTGTGGAGGTTCAAGGGTGGTGCGGCAGCCTTGCCTGGCGCTTTCTTGGGAGGCAGCAGTCAATCAGGCCCCAGCACCGTTCAATCCACTGCGGATTGTGTACTTTCCATGTAGGACGCCGTACACTTAAATGCCTCCTGCAGCAGTGACCCCTGGTATATAAATCCCGATGGTGGTCACTAACTGACAGGGCCCTTACTGAACCACAGCCCGTCACAGGTCAAAAGTTGTAGTAGTGACCGTTTATTCGGGGCTGTCTGAGACGTGTGGGAGGGGTTGTGTAGACGCGACTCGCAATCATTTTACGCAATGAGAGTAAGTATCAGAGGCCCGCGAAATAAATTTATTATTCCGAGATAAACAGTGACAAACGGGGATTTGATATGAAATATTTATCGAGGCGATTTTTAAATGGTTCTATTGTATTTGAGTTTACTACGTCTGACGGCAGCCCATTCCATACGTTTACAACATGGTTTGTGAAGAAGTACTTTGCTTCGTTCGTTACAAACCGTTTCCTGTTTATTTTAAATCCGTTGTTTCTAGTTGAGCTTGACCGGTCTAGCGTGAAAAGATTTTCTGGGACTACGTTCGTAAATCCATTGAAGATTTTAAAGACTTCGATGAGGTCACCTCTTATCCTTCGTTTTGTTAGTGGGAATAAGTTAAGTTCTTTGAGCCGATTTTCGTACGATTTATTACGCAATCTAGGTATCATTTTGGTTACTCTGCGCTGTATTTTTTCTAGTTTATCTATGTCCTTTTTATAATAAGGTGACCAGAACTGCACACAGTATTCTAGATGGGGGCGAACAAGCGAGTTAAAAAGAGTGAGTATAACTTTTTCAGATTTGAAACTGAAAGAGGAGGAGGAGGAGGAGGAGGAGGAGGAGGAGGAGGAGGAGGAGGAGGGGGAGGAGGAGGAGGAGGAGGAGGAGGAGGAGGAGGAGGAGGAGGAGGAGGAGGAGGAGGAGGAGGAGGAGGGGGAGGAGGAGGAGGGGGAGGAGGAGGACGAGGAGGAGGAGGAGGTGGCAGAAGTCAGGAGAAAGGAGGCAGACAGGAATGAAGATGAAAACACTGACTCTATGAAGATTGCTGAATAAAAAGGAGGAGGAGGGAGAAGAGAAGAAATAATATGAGTAGGAGGAGGAGTGTTGAAGGTTATATAATATATTTTGAAGAGATGAAGATTATTAATGATGATGATGAAGACTATTATGGTGGAAGTAATGAAAATAATAATGGTAGTGATGACAATAATGATGATAGAGGTAGTGATGCCAATAGTGGTGATGATAATAGTGATGATGATAGTGGTAGTGATGACGATAGTGGTAGAGATGACGATAGTGATGATGATAGTGGTAGAAATGACGATAGTGATGATGATAGTGGTAGAGATGACGATAGTGATGATGATAGTGGTTGTGATGATGATGGTGGTGACAACTTTATCCCTCCCATCATCACTACCACCCTCACTACCACAACCACTACCACTACCGCCATCATCACTACCACCATCACTATCACCACGAGCTGCATAATTACTATTACAAAATATACAGTAGCCAGTACAGGTAATGTAAGTTAAGCCGCCTGGATCACCTAAATTAATTTTATCACTTATAAAATACACCTGTAATTATGAGCTGCATGACATATTAATGAAAGAAGGAATAGTTATGTTTTGCACCTTAACAAGCACAGTATTTAAGTTATCATTAGTAGTTATAGTGGTAATAGTACTGGTGGTCATCATCATTATCATCATCATCTTTATTGCATAACATACTGGGGTGGGACCATAAATATCCCCAGGTCGGACCGACTCAAAGGTGACGACTCGAGGTGTCTTGATACTTCTTCTAGCCTTCTCTCCTTAAACTTCTGCAACATTCGCGGTCTTAGATCTAACTTTCTCTCTGTTGAACATCATCCCTCCTCTTCTAAACCTCATCTTCTTTTCATCACCGAAACCCAGCTGTCTGTGAGTACTGACAGCAGACCTTTTTCTGTCACCTCTTACTGTCTCTATTCTCATTTTCAATCCACAGCTGGCTGTTGTGCATATGTGCGCAATGACAGCACTTGCTCTCGTGCCCACGGCCTTGAATCTTCCGAATTTTTTATCCTCTGGCTTCGACTTCAATGTCACTCTCTTACTAAATGTATCTGTGCTGTTTATCTCTCACCCAACTCCTCTGACCATGTAAAATTCTACGACTATTTAACATCAATAGTGGAGCACAATTCATCTCATTTTCCTTTAGCAGAAATTTCCATTCTTGGGGACTTCAATGTCTACCACCTATCATCTTCTTTCACTGACCAACCTGGTGAACAAGTTACAACTTTTCTCTGCTCCAAGACTTAGAGCAGCTGGTGCAGCACCCTACCCGTGTTCCTGACCGCCTTGGAGAAACGCCCAACATTCTTGATCTTTTCCTAACTACTAACCCTTCTGCTTACTCTGTGAAACTATTCTCTCCGTTGGGTTCCTCCGATCACAATCTTATTTCTGTAACCTGTCCTATCGCTCCGGTGCCGCCTCGGGACCCACCTAAGCGGAGGTGCTTCTGGCACTTCAACTAAGCTAAGTGCGAAGACCTAAGGCAGTACTACTCTGATTTTCCTTGGAATGATTACTGCTTCCATGTCAAAGACCCATCTCTTTGTGCAGAGCTCATAACTGAGGTCATAGTCTCTGGGATGGAGGCGTACATTCCGCACACTTTCTCTAATCCTAAAGCCCGTCAACCTTGGTTTAGCTCTGCTTGTTCTCAAGCTGTCTGAGATAGAGAGGTGGCTCTCAAACGGTACCGTAAGCATCCATCTCCTGAAACTCATGCCCTTTATATTTCTGCCCGTAATCATGCCAAATCTTTACTTCAACTTACCAAAAACTCTTTCATTCATAGAAAATGTAAAAATCATTCTGAATCAAATTCCTCTCGTGAATTCTGGCATCTAGCAAATAATAACTCTAACAATTTTTCTTCTGCATCTTTCCCTCCTATGCTTCACCCAGATGGCTCCACAGCTGTCTCATCTATTTCTAAAGTTGAACTCCTGAAACCTTTGCAAAATATTCCACTCTGGTTGATGAAGGGCTTGTTCCTCCTTCTCCTCCACCCTCTGGCTATATTATGCCTGTTATTAAGATCCTTCATAATGATGTTTTCTTTGCCCTTTCTGGCCTAGATCCTCGGAAGGCTTACGGTCATGACGGAGTCCCTCCTTTTGTTCTCAAAAACTGTGCTTTTGTGCTTGCACCCTGCCTGGTCAAACTATTCCGTCTTTGTGTATCTACTTCCACCTTTCCTTCTTGCTGGAAGTTTGCTCACATCCAACCTGTTCCTAAGAAGGGTGACCGTTCTAATCCTTCAAACTGCCGTCCTACAGCTTTGACTTACTGCCTTTCTAAAGTTTTTGAATCTATACTTAATAAGAAGATTCTTAAGCATCTATCTGCTTACAATCTTCTATCTGATCGTCAGTACGGTTTACGTAAAGAGCGATATACTGGCGATCTTCTAGCTTTCCTAACTGAATCTTGGTCATCCTCCCTTAGCGGTTTCGGTGAAGCTTTTGCTGTTGCCCTTGACATATCAAAAGCTTTTGATAGAGTCTCGCACAACTCTTTAGTTTCCAAACAACCCTCATTCGGTTTCTATCCTTCTCTCTGTACCTTCATCTTAAGTTTCCTTTCAAACAGTTCTATTGCAGCTACTGTACACGGACATTGTTCTTCTCCTAAATCTATCAATAGTGATGTTCCCCAGGGTTCTGTCCTATCACCCACTCTCTTTCTATTATTCATTAATAATCTTCTAAGTCTAACTCAAAGCCCTATCCACTCCTACGCTGATGATTCTACCCTGCATTTTTCAACGTCGTTTATTAGACGTCCAACTCAACAGGAACTAAGTGATTCACGGAGAGATGCCGCCGATCGCCTAACTTCTGATCTTTCTATAATTTCTGATTGGGGCAAAGCAAACCTAGTTTTGTTCAATGCCTCAAAATCCCTATTTCTTCACCTATATACTCGACAGAACCTACCAGATAACTATCCCCTCTTCTTCAATGACACTCAACTGTCTCCTTCTTCTACAATGAACATTCTAGGACTATCCTTTACTAAAATTCTGAACTGGAAATCTCACATATCATCTCTTGCTAAAACAGCTTCTAAGAAGTTAGGTGTCCTGTGGCGTCTACGTCCTTTTTTTTCTCCCTCCCAATTGCTTGCTCTCTACAGGGGCCTTATCCGCCCATGTATGGAGTATGTCTCACATGTTTGGGGAGGATCCACTCATACAGCTCTCCTAAACAGGGTTGAGTCAAAAGGTTTTCGTCTCATCAACACCCCTCCTCTGACTGAGTGTCTTCAATCTTTTAATCACCCACGCATTGTTGCTTATCTTGCTCTCTTCTACCGTTATTTCCATGCTCACTGCTCTTCTGAACTTGCTAACTGCATGCCTCCTCCCCTCCCGCGGCCTCGCTGCACAAGACTTTCTACTCATTCTCATCCCTATTCTGTCCCTCTTCCTAATGCAAGAGTTAATCAGTATCTTTACATTTTCATCCCTTTCACTGGTTAACTCTGGAACTCTCTTCCTGTTTCTATTTTTCCACTTGCCAATGATTAAATCTTTTCAAAAGAAGAGTATCAAGACACCTCCCGAACTATATTGGCTCACCCCACTTTTTTATTCTATTCTCTTACTGTCTTCCTTATAGGGACTGGCAACTAAGCGGGCTTTTTGTTACCCATTTTTGTTGTGCCCTTGGCCAGTCCTTTGTGATGTAAAAAAAAAATACAAGGAGTTGTATATTACATTATCACAATAAAAGTAGTAGTAGTAGAAGTAGTATTAGTATTAGTGGTAGTAGTAGTAGTTGTACTGTAGTAGTAGTAGTAGTAGTAGTAGTAGTAGTAGTAGTAGTAGTAGTAGTAGTAGTAGTAGTAGTCGTAGTAGTAGTAGTAGTGTAGTCGCGGTGGTGGGTGGACATGTGTGTGGTTGGCTCCGTTCAATTAGGGCAAAATTATGTGTATATACAGTATGGATGTATATGAAAATAGACACACGGAACCGTGAATTTGAGAAGTATGTAATGATATATGTTTTGTATGAATACAAGCATTGGTCTATATGGAAAGTGCAAATCTGTTGTGAAAAATAATCGACTCTCTGTGACTCCCTGTATATTTCGCTGTATAGGAGGAGAGCCTTCCCTCCCCCTCTTCGTTCCTTCCCTCCTTCCCTAGGAGAGCGAGCGAGAAAGAAGGATATCAGGTTTCCTTTCCCCTCCCCTCCCCCCTTCGTCATCCTGTCGTTCTTTCCCTCCCTCCCTATGGTTAAGTGTTATGTGTGTGTGTATGTTTGTGTGTATATGTGTGTGATTGTGTGTGTGGGCGTATGTGTGTGTGCTTGTGTGTGTGTGCACCGTATATATATGAGTGCCACCGTATACATGTGAGTGCTGTGTGTGTGTGTGTATGTGTAAGTGTATGTGATTGTGTGCAGGCGTGTATGTGCGTGTGTGTGTGTGTTTGTGTGTGTGACTCCCATCCCTCCCATCCCTTCCCCCTTCCCCCCCCCTCCCTTTTCCCTTCTCACTACCCTCGCTCCCTGCCTCAGGATCTCCCCCCATCTCCCCCCATCCCCCACTCATTATTCGTCATCCCCCCCGTGTTGGGGGTGTCTCACTAAAATTTAAAGGACGCTTCTTTGTTTCAATATTAAGATAAGTAGAGGGGTGAGCGAGTAAATAAGTATTTGAGGGTTTTGTTAGAGGGCCGAGCCAGCCACATCACGTGAGTACCTATTAATAGTGATAATAATAATAATGAATTTATTTCATTTTATTGCAGGACATATATAATTGTAAATCATTAATAAGTTGAATTCAGTATAACTATTACAGTGGGACTACTACTATTACTACAAAACAAACTGTATCACTATTATTGCTTATCATTGATGATACTTATTCATGTTATTGTTGTTATTGTTGTTGATGCTATCATTGTATCTGTTAATATTGATGCAGCTGATGATAATACATATTAGATGTACTTGATTTTACTTTTTACTTTGATTTTAAATAACCATTGATCTATCTCTCTATCTCTCTTTATCTCTCCCTCTCTCTCTCTCTCTCTCTCTCTCCTCTCTCTCTCTCTCTCTCTCTCTCTCTCTCTCTCTCTCTTCTCTCTCTCCTCTCTCTCTCTCTCTCTCTCTCTCTCTCTCTCCTCTCCTCTTCTCTCTCTCCTCTCTCTCTCTCTCTCTTCTCTCTCTTCCTCCCTCCCTCTCTCCCTTCTCTCTTCTCTCCTGTCCCTCTCCCTCTCCTCTTCTCTCTCTCTCCCCTCCTCTCCCTCTCTCTCTCTCTTTCTCTCTCTCCTCTCTCTCCTCTCTCTCTCTCTCTCTCTCTCTCTCTCTCTCCTCTCTCTCTCTTCTCTCTCTCCTCTCTCTCTCTCTCCTCTCTTCTCTCTCTCTCTCTCTCTCTCTCTCTCTCTCTCTCTCTCTCTCTCTCTCTCTCTCTCTCTCTCTCTCTCTCTCTCTCTCTCTCTCTCTCTCTCTCTCTCTCTCTCTCTCTCTTCTCTCTCTCTCTCTCTCTCTCTCTCTCTCTCTCTCTCTCTCTCCTCTCTCTCTCTCTCTCTCTCTCTCTCTCCTCTCTCTCTCTCTCTCCTCCCTCCCTCCCTCCCTCCCTCCCTCCCTCCCCCTCCCTCCCTCCTCCCTCTCTCTCTCTCTCTCTCTCTCTCTCTCTCTCTCTCTCTCTCTCTCTGGACATAGCATAATGTTTATAATAAAATGTATAGCATGGAGCGTATTATAAAATGTCTGGCTCACGAACTCCAAGAGCATGTTGTCTATGTTCGAAGCGGGATCACAAATGTATATATTGTAGTTGTGTTAAGCAAAATAGAAGGTGTGTCAACTGTAGGAGGGGAGATGAGTGTCGCAACTGAAACCCCGTGGGACGTGAACAGGGCAGGGAGAAGGAAGAGGAGGAGTTGAGCGACAGCCAGGAGCCAGGAAAGAAGGTCAACAAGATGGAAGACAGAGGGACATTGAAGTGCCAGACAGCCCGCCACCACCATCACCGTTATCGTCATCGCGCACTCCACCATCGCTACAACATGATGTGCCCCAACTGATCCTCGATGTAGAGGAGAATGAGAGGGGGAACATCCTCTGGAAAGGTCAAGCGGAGGAAGAAACAACAAGATGGGTAAATAACACCTACCTTTAGATAGTTGGGTGGTCAGCCAATAATCTTTTTGAGCCACCAAAATGTATAACCATGACCAAACTAGTCAAAGAAATGGTCGGCCTTATCAACAACTACACCCTAGGCACGCTCTTTGCACCACATGCGCTGAAAGTCCTCTTCCTTCTTCCTAAACTCTTCTTCCAGAAGACACATCAAAAGGCCAAGACAAACAACAATGTGAAAGCACTCACAAGAAGAGTTGACCTATGGGAAAAAAAATAAACTCGATGAGCTCCTTGAGGAATTGAAAGCCATACAGAAAAGACTACCAAGACTTCCCCTAAATAAACATAGGAACGACGATAAGGCACGCGGCTTTGCGGATAGAATGAGACAAGGCAACGTTTCATCCGCACTCCGGGCACTTGATGAAGATCAGAACGGTGGTGTGTTGCCACTCACCGAGGAAACCATCCAATTGCTGAAGGACAAACATCCTCCACCCAGCAACTCAGAGGGACTAAGACTGGAGGGATATCATCAAATCTCAAACAGCGTCATATATGAGATGATAACAGGAGAGATGGTGTGGAAAAAGCTCTCCAGACAAAAGGCAGCGGGGGTCCCTCAGGCATGGATGCAAGAGGGTGGCGTCGCCTACTGAGTACCACTCACTGGGGCAATGCCGCTGGTGACTTGTGCAGCGCCATAGCAGCACTAGCGAGAAAAATTGCCGCCGCCAACTGTCGACATGTTGACGCCCTGACTGCTTGCCGCCTTATCCTCCTTGACAAGAAGCCAGGATGCAGGCCTATCGGCATTGGGGAAGTCCTCCGCCGGATTATAGGGAAATACATCATGGCAGTTGTCAAGGAGGATGTAAGAAGAGAGGTAGGGAACCTACAGGTGTGTGCGGGACAGCAGGCAGGTGGGGAAGCAGCCATCCACGCCATGAGGGAGATCTTTGGTCAAGAAGAATGTGAAGCGGTGCTGTTAGTGGACGCTAAAAATGCATTTAACACTATAAACAGAAAGACAATGCTTCACAACATTCGTATTAAGTGTCCCCCACTCGCGACATATGTGGAAAACACATACAGAGATCTTTCAGACATGTTCATAAGTGATAATAGTAATAATAGTAGTGTTAAAATTTTGAAATCAAGGGAGGGAACAATGCAAGGTGACCCAGTAGCCATGGCAATGCACGCCCTTGGCCTATCAGTGCTTCAAGAGGAGATTTTATATGAAAAAACACAGGTGAAGCAAGTGGCATATGCGGATGACCTAACAGGGGCCGGGAAAATCTCAGACTTAAAGCAGTGATGGGCTCTTGTGAAGGAGAACGGCCCTACTATAAGATACACACCCAACGCCACCAAGTCCATCCTTATTGTAAAACCCGAACATTATGAAAATGGAGTGCGACTTTTCAGTAACAGTGGGATCATTGTGACAAAGGCCGGGCAACGGCACTTCGGTGCAGTGATTGGAACAGAGGATTTCAAGGCGAAATATGTTGGGGAGAAAGTGTCGGAGTGGGTGAAAGAGGTGGGCGTCTTGTCCGGCATGGCCATGACAGAACCACACGTAGCTTACTCAGCATTCACGCATGGCCTACAACATCGATGGAGCTTCGTCAAGCGCACCATCCCAGGCATCAGCCTTCTCCTCAGACCGTTGGAAGAATCCATCAGAAAAACCTTCCTACCAGCACTACTGAAATCTAATATCATCATAGGGGATAACGTGAGGGAGCTGCTGACATTTCCACTAGACTGGGCGGGATGGGGATCACGTCCACTGAGAAACTGGCCGAGGAAGAAAACCGAAACTCCATCAACCTCACTAGTTCCCTCACCGAAAAAATCATAGCTCAAGACGCAAATGGCGAAACAGACCAGAATGCGAACTTGGAGATAAGGAAAACTATTTCTAGAGACCGACAAAGTGCACAAGTGGAAAGCTTGGAATGCCTAAAAAGCGTCCTGCTGGATGATACCGTGAGGAAAATTCAAACTGCACAGGAAACGGGAGCGTCCAACTGGCTAACATGCTTGCCTATCAGAGCAAAAGGCTTCAGCCTCAACAAACAAGAATTCTTAGATGCCGTTGCTCTGAGGTATGGCTGGCCAGTGGAGGGAATTCCCAAAACCTGTGTATGTGGAGTTCCAAACAACGTCGACCACACCATGACGTGTAAAAAGGGGGGATTCGTGTGCATCAGACACGATGAGGTGAGGGATGTGACGGCCAGTATGCTCAGGGAGGTGTGCCGCGACGTCTCGACTGAACCAATTCTTCTCCCCATTGAGGGTGAACAATGGCAGTACAGGACGGCCAACACCACCAACGAAGCCCGAGTGGATGTAAGTGCTCGTGGTTTTTGGACCAGAGGACAGAGAGCCTTCATGGCCATCATAATCTTCGATCCGATGGCCGCCTGCCACCGGAGGATCTCACTGGAAGCTGCCCACCAAAAGAATGAGCAGGAGAAAATCAGGAAGTGTGGAGATAGGATTCGAAATGTTGTTCATGGCAGCTTCACACCCCTGGTCTTCACTACGTCCGGCGGGATGGGCCCCAAGACCAAGTGCCTCTATTCAAGACTAGCAGATGTAATGGCAGAAAAGAAGCACCAGCCAAGGAGCCACGTTGTCGCCTGGATGAGTTGCCGTCTCTCCTTCTCCCTGCTCAGGTCTGCCCTCCTATGTCTCAGGGGTACTAGATATTCCGCCCCCATAACCATCGATATAGCTGGCCTGGACTACCAGGCCACTGTAGTGGCGAGCGGCATATTAGTGTAGGTGGTGTAGAGAGGAGAGTAATTAGTAGATAAGTAGTAGTAGTATGGTTGGATGCCGGACAACGAGTTGTCGAGTCAGTAGCGACCGGAGTTGGGGCTACTGACCTCCAATTAGTGAAGCCAGCGTATATTTCATAAATAAACATGGGGTGGAGGTATCATTTAGAACTAGTAGTAGTAGGAAAAAAAAAAGTAGTAGTAGTAGTAGTAGTAGTAGTAGTAGTAATAGTAGTAGTAGTAGTAGTAGTAGTAGTAGTAGTAGTAGTAGTAGTAGTAGTAGTAGCAGCAACATAAAACTGTGGGACATTGTATTACGGCAATATTGCATTTATGTATGTTTGGCAACGTCGGGTAACCGTTGTCGAGTGGGCAAGTGTCTGTTTACGAAAAGCAGTCCGTTTACTAACACAGGCAAATAAAACGGGCGTTCAGGGGAATACATACTAATATTGACTTGATCAACAAAGGCATGTCCAGGCGTCTTACGACAACAAACCCGTCCTTATTTATCAACAAAAGGGGGGGGAGGCACGAAGTGGAACACTCGCCGACGTCGGCGAGAATTCCTATTGGCACAGTTATAGGTATATATATGATATATGAGGCATTCAATTTCGTACAGAAATGTCCTGTGAGCAAAACAAAGAAAGATTGCATTCTTTCTTTGTTCTGCTCACAGGACATTTCTGTACGAAATTGAATGCCTCATACATCATATATGCTCAAAATCATACCTATAACTGTCGCCGATAGGAATACTCGCCGACGTTGGCGAGTGTTCCACTTCATGCACCCCCCCCCTTTTGTTGATAAATAAAGACGGGTTTGTTGTCGTAAGACGCCTGGACATGCCTTTGTTGATCAAGTCAATATTAGTAAGTAATCCCCTCAACACCCGTTTTCTTTGCCTTTGTTAGTAAACGGACTGCTTTTCGTAAACAGACACTTGCCCACGCGACACCGGCGCCCCAGGAGGCGCGTCGTTGGGCCCCACACTTGCTCCTTCGGCGCCCATAGCGGTTGTTCAGCCCCCCCCCCCCCACACTCGCCGCAAACGTTACATATCAGACTTTCCGCGAGTGGAGAAGATGGTGAAAGGACTACGCGACGATGGTTGACCTTGCAAGCCTGCCACAGCCGAAACAGCTGATTCAACTGAGGATGTGCCTCTCGCTGGAGACTCAGGATGCTGGAGCACACACTACAGGTGCCCCCAGACAGTACGGCCTCTGTTGAGGAGGTGCTCAACATCTTGCAGGAACACATCAAGGGCCTGAGTAGTGAGGCACTTCGACGGCGGGCGTACTTTAGCTGTAAGCAGGCAGCAGGCGAGGCTTTTGCAGATTTCTTCGTTAGGTTGAAAAATCTCTCGGAAGAAATAGACGTCTGCAAGGCCAAAAACAGCGAGTGCGAGGAAGCATGGGTGAAACACGGGACCCTCATCGGCGTCCGGGATGAGGAGCTGGTGCAGAAGATCATCTCCATGGACGCGTCCTTTACACTCCAGCAGGTGGTAACGGTGTGCCGTTCGTATGAGGCCACCAGGTCGGCGACCTCTGCCTTAAAGGCCCCACCTGTCTTGCGTGCTGTCTCCAAGTACAAAAAGGGACAAAAGGCGGCCCACAAGGTGAAGGCGGAAGCATACCCAGCTGCCCCCAAGACGCACTCCGCTTGCAGCAACTGTGGCAAGCGGCAGCATGGACCCCCGGGGTGCCCTACTGCTACTGCATCATGCCGCGGTTGCGGTTGCACAGGCCATTTTTCGCACACAGACAGGTGTCCGGCAAAGAGCATCCAGTGCGACGCCTGTATTCGCTACGGCCATTTTGAGAAGTGCTGCAGTTTATCGAAGTCCAAGAACCCAACGGGGGTGAGGAAGAACCGCTCTACCTTCAACGTGGTGCGTTCACAGTCGCCTCCACGTGGTTCCCAGACCTCAAAGCAGCACGTCAACCACGTACGGAGCATCCAGTCGACTGCACGCCCTAGAGCTTCGCCCTCTCCAACTATCAGTGTCGCCGTCACATACGGTGACGCGTCAGGCTGCTTAGAGGTGATACCTGACACGGGCGCCGACACTACGATCATTGGCCGCAGCACCTCAGGAGCCTGGGTCTCGCCAAGTGTGACCTTGGACCCCCCCAAACCTGTCGTACTATAATGCCGACGGCTCCAAGATGCCTGCCGCCGTAGGCTCCTTCCCAGCAAAACTGACCTACGGTGCCTTGTCGTGCACGGGTTGGGTAGACGTCCAAAGGTCCCTGAATATGCCCCTGTTGTCATGGGATCACTGCAGGGCGCTAGGCGTCGTGCCGAGGAATTTTTCGGAGCAGATAGCAGCTGTGCCGAGCACCGCTAATAGGGTCATGGAGTCGAGGAGCAGCAAGCTGGAAGGAGCTACCCAGTGCCGCACGCAGACCTCTGGCGTACCCACTCCACCCCTAACTGTGTCACCACCACTTCCACTTCACAGCACTACGTCCCCCTCAGCCGCGAGGGAGTACTTCTTGAACAAGTACCCGGACGTGTTGGTGAGGAAGGAAGACCTACGGGACAAGCCAATGAAGGCGATGGAAGGCCCACCCATGCGTATCCACCTTCGGGAGAATGTTCAGCCTTTCGCAGTATACACTCCCCGGTTGATTCCCTTAGCCTTTCGCGATGCATTGAAGACCGAGATGGATACCATGGTAGCCCAAGGTGTTATTACTCCGGCTGGCGACGACCCGCCCCCGTGGTGTCACCCACTGGTGGTCGTCACAAAGGCCAAAGAAGGAGTCCGTATTACCACCGACCTCTCGAAGCTAAACAGCCAGCTGTCTTGCCCTGCGCACCCGTCGCCTACACCCTTCGCGGCGATACGCAGCGTGGACCCGAAAGGTCGGTACTTCTCGACGCTGGACGCCCTCTGCGGCTACTAGCAGATCCCTCTCGCCGTGGATGATCAGCCACTGACCACCTTCATTACTCCCCACGGACGTTTCCGCTACCTCCGAGGACCAATGGGTTTTGCTGCCACGGGAAACGCCTATTGCTTACGAGGCGACATCGCGTTACAGGGAGTGATGCGGTGTGTGAAGGTAGTGGACGACATTCTACTGTACGACGAGGACTACCTCACACACCTTCGCCGTATTAACGATGTCCTGGCCAGGTGTAAGGCCCACGGGATTACGCTAAACGCCGAGAAGCTTGTTCTCGCAGCACAGGAGGTGACCTTCTGCGGCTACAAGCTCTCCCACGATGGCATCGCAGCAGACCCAGAGAAGGTCCGTGCCGTGCCCTCACAGACTTCGCCAAGCCAGCTAACCTGACAGACCTCAGGTCTTTTCTGGGCCTCACCAACCAGTAGGCAGAGTTCACGCCCGAAATTTCCTCTGCTGTTGCACCCCTCCGCTCTCTGATGAGCCCCAAGAGGACCTTTTTGTGGACTCCTGACCATGACTAAGCCTTCCAGAGGGTCAAAGAAGCCTTGTCTAGTCCACCGGTCTTCGCCACCTTGACCCGGCCCTACCCACTGTTCTCCAAACAGATGCCTCGCGATTGTATGGTCTCGGGTATGCCCTCTTGCAGGATCACGGTGGAGGACGGTTCCGACTCGTTCAGTGTGGCTCGCGCTTCCTAACGGACACAGAGACACGCTACGCCACCATCGCGTTGGAGCAGCTGGCCGTAGTGTGGGCCATGACAAAGTGCAAGTACTACCTCGCCGGTTTGCAGCACTTTGACCTCTTCACCGATCATCGCCTGCTCGTCCCTATCCTCAACCCGTATTCCTTGGACGCCATAGAGAACCCACGTCTCCAGCGCCTGAAGGAGAAGATCCTGTCGTTTGTCTTCACTGCAGTGTGGCGCTCGGGTAAGGAGCTCTGCATCCCAGATACTCTTTCGCGCACCCCTGTCTGCCATCCGACGCCAGAGGACGACGTCTCGGACGCTGAAACAGGTCTCTACGTCAAGAACATGGTGACCCTGCGGGCTATGGAGTCCCTGGGTGGCACGGCAACGTCAGAAACCGAAGACCCACTCCCCAACGGCGATATGGCGCTCGAGGAACTCTGCCTCGCCGCCCGGGATGATCCCTCCTACACCGAGCTTCTTCAGTGTGTGAGGAAAGGGTTCCCCAGTGACCGCTACACCCTTCACAACGCCCTGCGCCCGTATTGGAAAGTACGGGAGGACCTGTACTGTGACCAGGACCTCGTCCTATATGGGGCTTGGGTGGATGTCCCTGTTGCCCTTCGCCGCCGCGTGTTAGCTCGCCTGAATGACAGTCATCGCGGAGCCAAAGCTACCAAGCGCTGGGCGCAGCAGGCTGTGTATTAGCCCGGCATTGACGCTGACATAATCAACACCTTTCGTGCCTGTGAGCCGTGCCAGGTGATGCAGCCGAGCTTACAGAAGGAGCCCCGGCTGTGTGACGAGAACCCTACCAGGCCCTTCGAGTCGGTGTCTGCGGACTTTTTCCCCGCTGTGGGGAAGCCCTTCCTTGTGGTTGTCGACCGACTCTCTGGCTGGCCTGTGGTGGTTTCCTGCGGCTCGGACACGACGTCCGCTGCCACCATCCGTCACCTATACCACCTCTTCCGCGACCTGGGCGTACCTGTACGCCTACGCACGGATGGCGGTCTCCAGTTTACTAGTCGGGAGTTTGCCGGATTCCTGGAGCGTTGGGGTGTCCGTCATGCTGTGTCGACGCCCCACTACCCACAGTCCAACGGCCACGCCGAGGTGGCTGTGAAGTCCATCAAGCACCTCATCCTGAAAGTGGCCCCCTCAGGAAACTTGGACTGTGATGTATTCTACAGAGGACTCCTAGAGCTCAGAAACACTCCCAACCACACCGGTCGTTCACAGCCCAGATTCTGTTTGGGCATCCCCTCCGTTCCTGTGTCCCGGTTCACGCCACGGCCTTCGCGGAAAAGTGGCAGGCCAGGGCCGAAAGCTGTGACCACCGGGCTGACACGCGTGCTTGTGATGTTACGTCGAGGTATGACGAACATGCTCGACCTCTCCCACCGCTGGCGCTCGATGATACAGTCCGCGTACAGGACCCAATCACGAAGTGTTGGGACAAGGTAGGCACAGTCATGGGCACTGGCAGGTCCCGAGACTACCTTGTCAGGATGCCCAACGGCCGTGTATGGTGGATAAATCGCCGCGTCCTCCGGCCAACACCACCCCATTCTGAGAACCCGCAGTCCACGGATGGAGCTAAGCTGCCTGGTGGACCTTCCCCAGGAGCAGAGTCAGCTCAGTCTGCTTTACCTCGTCGTTCTGCCAGGATCAAAACCAGGACGGACGCTCAAGGCCTAGGTCGGCTATGAGCGCGAAGAGGGGAAGGAGATGTGGGCCATTGTATTACGGCAATATTGCATTTATGTATGTTTGGCAACGTCGGGTAACCGGCGTCCCCAACTTCCCGCCATTTTGTACCGACTCGCCGTAAGCGTCGTACCCCGCTGTACTACATTCCTCTGTTCTCCTTGGAAAAAGAACTTACAGGATATCTATAGTGTGTCTGTCCTTCCCCCTCTAACCGTAAGGACCCACGGATACACCTATAGGCTACATAAACAAAACTACAACTAAAAAATAATTCGACGAGGGGGAGAAGGAGGAGGAGAAGGGGGAGGAGAAGGTGGAGGAGGAGGAGGAGGAGGAGGAGAAGGAGGAGGAAATAGAAGATTAAGAAAATATAGTGAATGAAGGCTGGAGAGAAAATAGAAAAGTACAGAAGGAGGAAGGCAGGATAACAAATAGGGATTGGAGATAAGGAGGTAGGGGGAGGAGGAGATGAGTGGAGATGAGGGAGGTGAAGACAGCTTAGTTGCGAAGGTGAAGCTATCTCATTATCTTTATCTCTATCTCCATGACTTGCCCTCCTCCTCCTCCTCCTCCTCCTCCTCCTCCTCCTCCTCCTCCTGCTAGTTAGACACACATTGAAAGATAAGAACAGAGTTAATGGTGCTTCTCTCTCTCCTCTCTCTCTCTCTCCTCTCTCTCTCTCTCTCTCTCTCTCTCTCTCTCTCTCTCTCTCTCTCTTCTCTCTCTCTTCTCTCTCTCTCTCTCTCTCTCTCTCTATAATTATATATATATATATATATATATATATATATATATATATATATAATATATATATCCCCTCTCCCCTCCCTTTGTTTCTTTCTATTTTGCATACATATTGATTTTTTTATTGTTTTTATTTTCTCTGTTCATCCTTCACTTCTGATTTATGGTCCATCTATCCATCTCTCTATCTACCTATCATTCTACCTGTCCATATTTCGTATCCCCTTATTTCATGGTTTGTCTCTCATCACTTTACAAGTTAGTGAGCCCAGTCTTTTCCGCATGAGGTGAGAGTAACGGATGCACTGCAGTCCGGGTATAATGATATACGTATTTCCAATACACGAATATACTAAGAAATATTTCCAATACAGCATATCAAATTTAAACAACGCCTACAGCACCTTAGTACATTCTACACTTTTGATAATACATACACAGCATATTGACGTTTAATACACATCCTAATAATTCCTACTCATTATTATCTGAATAAAACATTTCTTTCTAGCACATCCTACTGGATGCATCCTATTCGTAATGAGCTGCATATGTATTACCTAACTGCATAACAAAATTACTACACTTCTACTCACGGCTTCCTTCATGGTGCCTTAGCTGAAACACAAGAAAGGTGTGTCTCCTACTTTCAGTCCCTGTGTTATATACAACTTTATGGGCAAGTCTTCGACCAATTATTTTTTTTTCTTCCCTTAAATGATGGATGGTGGTCAATGATATTCATTTGCGCGGCCTGCTAGCTGTTTACTAATCAACCTATTTTCCGTTTTGTTCTCCTCTCCTTCAGTCTCTGCTTCATCCTGCTTTCATATTCTGTTTGCATCATTTATTTTATTCCTATTGACTGATACGACATATATCCTTCATCTACGGATTTACATATCTTTTATCTTTCCACTATTTCAATATACTTATTTTAATATTCATCATATGTCATATGAGGTGAGAGAGAGAAAGAGATATAAAGAGAGAGAGAGAGAGAGAGAGAGAGAGAGAGAGAGAGAGAGAGAGAGAGAGAGAGAGAGAGAGAGAGAGAGAGAGAGAGAGAGAGAGAGAGAGAGAGAGAGAGAGAGAGAGAGAGAGAGAGAGAGAATGAGAGAGAGAATCTAACCTCCCTTTCCATTCCCTTATTTCCAATCATGCACTCAAGATTAACACTCTATATAAAACATCATACCCATCATTTTCACAGCTATTAATTCAATGTATAATAACTGTGTAATGTGCTTGTTCAAGCGATGAGGGAGCAAGGAAGACTTAATAATGAAGATTCTTAAATTAGGCAAGTCAGGACAGATTTAGTGTCTCCAGAACCAGTTCTGGATATGTAGCTATCAAAACATATGTTGTTGGCTGATATTGCTGTAGCATTGTCAGATGAAGATGAGACAGGTGAAGGGAAAGCTGGTTGGATGAACATATGCAAAATCAAGAATTATATTAATTATTAATATCTCTCTGTTTCGACAACATGAAATGAAAATATGAAATAAATATAAGAAAATTAATAAGAAATAGAGTAAATGAAATTAATACCAAGTAATGAAGATGATTAACTTTTGGATCGTTTGAAGTGTAAATTGTATTCCCACATAAACCTTTATTTGCATTCCATTTTTTCCACTCCATTGTAGAATTATTAATATAATTTTTTGTGATGAATATAATTATTTATTAAGATCTTCATCAGAGGTTGTCATATTAGTATTACGGGTTTTGTATATTTGTTTTCTTTTAGAATGAGAGTGAATTTGACAGCCTGTTGAGGATTGTTTTAGAGGTTATCAGATTTTAGAGATTATATAGTAGTAAATTGCATCTTTTTATTTTGTATTCAGTTTGCCCCTTTTTTTGGGAGAATGATTGAAATAACTTTCATTTAATTATTTAACTCCTATGTTAGTTATGGAGAATGGCAATAGCAATTAGCGGGCTTTCTGTAATAGATTTTTTTTTTTTTTTTGCTAACGGCCAGTCACTTATGATGTCAACAGAAAAATGGTTTGTTTGATAATATGGAATGTTTCTGACACAGGTTCAAAATACACATTCCCAAACAAATAAAGATCTGCTAATTTATAAACGGAAAATAATTTGACGTGAAATTTTGCAAATCTCGTCAGATTTAATGAGTTTTGAGTTGAATGAAATAAATTATTGTGAGTATTCATTGACATCTTTTCTGTAATTTTTTCGTTTCCTACGTTCATGAAAAAGTGGCCTATTTCCAGACACACTCAATAACAATCAATCTCTGCGTAACAAAAAAAAATAAACATTGTTTTTCATTGATTTACAGCTTTTCACTTATGCTGACATTTCCA
>JACEEZ010012894.1:30000-45000 GCA_016584305.1 Chionoecetes opilio
GGATGATGCAAAACTATTATGAGAAATAAAAAAACTATAAATATTGTGAAACACAACAAAATTACCTGAACAAGATCTACGAATGGAGCAGAAGATGAGAAATGGAATTTAATGTAAATAAGTGTCATGTGATGGAGATTGGAAAAAGCGAAGAGATGCAAATGGCCATATAAAATGGGAAATGAAGAAATTACAAATGTGCATGATGAAAAGGATCTGGAAGTGATAATGCAGAATAACCTACAACCAGAAAAACATATGAATATAATATTTGGCAATACGTACAGGATGTTGAAGAATATTAGAGTGGCATTTCATTACTTGGAAAAAAGTATGATGAGAATGATAATTACTACAATGATCCGACCAAAATTGGAATATGCTGTCATTCTATGGTTCCCATATAAAAAGAAGCATGTGAAAAAGTTGAAAAGGATACAGAGAATGGCAACAAGGATGGTAGCAAAACTAGAAGAACTTCCTTATGAGGAAAGGTTGAAGAAAATAAAGCTACCAACACTTGAGCAGAGAAGAGAAAGAGAAAACTTAATAAAAGATTTTAAGCTGATAACTAAGATGGAAGAAACAGACAATGAAAGACTACTGACTCGGAAGCAAAGAGAAGGTCAATACACAAGAGGACATACAAAACAACTAGGAAAAGGGATCTGCCTGAACAACATCAAGAATTACAGATTCCCTCATAGAAATGTAGAAGTTTGGAATGGACTAAATGAGGAGGTGATATCGGCAAATAATGTGCACCAGTTGAAAGAAAGACTGGATAAATGTAGATACGGAAACGGGACCACACGAGTGTAGCTCAGGCCCTGTAAAACACAACTAGGTAAAATTAATACAGCTAGGTAAATACACACACACACATACACTCACAGTTGACAGTCAGGTTGAGGGGGACGCTGCGGGCATCCCCTTCCACATTGGAGGCCGAGCATGTGTAGGATCCCGCCTGGTGTCTGGTAACCCTGCGTAGCGCCAGACTGCTAATGCTCACCTCCACGCTGGGACCCTCGTCTATAGGGGTGTCCTGGGGGGGTAGGGTTATTATATAGTGATAATTGTAGTGGAATATATATAAAATGAATTAGTGTAGTTGAATATGTAAATGACAATTGTGGTATTGGTGGTGATGGTGTTAATGATAGTGATGGTGGTAGTGGTGATGACAGTTTAGTGATGATATTCATGGTGTTAATGGTGATGATTGTGATGATGATGATGATGATGATGATAGAAAATAGGTTATAAATGTCATATATTTTTCATTTTTCATTTTCAATACTATTTATATTTTTCCATCTATCAAAAGGCCGCCGGATATGTGATAATAGCTCCGTAAAAAATTGGATAAAAACAAAACTTGCTTTGTTCTTTGCATCATGAACAAAACAGGAAGGGAAAAAATATTTGTGTGTGTCAGAGTGAACGAAATGTGAAATAGAGTAATGGGCAAAAAAAATTTGAACTGCTGACCTTTTCCTCACCAAAAAAGAATATGAGAAAAGGAAAAAAACAATAATTATGAAGGAAATTAAGTAATGATGAAATAGATAAAACAATAATGGTTGAATGGATGAATGGAGAAAATTAATATATAAAGAGATTAATACATTTTCCACCTCCTCTTCTTGCCTACCCTCTTAAAACAGAGATAACCACTCTCACACACACACACACACACACACACAGACACACACACACACACACACACACACACACACACACACACACACACACACGCACACACACATACATACGTACAAACACACAAACACACACACACACACACGCACACTCACACACACAAACACACACCAATTTATAGATCACCGAGTGGCAACATAGATAGATTTATAAATGCTGTTACGGATATTTGATCTTTTGCGTATGATAGAAAAATTTCAAGGCATCTTTGCATTTGGTGATTTCAATTTAGATTTGTTAAAATGCAGTGACATTAATGTTCGGGAATTTTGTAATCTAATGTATTCATTTTCTTTATTTCCATTGACCACAAAACCTACACGAGTCACAGATACAACCGCCACAATTATTGACCACATATGGTCAACACAAGCAGAGGTAAATGTCGGGAACTATATAATTCATTCAGATATTTCAGACCATTTTCCAGTAATATCACAATTCAAACATGCAGTATGTGATCCCCCAGCATTCGTCAATAAGAGATGTATAACTGACTCTGCCCTCAATAACTTTAGTTATGATTTAGATAAGGTAAATGGGAATAACTTATTACAATGTAATTGTCCCACCGAATCCTTCAGTTTATTTTTCAGTGAATTCAATATACTATTTCAGAGACACTTTCCAATTAAGAAAATTTCTGTAAGAAATAAGCATGTCTTAAGCCCATATATCACTCCTGCTCTAAAAAGGTGCATTACTGAAAACAAACAGGTTGGCAAGACTAGCAAGTAAACGGCCTCTAACATATAAAGAAACATACAGGCAATATAGAAACAACTTAACTAAAACATTAAAATTAGCCAAAAATTAATATTATAAAAACAAGCTAAAAACTAATCAAGAAAATCCCAAATCCAATTGGAATACCATAAACTCCCTTCTAGGCAGAACCAATAAAGCCAATAATACAATATCATTAGATCCACCTTGCACTAACATCTCAACTGTCTTTAATGAACATTTTATTAATCATGGTAATTTAGAATCAAATTCTTCTGACGACGAGTATATGAGGTATTTAAGTCAGCCCCTCGCCTTCTCTATGTACATGACCCCAACAAATACCGCCGAAGTAATCAATAATTTAAAGGCCCTAAAATCTAATTGTCCAGGATATGATGAAATTTCTCCTAAAATACTGAAACATTCATGTGAATCATTAGCCATCCCATTAACTTATATTATTAATCTAACATTAAAAAGAGGCATATTTCCTGATCATTTAAAAAAAGCCAAAGTCATTCCTATATTCAAGTCTGGTAATAGATGCGACATCAACAATTACAGGCCAATTTCAATCTTACCTGCTTGCAGTAAAGTATATGAAAAAATTATTGCTTCACGTAACTACCTTGAAAAAAATAACCTATTAACTAAATATCAACACGGCTTTAGAGCAAATCACTCAACAGAAACTGCTATATAAAACTTTGTCAATAACGTGTATACCTTTTTGGAGGGGAAGCTTTATGTGGTTGGGATTTTCATTGATTTATCCAAAGCATTTGACTCATTAAATCATTGTATTTTGTTAGATAAATTACAACATGTCTGAATAAGGGGTGTACCGTTACAACTTTTTCGCAGTTACCTCTGTAACAGATCACAATCTGTTTTTTGTAATAATGATACATCACAATTTATATCTATATCCAGAGGTGTACCACAAGGCTCAATCATAGGACCAATTCTTTTTCTCATATGTATAAATGATATAATTAATGCTAGCTTAAAATTTCAATATATTATATATGCCGACGATACTAACCTCTTACTAGCTGACAAAGACATCAATTCCCTACATTTAAACATAAATACAGAATTGAATTTAGTATCTCAATGGATAAAATGTAATAAATTAAAACTTAATGTTTCTAAAACTAATTATATATTTTTTCAGAATAGATCCATAAAAAATATTCTTCCTCCATTACAGTTAGAAGGCGATACATTAAATCGAGTAAATCCCACAAAATTTCTAGGTATTTGCATAGATGCAAATCTGAACTGGAAATTGCACATAGAAGAGGTTTGTATGAAAGTCTCAAAAATTTGTGGAATAATATACAAGATACGTTACAATCTTACTGTAGATGCATTACTTAGTATTTACTATACCTTGTGTTACCCTCACTTAACATACTGTGTGTCCATATGGGCCAGCACATGGCCAACATTCTTATATAAGGTAAAAATAGCTCAGAAGAAAGCTGTCAGATGTATTCTTTTCTTAGGCAAATTTGACTCTGTCACTGAAATTATTTCATCAATGAAAATGTTAACATTCGAATCAATACACAAATACTTTTCTTTATTATTGATTGATAAAATGTCTATTGCAAGTTATACAGGGAATGAAATTTTCAAATTTATGGACAATCTTCATCAGACTAGAAGCAATAATGTAGATTTGATTTGTCCACAGTTCAGAACAGCTTTATATACAAACAGTATTTTATATTCAGGCCCCAAGATATTCAACAGCTTACCACTAAATATTAAAGCTTCAGTTAAAACAAACAACTATTTAGCATTCAAAAGGGAAATAAGAAATTTCATACATCAGAATTCTTAGCAGAGATTTTTCGACATGTATGTATATGTATAACCATTGCAAAACTAACTACTTAATTTTATTTATTTATTTTTTATTATTATTTATTATTATTATTGCATTTGTATAAGTTATGTAATAACATATAATTCACACACTATTTTATTTATTTTTTTTTTTTTTACTACTATTCATAACATAGTACTGTCAAGGATAATTTTGCTATGGGCTAGGGTTTAGGCATGTCTGAATGCACCTATATTAAATGATATCTGCCTGTCAGGGAGCTTTGGCTCGACAGACACTTGCTATTATGCTATTATTAAAATTCTGTGCATTTGTATATTTATATAGCAATAAATATTTACTTACTTACTATTTACTTACTTACTTACACACACACACACACACACACACACACACTCATACATACACGCACACAGACTCTATACCCCCAACTCCATCTTTTTTACCCACACACACAAAAAAAACCGAAAAAAATACTAATGTTATAAATCAACCCCCCAAAAAACACATTAATAAGAAAAGATTAAAAAAAAGGAAAAATCGCCACCACCAAAGAATTATATATAGACAAATCCAAACACATCCCGTTTTCTCTGCGTGCCATAATCTAATGCAACTTAAATGGTAGACTTAAAAAAACAGGAAATTGGATTAGAAAGTATATAGGAAAGTGTTATCATTATCAGAGAGAGAGAGAAAGAGACAGACAAATAAAGCTGTCACAGACAAAAACTTCATGTAAAAAAAATTAAACTACACACACACACACACACACACACACACACACACACAGACAGACAGACAGACATGCTGCTCGTAAGACCCAAATTGCTGTAACATTAAAGCGAGTAAGATAGCTTTTAATCCACCTTGATTGTCATAACTTCTCGGTAATTAAATCGTTTCGCCTCATCTAGTTTAGGAGCATAGGGGGAACATATTCTCTTTCTCTTTCTCTCTCTCTCTCTCTCTCTCTCTCTCTCTCTCTCTCTCTCTCTCTCTCTCTCTCTCTCTCTCTCTCTCTCTCTCTCTCTCTCTCTTATTGTATCCTAGAGCGTATGAACGATGTATACAAATATTGACCGAAAATTATGATGTTAGCTATTCTATTTCTTTTTTTAATTTCCTGTATTTGTTTTCTTTTTATCATATATATTTTTTTTTTCACGTTCTCTTAATACTTTCATATATTTTAATACATTTTTTCATAAATATCTATATCTTTCTATGTATTTTCATATATCTCTCATATATATATATATATATATATATATATATATATATATATATATATATATATATATATATTATATATATACTAGCCGCAAAGCCGCCCTCCGGGCGGCAACTTTTTTGGCTAGCTCCTGCGGAGGGCTATTGGTGGGCCTTCGGCCCACCAAACATGGACTCTCCAGATAGCCCCTTCTAACTTTCCTGAAATCATGGATTAGAAATGTATGTATTCCCCCCACCCATTCACTCACCCATTACCCATCACCCCCCACCCATTCACTCACCCATTACCCATCACCCCCTACCCATTCACTCACCCATTACCCATCACCCCCCACCTATTCCCTCACCCATCACCCATCATCCCCAACCCATCACCCCCCACCCATTCACTCACCCATCACCCCACACCCATTACCCATCACCCCACCCATTCACTCACCCATTACCCATCACCCTACATCAAGGTTTCCTCAATTCTCGCAACCCACTTTTTTTTTCACAATTATCGGTAATAGGCTGCTAAAAAAAATAATACAAAAAAAATAATGGGATCATCTCATAACTGGGCTTAAAACCTTCCCCTGGTCAACCCGGTTCCAAAAATGTGCCATATGAGTTGATTGCGCCACGGGGGGGGGAATCTATACAGACCAACAACCCCAAAAACCAACACACACACACACACACACACACACACACACACACAGACACAGACAGAACACAACTTTCGCTTATATTTTATAGATTCCCCATCACCCCCCCCCCCCCCCTATTCCCTCACCCATCACCCATCACCCCCAACCCATCACCCCCCCACCTTCACTCACCCATCACCCCACACCCATTACCCATCACCCCACCCATTCACTCACCCATTCCCATCACCCTACATCAAGGCTTCCTCAATTTTTCGCAACCCACTTTTGTTTTCACAATTCTCGCAAATTTAGGCTGCTAAAAAAAAAAAGAAAAAAAAGTGATCGGATCATCTCATAAGTGGGCTTATGACCTTCCCCTGGTAAACCTGGTTCCAAAAATGTGCCATATGAGGTTTTTTGCGCCACGGGGGGCGGAACCTATACCACACACACCACACACCAAAAGACAGACACACTTTCGCTTATATTATTATATATATATATATTCATATTATATTTCATACATCAAGCTTACTCTTCTTGTTGCTCGCTATGTCTTCCTTCTTTCCCTATATTTTCATTCCTTTCTTATCATCTTTTCTCAGATTTCATCATCTCTTCTTTTTCTTATAAATCCTTCGTTTCATATGTCCCATCTAATAATTCCCTCTTTCACCACTACTATTCTCCTTTCGCATATTTTCCAAATATTAAATCTCCCTTTTCACTGGTATCGTCAAATTTTCATCAAATATATACATTTTTCTCTTTTCTAATTCCCTTTCTTCATCTCTTTACATCTCCCCCCTCCTCCTCCCCCTCCTCCCCCCCTCCTCCTCCTCCTCCCCTCCCCCCCTCCTCCTCCTCCTCCTCCTCCTCCTCCTCCTCCTCCTCCTCCTCCTCCTCCTCCTCCCCCTCCTCCTCCTCCTTTTCCTTTTTCTTTTCTCTTTTTTCCTCTTTTCTCTTTCTTTTCCCTTTCTCTTTCCTCCTTTTTCCTCTTTCTCTTTCTCTTTCCTTTTTTTCCCCCTTTTTTCCTCTTTCCTTTTTCTTTTCCTCTTCCTTTTCCTCTTCCTCTTCCTCCTCCCCTTCTACAGACAATACTCTAATCATGCTATTCAACCTAGGTGGACGGCCCCACCTTAGGTGGACGGATTTAGTCAGGGGTGGACAGCATCTATGGTGGACAGGGGTAGACGAGCCCAACCCCCCACTTGTCGAAAAATTTGTAGCTTTTTCATGAGCTTTTCTGGATTATTTCATATGGAATTTAATTTTTATATTACAAAATAAAAAAAATAACAATAATAAAAATAAAAATAAAAATTTATCTCTTATGATGAAACATTGCAATGTTACTTTTTTTTTTTGGGCGCCCACTGTACAGAAATGAAAATGTTGTTCCTTAAAAACTTGCACTCACTTGAAGACTAAGCACCCCGAACACCAAAAACAAATCAAAGCAATTTTTTTGGGAAATTTCAAAGAATATTGGGAAACAACAAGCTCCCTTCACATCAATAAAAGCCCTCTGACACAAATCCTTGTTCTTGCTTCTCTTTAAATGACACATATCATCATGAAGAAAAAAAAAACCTCTCACTCAACTCGAAAAAGTTGTATCCAGATTGAAATACAGCTGACCTTTTAAAACATGGAGGGAAAAAAGCAGTAAAGAAATAAAGCGATCCCCTTTCAGATACTACATTCGCCGGTCCGCATGTTTCTGTGATTTGATGGAGCGTTTTCAAAAACTGCGCCTAGCCCCTTCATTACCCTACAACTGAAAGAAACCACTGAATAGGAAGGGGAAACCCCCTTTGGTTTTTTTTTTTTTTTTTTTACATATGTGCCTTAGCGCCTGTAGGCAGTGGGGATCCCCGGGATCGGGTGGTAGTCTCTGGAAGTTCCTTGTGGGTGGGGATGGTTGGTCCTCGCCCGTGGTGGCGCAGGGAGGATTTTTTATAGTGACGCCGTGTTAGAACTCACCCCCCCTCCTTGGGCCCCCATGCACTCGCAATCGAAGGTACAGTTGATGGACAGGGCCTGTGGGTGTTTGGTTTTGGTTTTCTTCGGGGATCGAACTCGGGTCACCGAGAACGCCTGTCGGAGACGCTAACTACTCCGCTACCGCCTCCCCAGTTGATTGTTTACTGTCGGTTTCCAGACTTAGAAGCTAAAACCATAGTTGAGCACTATTTGTGTTGCCTCCAACTGGGATTAGAAACAACAGCACAAAATATTTTCCTGAAACGGATTGATTTCATGACGGAGGAAGATATTGACTGGTCAAGATGCAAGTCAGTTACTACTGATGGCGCCAGAACAATGGTTGGTGCAGTCAATGGTGTTGTGAAAAAAAATCCAAGCTGTCTCACCAAATTGTGTTCCAATTCACTGTGGGAATTACAGTGAGGCCTCAGTGGCAAAGCGACTGAATGAGGCAAGAAATGCTAGTGAGAAAAATGAATTTGAGCTACTACTTGCTGATGTCGTCAAAATGGTGTGTTCTATCCGTGGTAATGCAAAAAAACCACAATGTTCAGTGAACTGTGTATGGATATGGACATCAACTTTACCAAACTACTCCTTCATACTGAAGTGCGTTGGCTATCCCGTGGAAAGGTCCTCAATCGAATGTCGGCACTGAGGGAGCAACTCGGTGTTTTCTTTGCTGACGAAGCAAATCCCATGGGAGTTGAGTTTCAGGAAACCTACTGGCTGGCAAAGCTGTCTTACTTGCCATCGATCTTTGATCATTTGAACAAGCTAAACATCAGTCAGCAAGGCATAGGTGGGGATATTTTTACAAGTATTGGGAAAATAAATGGATTCCCACTAAAGTTGAAAAAATGGGAAACCGATGTAGCAAATAAAATGTTCTCTGATTTTCAATCTTTTGATATGAGAGATTGTGGCTTGGAACATAATATACAGGCAACAAAGCAAACATTGGATTTACGAATGTCCCACTTGATTGTCAGGCACCTTTCATTGATGCAGGAAAACCTTGAATCGTATTTCCCAGAAAGTGAGAAGGAACACCTAAACTCCAATATGTGGGTTCTTAATCCATTTTCAGATGATGTCACTGATTATACGGATGCCCTATTGGAGCTTCGAACATATTTATCTCAAAAACAAACTTTCAAGACATTCGACCATCCCATGGATTTCTGGGTTGCCCTGCTAGATGTTCACGATTATGAAAAGATAACCAACCAGGCAACAGACATGTTTGTGCAGATGCCAACATCATATCTGTGTGAGCAAGGTTTCTCTGCCTTAGTTTCAATCAAGACTAAGAAAAGGAATGCCATTCTAAATTTGGATCCCCTCATGCGGGGTACACTTGAAAATCGCCTGATGCCTAGATTTGAGCTGATAAAAGACAAACTACAACAGCAACTAATTAATTTAAAATATATTTTTTCTTGAGGGAAAATGTTTTGTGTTCTGGAATACCAAATATGTATATTACCTATGATTACTTTTACTTTGTTTCTTATCTTTTTGTTTTTTTTATTTGTTCTGTTCCAAAAAATATGTTTGATCTACTCATGTATAAATTGACTGCACTATGTATAAAAAGAAGTATAAATAATTTGTAAATTGAAAATGTTAATGAAAGTTTATTTCCTGCTAAAGGGAAATATACTATTTGTCCTGCTTACAATATTGCAGAATGAAATTTAAAAGGAAAACCAAATGCAATGCAATGCAGATCATGAACAAAATGTTTTTCTTTTTCTGAAGAAAACTTTCTTTGTTCTGCGATTCCAAACAATGTCAATGTTTTCTTGTATCATTAGAAAGCATTTTCTACTGTACTAGAAGAATATGCATACATGCAAATACAAAATGACTTCACAGATGCTTTTTCTTCCCTACATAATTGTAGAATGTAAATTGAAGGTTAGAACCATTAAATTTAAAATATATATACATATATATATATATATTATATATATATATATAATATATATATTATATATATATATATATAAGCGAAAGTGTGTCTGTCTGTCTGTCTGTCTGTCTGTCTGTCTGTCCGCGATAGGTGCCGCCCCCCGTGGCGGAATCCCATCATATCTCACAGTTTTGGAACCAGCTCGACCAGGGGAAGGTTTTAAGCCCACCTATGAGATGATCCGATCACTTATTATTTTATTTCTTTAGCAGCCTATTAGCGAGAATTGTGAAAAAAAAATGTGGGTTGCGAGAATTGAGTAAACCTTGATGTAGGGTGATGGGTAATGGTAATGGGTGAGTGAATGGGTGGGGTGATGGGTAATGGGTGTGGGGTGATGGGTGAGTGAATGGGTGGGGGGTGATGGGTTGGGGGTGCTGGGTGATGGGTGAGGGAATAGGTGGGGGGTGATGGGTAATGGGTGAGTGAATGGGTGTGTGGTGATGGGTAATGGTGAGTGAATGGGTGGGGGGTGATGGGTGAGTGAATGGGTGGGGGGAATACATAAATTTCTACATCCATGATTTCAGGAAGTTAGAAGGGGCTATCTGGAGAGTCTGTGTTTGGTGGGCCTTTGGCCCATAAAACACAGGTGGTGGGCCGAAGGCCCACCAATAGAGCCCTCCGCAGGAGCTAGCCAAAAATGCCGCCCGGAGGGCGGCTTTGCGGCTAGTATATATATATATATACACGAGTGACTATGAAGGGTGGACAGATTTGATCAAATCACCACTTTGGGTGGATGACAACAAAAAAGGTTGAAGAGCACTGCTCTAGATGACTGAGCTCAATCTGCCATCTGCCATCTGCCATGTGTAGGGTGGAACTTCCCGGCAACTCAGAATGTCGGGTCTCGGGATGACGGGCTTGACTTATTTTCCATTATTCCCTACCAAACCAGCTACAATTAAGTGTTGTCATGGTCAACATAGGCTTATGCAAAATGAAAATATACGAGTTGTACATTATTCATGGCGTTATAACGAGGATTGTTGGCATATTAGAAGCATTCGATCACAGGTGTCCTACAACATTCTACTAAATACTGTAAGGGAATGCTTCAAGGCGGGTGTATGGGTCAATATTGTCATGGGCAGGGCCGAGTGAGGAGGAGGCAAGACAAATGCAAGTGTAGCTGTCAGCGTGTGCGAGCCATAACTGCACGGTATATTTTTTCAAGGTGTGGAGTAAACACGAATATGAACCATGAAGCCCTAAACTGAATCCCCGAACACAATGACAAACAAAGCTTCGAACTGAAGCATCAAACCATTACATCTCCCTTCTCAATTTTAAAAGAAGTACATAAAACATTCAATGCAAAGGTTTAAACATAAGTGAACCATACATAAAAATTAATACTGTAGACGTTCTGGAAGGCGGCTGATACGACCCGAGCGTGTCCTTACAGGGTCAGGACGGATCATCTGGGCGGTGCGGCGTAAAGGCATCGCTTCCCTCCGCCACGCGGGAGGCGTGTGCATCCTGTCCTCTGTTGCCGTTTCGCCGTCACTCGTCTCGGGTGGATTGACTTCCCTTGCAGGCTTTGGTTGTACGATGTATGATGCAGGGGTGTGATGCTTATCTACGACTGTAGCGGGCTGCCACTCGTTTGCTCTCGCATTACGGACCAATACAGGATCCCCAACATCGAACGCCCGTACAGGCGTATGACGTTGAAAGCGCGCGTTAAAGTTGAGTCGTTGTTGTTCCCGGCGCCGCTCGAGCTGCTCACGGTGGTTCGGCTGCCCACCACAGGCGCGCCGCGGAAGGGTGTCCACCTTCCTCCCGAGCAGCATCTCGGCAGGTGATGGCAGGTGTGCGTCCAAGGGCGTGCTTCTAAGCGAGCGTAATCCTCTGTAAAATGCGTCGTTGCCATTACTTCTTTTTAATAAATCTTTCACGATCCGTACCTGATGTTCAGCGATGCCGTTGCTCTGTGGGTGTAGCGGCGAGGATGTGGTGTGCCGGAACTCAAATCTTGCGGCAAAGTTGGCAAACTCACGACTGTCAAATTGCGGTCCGTTGTCTGAGTAGAGGGTTGTTGGCGAGCCATGTTCTGCGAATAGCTGCATCAGTATCTCTATTACGTCGCGGCTGGTCGTCCCTGTCAATTTATATACAAATACATAGGAGGAATAATAATCAACTACAAGAATATAATTATGACTGTTGTAGTAAAACAGGTCTGTACTGACATCTTGCCACGGCCCCTGGGGTACTGGATGCTGGTGATCCGGCGTTAGCTCCATGCAGTCGTTTGCTGGGCGGGTGAACTGGCAGGGTTGGCAGGCGTTTACTTTACTCTCGATGTCGTTACGCATCCCGGGCCAATACACAGCTTCCTTGGCACGGAGTTCCATTTTCACGCGCCCCTGGTGACCATCATGGAGCTTATCGATGTACCACGCACGTAGTAGCTTCGGTATGACGGCCGCGTTCCCCTTCAGTATGACGCCGTCATCTATCACCAACGAGTCCCTAACACTCCAGTAGTCGCGTATCTGTGGGTTTAACTGGCACCGCCGATCCGGCCATCCATCCACAATAATGCGTCGCACCAGTGATAGTACCTCGTCACTTGCTGTTGCGCGCCGTAGCTCCTCTAGTCGCTCCGGTGAGAAGTGAAGAAGGTCGACACGCACTTCCATGTTCATCGGGACGGGCACCCCACGGTCGGCAGGGAGGCGTGAAAGTGCGTCCGAAGCGAGCATCATACGGCCTGGCTTGTACCGCACGGTGACATCGTATTCCAAGAGCCGTAGTAGCATGCGCTGCAACCGAGCTGGGGCACTATTTAATGACTTTTGGGTGACCATTTCAAGGGGTTTATGGTCCGTTGTCACAGTGAATGGCCGACCGTATAGGTAGGTGCGAAATCGCTCACATCCGAAGACGACCGCCAGCATCTCACGTTCTATATTTGCGTATAGATTTGCGCTCCGTCTCTGTGAGGCTTTTAGATGCGTAGCACACCGGCCGCCCATCCTGCTGCAAAACGGCACCGATAGCGATACTCGATGCGTCCACCTCGACGTTAACAGATAACTCTGGGCGGTAATGAAACAGTGTTGTCTCAGCTGATATGGTGCTTTTTAACATTTCGAAGTCAGACTGATGCTCGTGAGACCATTGGTAGATTGCATCTTCTTTGGGCAGTTGCCGCAGGCGATGTGTTAAGTCTGAGAATCGTGGGACGTAACTTGAAACGTAGGTGCACAGGCCAAGAAATTAACGTAGTTCCTGCGCTGTTGTTGGTGCCGTTAGTGACTGAATAGCTGATATTTTTGAGGAGTCTGGTGAAACTCCTGACGAGTGGTAGCAGTGTCCGAAGAAAGTCACTTCCTTCAGTCCTACGTGACACTTAGAAAAGTTTAACACAAGCCCACGCTCTCGTGCTCTCATCATTAACTGGTGTAGCCGTTGGTCGTGCTCGATTTGGTCCTTCCCGTGAACACAAATGTCGTCTGCAATGCTGATTACCCCACTCAACCCGTTCAGTATTTCGTCCATTTTCTTCTGAAATACATCTTGAGAGCCACACCACCCAAACGGCATCCTTATAAAGCGGTACCTTCCAAACGGTGTGTTGAAGGTCGTGGCTTTACTAGACTCTTCCTCGAGCACTACACACCAATACCCGGAGAGTGCATCCAATTTCATGAACAAGGTGGAGCCGGATAACTGGTGTGTGACTTCTTCCGGGGTTATTAAGCGGTGATGAGGCCGTTTGGTGGCTCTATTCAGGTCTTTGAGGTCAAGACACACACGTTATGAGCCGTTAGCTTTTCGAGCGACGACGAGGCTAGAAACCCACTCTGTTGGTTCATCCATTTTTGCTATCACTCCTAATTTCAGCATGCGATCCAATTCCTTTTCCAAGTCTTTACGAAGGTGTATGGGGCATTTTCGTGGGGCGTGAACGACAGGCCGGACACTTGGGTCCAACTCTATGTGTGCAGTACCATTGAACTGGCCAAGACCCTCGAAACAGTCGGGGTAGAGTTGGCGTAGGTATTCAGTTGTTCTAATTGGCTCATTTAACTGATGTGTGACAGCCGCCATTTTATGCGGTGCCGGATTCTTAGCGTCGTGAGTATGGATAGTGACCACACCAAGCTGTTCACACGTCGGCAGGCCAAGTATAATAGGGCTGTCTGTTTCAACGACATAAAATTTTGTCACACACTCACAGGAGCCATGCTGTATGTTCATGGTTACAGAGCCATGGTGAGGTATCTGGTAGTCATTGTAGGCTGAAATCCGTATGTTCTCCTTCTGCAGCGATAATCCTGGCGGCAACATTTTATAGCAGCGTAAGGGTAGTATGTTACCATTTGCACCTGTATCAATCTTGGCGTGCATACTGTGGCTGCCTGGCTGCCTGGGGATGGTAACATGGACGTCAACAAATGACTCTTTTCTTACCCCCGTGGTTGTGTTGCTGCATATGCGGACAGAATCGAACATCAACTGTTCCTCATCACTTACAGCTGTGGCCAATACTTCATGGATGGCTCGGTGAGGCTGTGGTCTGCGTATCACGTTTCGATACTCACGAGGGGATGGTGGCGGAGGCACAGAAGGGAAGGACTGTTCACGGTTTTGATACCGCTTCCCCCGACACACGGCTGCCCAATGTCCCATCTTCCCACAATAACTGCAAATTGATCTGCGAGCAGGGCACTGGGAGCGATCGTAACCGTGAGTTCGGTCGCAGTATGAACAATCCATTTGTGCTGCTGCCTGCGGACCACCACGATTCACTGTTGAGGTTCGAACAGCATTAATTTGAGGCTTTTCACTTACGAACTCTGCCATGTGGGCTTTGTTGGCCTCGAATGTAC
>JACEEZ010012894.1:50000-52500 GCA_016584305.1 Chionoecetes opilio
AACTACATAATTGTATATTCAATGTCTCCAAACATTATATCATTACAAAAAAACGTGTATTTTTTGCATGTTTTTCACTTCATGTTTTTTTCTCTATTCAAAACAAGCAAACACACACACACACACACACACACACACACACACACACACACACACACAACACTAACACACACACACACACACACACACACACACACCCCACACACACACACACACACCCCACACACACACACACACACCTATACACACACACAAACATCACACACACACACACACACACACACACACACACACACACACACACACACACCTATACACACACACAAACATACACACACACACACACACACACACGCAAACACACACACGCGCAAACACACACGCACGAATACACACACACACACACACACACACACACACACCAATGTTTTACCCATTAAAAATAGCTCACATCCTTACTCTCACCCTTAACCCCCCTTAAGAGTTACGATGACTAAAGAGGAAAATAAAAAAAAAAATCGTGGAATTTCACTGTTTACTAATGGACTATCAAGTCATTTTTTTTTTTTTTTTCCGTCCTATTTTCTGCAGAGTTTATGGAATCTTTAGCATGTTCTTTTTCTTTTGGCTCTAAGAAGATGGTAAGGGACTTGGAATTATCTCTCTCTCTCTCTTTTTCTGTCAATCTCTCTCTCTCTCTCTCTCTCTCTCTCTCTCTCTCTCTCTCTCTCTCTCTCTCTCTCTCTCTCTCTCTCTCTCTCTCTCTCTCTCTCTCTCTCTCTCTCTCTCTCTCTCTCTTTCTCTATATCTCTGTGTGTGTGTGTGTGTGGTGTGTGTGTGAGTGTGTGTGTTTGTGTGTATGTAAATATGTATTTATATAATATGTACGCTCCCCGCCATAGCCCGGCGAAAATCCGCTCACCCCAAACCTCCTGGCGTGTCACCTCTTTTTAAATGCCTTATCGACGGTCCTAGATATTAGAAAGGGAATACACACACACACACACACACACACACACACACACACACACACACACACACACACACACACACACACACACACACACACACACACACACACAGAGGAGATTATACCTCAAGAAATATTATCATGATAACCCAAATGTTCTGAAAATGCAACAGTTGTTTGACACTACAAATATGCGAACTATGTACAATTTAACCAAGTTTGTTTGTTGTATTTTGAAGTGTTATGAAAATTTAACGTAGTAGGAATAGATATATGATATATGTTTGAGTTTAGGTTTAAGTGGTGTCTATTTTTGTTGAGTGATTACTCTGTATACCCCGTCTCGGAGTCGCTGGAGTATAATAAACCATTCAAACCTTTCAAATCTTTCAAACCTTTCAAACACACACACACATTTGTGTATCTCTGATACTCTGACGAGAGAGAGAGAGAGAGAGAGAGAGAGAGAGAGAGAGAGAGAGAGAGAGAGAGAGAGAGAGAGAGAGAGAGAGAGAGAGAGAGAGAGAGAGAGAGAGAGAGAGAGAGAGAGAGGGAGAGAGAGAGAGAGAGAGAGAGAGAAACAGAGAGAGAGAGAGAGAAAGAGCGAGAGAGATGATGCTCCTAACCCGAAACTGGCAGGACGCCCTGGATGACGGCCAGGACACTGTCGTGGTGGCCCTTGACATAGCGGGTGCCTTTGACAGGGTGTGGCACAAAGGCTTTCTCGAAAAACTCCGAGCAAAAGGCATCCAGGGTGACTTCCTGCTGCTCCTGGGGAACTACCTGCAGGGAAAAACCCTCCAGGTCGTCGTTAACGGCCAGGCCTCTAAGTCCCTGCCGTGGAAGCATCAGTCCCACAGGGCTCTGTGCTGGGGCCAGTCCTGTGGAACATCTACGTGGACGATCTTCTCCAGCAGCTGCCAGCAGTCTCGGCTTATGCTGATGACTGTACTCTCTCCTGCTCCTATCCGCGCCCATGACAGTGGCGTGCTGCTGGATGAGGTTCAATCAGCAGCTGAGTGTTATACAGGAGTGGGGTACCGTTGGCAGGAGAATTTTGCTCCGGAGAAGACACAGGCAATGGTGGTTTCTGGGGTCCCCGCTGCCGGGCCAGCAGGGGAAAAGGGAGGCTGCGGTTTGGTGGCGTTCCTCTCCCACTCCAGGAAGCCGTCAAGGATCGGGGAAAGTAGAGGTGGACCGCGAGCAAGGTTTGACGGCCACATCAAACACATTCCCAAAACAGGCCCTCACAGGGTCTCTGCCCTGCAAAGGGGTTTACCCAGCTTCCTCGAGAGGGGGGGGAAGCTCTTGCTCTACAAAACCCAGATTCGGCCTTACTTTAGAGTACGCCACCCTCTCCTGGATGTCGTGTGCAGCCTCGCACACTCGGAGGCTGGACAGCATCCAGCGTCGAGCCCTGCGACTAGTGGATGCTGCAGACCCCCCAGCCCCCCAAGACCCCCCAGCCCAGTTCGAGTCGGTGAGCATCTCGATCACTGGAACACCGCAGGGATGTCGCGGCGCTTGTGG
>JACEEZ010012894.1:60000-78903 GCA_016584305.1 Chionoecetes opilio
GGGACTCCAAATTTTCGGCGATAGTTCTAGTGCTTGATCTTGATGTTACAGTACTCAGTAAATATATTTAATAAGATTTTAGCTGTGTTTCTGCATTCATTGATTAAATACCAGCAATAATTTGATCAGTTAGGTTAGGTAACTAAAGTCCATGTTAGGTTTGTAAACTAGTTGGGGAGATTCAGTTAAGTTCGGATACGTAACCAATCTCAAAAACACAGTTCAGATTGTTCCAAAATACATCAAATCTACCAGAAAAATATAGATTACGAATAAAACATAACTAAACCTAATCTAACATGGGAGGACATGACCCCAAAGGACCCCCTTTTCTTAAACTAACCTAACCAACCTTAAAAACCTCAGACTTCCTAGTGATGTAACTTATTTTGACTATGACCATACCTTATTGTGATTATTCTTTAATCAAACTCTTCAAAGCAACAATTTCTTGTTTCTGTCGAGGGGTAAAATAATAACTAGTGATTACCAAGAAAAACAAAGGTCAGATTCTTTCAGAATACATCAAAATCTATCGGAAAAATATAGTTTTATTTGAAAATGGGAGGTACAAANAAATTACTCAGATTACCAGGAGACATATGTAGTTAGTAATAAAACGGATACGTAACCAATCCAAAACCTGTTCAGATGTTCCAAAATACATCAATCTACCAGAAATATAGATCGAATAAAACATACCAAACCTAATCTAACATGGGAGGACATGACCCAAAGGACCCCTTTCCTTAAACTAACCTAACAAACCTTAAAAACCTCAGGCTTCCCTGTGATGTAACTTATTTTGACTATTACCATACCTTATTGTGATGACTCTTTAATCAAACTCTTCAAAGCAACAATTTCTTGTTTCTGTCAAGGGGGTTAGATAATAACTAGTGATTACCAAGAAAAACAAAGGTCAGATTCTTTCAGAACACATCAAAATCTATCGGAAAAATATAGTTTTATTTGAAAAAGGAGAGGGTCACACAAACTAATCTTTACCCCTTGGGCCAGGTTTATGTTACTGTACTTTGGTCTACCGGATTTCTTGTTCCCATCGGCGAGAGTTCCAACTTTCCACGCCGTCGAGTATTACTATTTTCTAGTGCTCAATATACATATTAGTATTATTCTAGTGTTTGCCCATATTCTCCCCTCTCCCGAAAACAAGCTTGGGGACCTGAGGGAATGCAGGATATTTGACTGGGGTACGAAATAGGCGTCGCAACCATAGTTTTTGAGTTAGGGTTGTAAATATTCCCTAAAACTAGGATAAATAGTTTGGATTTCTTCTAAGTCCAGAGACGTGCGACGATCCTTACAAACATAATGATAACACTGGGGAACAAATTTTTGTTGAGTTAGGTCTGACACTTGTTATTAAGTAATTTTTGGGTGCTGAATCCAAAACTTATCTCAGTTTTTCTCTATCACGTCAAGGTTTTGAACTGTAGGATTTTCGTTTTCTTAAAAAATATGAAAAATACTGTACATATTACTGTACAGTAACAGTGCTTATTTTATAAAAAGTTGCAAATGTTAACATACAATGAAAAATGAAAGAAATAGGCATGAATAGAATGTTTATTTAACATTATCATGTTTTTAGAAAGGATAAGGCTATAATTGTGTGCAGGTTAAGGTAAAAATTTACGTTTGTAGCTTTGTCTGGAGTGTTCAACTTGAGGACTATCGCGTTTGATGCTCCAACAATAGTCAGCCATCATATGCACATCCCATCTACCCTGGTAACGTTCTTCCATAACCTTCAAATCTTGGTGAAATCGTTCACCTTGCTCGTCGCTAGCAGCACCAAGATTTTCCGGAAAGTTGGCAAGATGGCTATGCAAAAAATGTACTTTAATACTCATGTTGCAACCAAGCGCTTTGTAGCTCTCCAATAGTTTCTGAACGATTTCTGTGTAATTACTTGCACGTGTATTTCCAAGAAAGTTCTTGACGACGTCTTTGAATGATAACCAAGCATTCTTTTCAAGGGCTGACATAGTACCGTTGAAATGTTCATCTTTGATGAGCTGTCGAATTTGTGGACCATCAAACACACCGGCCTTGATTTTTTCAATTGACAGTCCAGGAATTGCCAAGATGATGTACTTCAAACAGTCGCCATCAGTTGACAATGCTTTTACAAATTGTTTCATGAGACCTATGTTTTTATGTGCAGAGGTGGGAATATTATTTTCTTCCTGTCAAACAAGTGGCTCATGTACAATGTTAGGATCTCCAGGTTTAAGATCAGATCTCGGAGGCCAATTCGTCTGAACCCAATGCTTCTCTCGAGCTCTGCTATCCCACATACAGAGAAAGCAGGGATACTTTGTGTATCCACGTTGTTGACCAAGAAGGAAGGACACCATTTTAAGGTCAACACAGATGATCCAATTGTGTTTGTCATATTGCAATAACTCAATGACTCTCTTTACATCTCCATATTCTTCACGAAGACAGACCGAATGCCCAATAGGGACTGCGCCAAACAAATTGCCATTGTGTAGAAGGACACACTTCAAGCTCCGCTTTGAGCTATCAATAAACAATCGCCATTCATTTGGATTGTAGATTGAAAGCCCTAATTCCTTCAGTAAACCAGGAATGTTATGGCAAAACACAAAACCGCTGGCACTTCGAAAGTACTGCAGAAATGTACTTTCTCTGGTTCGAAAGTATGATACCTTCACTCCTTGTTCAAGTATGTTTTTCTCGTTCAGTCTTGATGCTAGTTTTTCTGAAGCTTTTTTGGATAGGCCCAAATCACGTGCTAAATCATTCAACTCGTGCTGATCAAATCCCCTACGAACTGAATCCTCGTGAATGTCAAAATCTGCATCATTGCTGTCACTGCGTTCTTCAACATCACTCAGATCTTCTAGAGGAGGTAGTTGTTCGAAAACTGGCACTGAATTTCAGCTGAATGAGGCATTGGTCTTATAGCTGACGGTAGATTAGGATATTCTATTTTACTTTTATTTTTCTTGTTAAATCCTGATGTTTTCACTAAACAAAAGTAACAGTCTGTGAATGATCTTTTTGCTCTCGCCAAACCATGGGATACCAAATGCCAACTTTTCACGTGCTCCTTTGGTCCACATCCGTAATCTCTCGACACACTGCTTGCACACTTTGTGAGGGGCCCATAGCTTGTCTTGATCACCGAGTTTCACTTTAAAATATGCGAAATATGCTTGTTTGACATATACGCTGATGCTTGCCCTCTGACTTGGAATGGTGAAACTACCACATATATAGCAGAAGGAGTCAGGGTTGTTTAGGCATTTACGACGAGACGTAGCAGGAGCAGACATGATCTGAAACAAAAGAAATATATACCTATGTAAATAAAACACTAAGCTGGAATAGTTTACAAGCTTTGAAAACAAAAAAACCAGCATAAAACGAAATAGAAATTACAATGGTATGTTTGTTACAAGGTTAGAGAAAGCCATAACAAATCCTCCTAATTCCTACTATCCTAGCTTTCTGTTTGCAGATATTGATAGTACTGACCTATTGGGAGCTGCACACACCTCTCACCGCACTGTCTCAATTGTAACTGCACAAACAAGTTGCCACATAGCTCTCGATGATTCAAATCGTAATCAGCTGGCAAGTTTTACTACAGCTCACAAGTGGAATTCTGCTTATCTGGAGGGTAAGCTGTGGAGAAAAAACTTGACGTGCTAGAAAAAAACTGACTACAGATTTGGAATCAGCATGCCAATTTTAGTCTAAATATTCTCAAAAATCTAACTCAACAATTTATTTTTTTCAAATTGTTCCCCAGTGTAATCGGAGTGTCAAGAACACCCACCCACCCTCGCTAGGAGGTAAGGTAAACTTTTTTCATGTTACCGAGGGGTTGAGGGGGGAGGAGCCCCCCGCTTGAAGGTTAGGTTAAATTTGATAAGGTTAGGAGGTTAGGTTAGATTACTGAATTTCGAGGGAGCCGGAGCCCTCGCTAGGTTAGGTTAGGTTATATCCGCTAGGAGGTTGGGTTAAATTTGTTTAAAAAAAAAACTCCCTAGATCCAGGGGGAAAAACCTAGATCTAGGGAAATTAACCCAGATCTAGGGATATTAACCTAGATCTAGGGAATTTTGACTCCTACACACCTCAAAAAATACTTGTTCCCGACGTATTCTTTGTTCCCCACCCGAAAATGTAGCTATACATCTAATAACCTTTTACCTGTGCTTCTGTATACATAACCTGATCGTAACCTAACCTAACCGTTACTGACAGAAATTACAACTTGGGGGGGCATGATGGGGCGCTCTAAGAAAATATATTTATTCTCGCTATAAACAAGAGCTGAATTAATTCAAAACACATCAAAACTAAATTGAAAATAATAATGTCTTCGAAATATGTGGTGGCCAATTATGAAAAACCTTTTATTCCTGCTTTTCAACTGTTACAAGTGGAACTGTTGGCGAAAACTTCCCCGTCGGCGATTGTTCGGTATTATTCTAGTGCTTGTCCATACTCCCCTCTCTCCCCCAAAATAAGCTTAATTGGGGACCTGGGGAAATGCGGGGTATTTGGCTGGAGATATATAATGGACGAGAACTGCGCGGTCGCTATCGCCGTTATTAATCTTACGTTTTCTGTAATATTTTTTTTCAGTATACTGTGCAGTATCAATCCACTTCCGCGTAACCTTTTAAACTTATATACACATATAGTTGTCTAATAGCGCATACAGACACTCCTTCCCCATCTGGAGGCCCCCCCCCCACCCTTTAGGAGGTTAGGTTAAGGTTCGGTTAGGTTAAAAAACTAATCCGTGTCTAAGAAAATGACCGTGTAGTCCTCGTCCATTTTTACCATCTGGGGTACAAAATATGCGTCGCAACCACATAGTTTTTTTAGTTAGGGGTAGCGTAAAACTTCCCTAGATGTAGTGAAAATTGATTGGATTTCTTCTAAGTCCAGAGACGTGGGAACCTTACGCTCCTCACAAACAGAATGATGATCAGAGAGTGTCGAGAACCCCCCACCCCTCCCACTAAGAGGTAAGGTAAACTTTTATTAGGTTACCGGGGGGTCGAGGTTGGGCGGAGTCCCCCCCTCGTTAGAAGGTTAGGTTAGATTATCGGGGGGTCTAAGGGGGCAGAGCCCCACGCTAGGAAGTTAGGTTTAATTTGCTTTGGTAAGGTAGATTACCGGGGGTCGAGGGGGGCAGAGCTCCCCGCTTGGAAGTTAGGCTAAATCTGGTTGGTAAAATTTTCCCCAGCATTAGGGATTTCTGGCTCTCCTACATAACTCCTAAATCTTAAATTTGTAAATTTTCCGCAAGTGTCCGACGCATCATTTGCTCCCCATCCGAAAACTCCGCATTCTCACAGGTCCGCAAACTTGCTTGGGGAAAGGGGGAGAGTATGGGCAAACGCTAGAAATTTAACTACGTACATAAAAATTCATAAAAACCGTTCGCTGGGACCCCTGATATGTATTTAACAAAAAACAGCTGGTCGCATTGTTTACATATGGAGCAGTGTTACAAGCGAGCGGTTGGTACAGCAACATACCAAATACATGTATATGTACGGGGTAGGCGATATGTATATGATTCATAAATACATATATTAATGCAAATCAAAGGTATATCAGCGTTTTGGTGATAGAAGAAAGTATCCTCCTCACAAAATCCATGTATGTATTATCTGTGGAAATTATCCACTAAAACCGCTCTCTAATTATGAGAAAGGTATTAATTTGAATGGTGGAATTTGGCGCCTACCAGAGGAAGGCGGGATACGAATAAAAATTTCCCCCACCTATGTATATATTATTATAGATTTGGTATAATTAAGATGGTATTTAGATATAGTAATATAATTTTGGTGGTATTTAAACCTATAATACCACAATTAATCAAAAGATTAACATAATATAAGAATTGTGAGGAAACTTCCACGTATAGGAGTAAATTATTGGAACGCTCCACGTGTAAGCTCCAGCTGTCTTTGAGAAGGAGTTGTAGTCAAGACATTAGTCACGCGTTATCAGCTACACTATGAAGTTGTAGTCAGTCTTTGATTGTACACTAAGGTGTAGTCAAAGTCATATTAATATGAGTAAACTGTAACCGATCAATCGGTTAAAGCTGGACAAAGTGGTAAAAAACACACAAGATACGAGCCGCGCCAGGTAACTTGGAAAAGTTATCCTTGGCAACTCCGCCGGCCTAAACACTCCGCGCCGCCAAATTTCGTTGCCACAGCCCGCCGTTTTGCCATTCTGTGTACCACCAACGGGCTCACCAATACTCCCTCAAAATAATGATCAAGCCTTCATATCATCAAAACCCTCTGCCAATGCTGAGTATACCTTAGTTAGCGTCTAATAGGGTATCATGCAGCTTAGGTAGATTTTGGGTTAATCACAAGGTGAGTTCACGTTAAATTTTAATTTTATAAATTTTAAAAAGTTTGTTGTCGTCCATCAGTCGATGGGCGATAATTTCAACATTATCATTTGTACCGCTGCTGTGAGCAGAGCGTATAATTTCAAGCCTGCCACCCACGGTTGATACATTATGATTTAAAATATATCGATACAAAACAGTGAGACCACCAAAGACTACAGATTATAATCGTATATATGTAATTTAGCATGATTTTATAGAAATACTGCGGTAAAGGACTATTTATGTAATATTTTTCCCCTGCCATGTGCATGTTCCGCATCGGTTTGTAATCTTGCTCAGGCCTGCCCACTACATTTAAGCTCCGCCCCTTCTCGATGACTAGAGATACCATCGTTTTTATTTGATGATCGCAATTGCGACGGTAATATTTACATCGTGTTTAAACGCAATAGACTCCTTAAAGAGCTCGATCTGTCATCTGGTGGCCGTCTGGGAACTACACGCGGAGCTAGAATGTCGGGTCTCGGGGTGTCGGGCTCGACTTATTTCTTTATTCCCTACCAAACCAGCTACAATAAGTGTTGTCATGGTCAACATAGGCTTATGCAAAATGGGAAATATACGAGTTTTACATTATTCATGGCGTTATAATGAGGATTGTTGGCAAAATAGAAGCATTCGATCACAGGTGTCCACAATATTCTACTAAAAACGTAAGGAATGCTTTAAGGCGGGGCAGGGTTTATTACCTTCCTTTGCATACATGGAGGTAATATTAACCCATGCCCCCGCCTTGAAGCATTCCTTTGCAATTTAGTAAATTTGTAAACACCGTAAAATGCTTCTTTTTCCCAAACAACCCTCATTATAACGCCATAAAATGAAAAACTCGTATTTTCCATTTTGCAAAACCTATGTTGCCCATGACAAACACTTAATTGTAGCTGGTTTGGTAGGGAATAATAGAAAATAAGTCGAGCCCGCACCCCGAGCCCGACTTCTAGCTCCTGGTAGTTCCCAGACGCCACCAGATGACAGATGGCTCACTAAGGTAGTCTATTGCGATAGATGGAATAAGTCTAGAGTGATTGTAGCGTTTGTTAAGCCTTTTGATTATTACTCATCCCCCCCCCCGTTTTTATGTTCTTTTAGTCTTTTTGTGGGGACGGGGCAATTGAGCGGGCTTTTTTTCCCTTTTTTCTTTTGCCCTTTGGGTCGTCCTTTTGTGATGTAAAAAAAAAAATGTCCTCCCCCCGTCAGGCTTATCGTCCCTTGCCTTTTCACGTAATTAAACGTCTTTTTTACTCCTCCTCCCGACTTTTGCCAGGAATCTACGAGGAGGGGGGGTCTTTAAACATCTATTTCTCCACAGGAAACTCAAAGGCTCCTCTATTCGGCGGGGGTCGTGGGTATGTGTTCAGCACGTTATTATTGACCCTTAGGAAATGCTTATAGAAAGGGTCGGAAAATGTAAAAAATTTATTTTGCTTCTTTTTTTGTTTTTTTTCTTCATTTTGGGTTTTTTTGTCTCTCTCTCCTAACGATACAGGGTTTACATCGGGCGTCGTTGTTGGTTTACTATTCATGACTGTTTTGTTTTCATCATTCTAGTTTTCCGTTTTCCCCCGATGGTTGCCTTGGGGTCTTTTGTGGGGTTTGGTTTGGGGCTTCCCCCGCCACCTATCGTACACTGCCCCTCCCCCTCACCCTGCATGTACCCCAGGTCCGTGAGGCTGTTTTAAAGGGCGTGGAAGGGTTGTACCTTTATACAGGCTGGGGGCACGGGGCGCCACCTGCGGGCCATCACGCGTGTGTTCGGTGTTTGTGTGGGACTTTTAGGGTGCCCGTGTGTTGGAAGGCATTGGGAAAGCAGCGTTATCCACGGCGCACACCTGTAACGATTGTCGTTGGGATTTTATTTTTGGGGGGGGAGTATGTATTTCCCCCTTCACCCCCTCCCGCTCCCCCCTTAAACCCCCTCATCCGTCCTATCCTGACGCATTTTGACTATGCTTGGCCCCTTCTCGGGTCCAGCCCCCCCCCTTTGGCGGCTGACGGAGGGAAGTAAGAGGAGAGGATCTGGCACGGGTTTGTCAGGTCCGTCCAAAAAAACTGCGAAAATTCATAAATTTAAATTTTCCCGTTGGGGGGAAGTTCTCAAGCGGCTGGGAGCCCGGCGTCAGGCAGGGTTTTCCAGGGGCCCTTGGCTTGTGCCAGTGCCCTCGTGACCGGTATTTGGGGCCGTGGGGTTTTCCTGGCGACGAGCGGGGGGTTTGGGCGGCACGTGACCATCCTGCCGTTGTATTGACCCTGGTGACACGCCAGGGTACTCCTGGGGCAGGTACTTGCTCTTCGGCCGGCACCCGGTCCAGGGAGGACACCTTGTTTGTCCCCGTGCCCCCTTTGTTTTATCTGCAGCCTTTTCCGACAGGCACTTGGTGCCGTTCTTAATCCACCCTTATCTCCTTGCAGTCTGTTATCACGCCCAAAATTCGAAGTCCACGTAGGATACCGTCGGTCTTGCGGCGCCGAGCGGTCCCAGACTGCAGCTCCACTACGGCCCTTTTTTTTCGGCGCACTCCTGCAAAAAGCCCAACTCGGGCGCATCGCCTGGCGGCAGCACGGCGGCCCCGGGAAGGACGAAACCACTTCCTGTTTTGACACTTTATCTTCACTCACCGCACGAAAACTCCAGCTTGTCACGTCGTGCGGCCCACACTCTCCCCGCCCCCCGGGGCCCCTTTACCACGCGCGGCGACCCTCGGGGCGGGGGCGTCCACGAAAAAAATGACGTCCGGACACCGGGGGTGAGCCCCGGCGAGACGAAAGTTGACGACCGTCGCGCATCATGGGGGGGGCCCTCCAGCTTTCCCCCCGGCGTGACGTTGCGCAGCACGGCGGTGCGTGCCCAACGGCCCAGAATTCGTCGCAAAAATACAGTCGTGGGGGGGAGTGCTCGAAGCCGATACGTAAGCCATTTGGTAGTTCTCCATCCCCCCGCTGCAGACGCCGTCCCGCCAGTGCCGTCCAGCGTCCTTACTCCCCTCCCGCCCCCCCGCCCCCGTCCCCTTTCCCCCCGCACGCGTCCACCGCTCCGGGGAACACAGACCCCCGGGAGAAGGCGTCAGGGGGCGACACCCACAAGGGCTCTTCACCTTCGCCCCCGCCTTTTTGGCGGCGGACGCCAAGGGTTTTGGGCCTGGACGCCTGCACAACACCCCCACGCCCGGGGTGGCGGGGGGGGGCGCCGCGCCGCCCCCGCCGCTGGTGGGCCGTGGTCAACCCCAAACCACGTTAACATCGTAATTTTCCTAAGTTGTAAGCCCGGGCCACGCGCCCCTTGGCCCACCCCTTTGGTAGAGGAGGACCCCCCACCTCCCTAAGGGCGGGCGTGTCACCGGGCCGCACAAATTTTTCGGTACCAGTGGTTCCACCCCTTTGGTCTCCTCGGGACACGGACCGTTGAGGGGGGGGCGGCTTGGCAGGACGTCCGGGGGTGATTTTGGGGGTCCAGCTCCAGGCGAGGGGCCCGAGCTCCTGGGGCGCGGGGGCCCATCACGCCACCCACTGCGCCCAACCCCAGGGAAGGGAAAAAGGAAAAAATATATTTGTTTTTGTTTTTTTTTTAACGATTTTCAAAAATTTTTGTGCTTCAAATCTGTAAGATGCACTACTAACTCCTACACTACTACTCTACTACTACTACTACTACTATTGTTTACTACTACTACTATACTACTTCTACTACTACACAAATTCTTTTTTTTTTTTTTTTTTTTTTTTTTTTTTTTTCTTTTTTTTTACTCAAAAGGGAAACGGGCCAAGGGCACAAAAAAAATGGGTAACAAAAAGCCCGTTTAGTTTGCCGCCCTATAAAAGACAGTAAGAGAATAAAAAAAAAAACGAGGGGTGGGCTAAAATTTTATTCAACTACTACTACTATACCCCTAATACTACTACAAAATAACTATTGCTACTACTACTACACTATACAATATACTTTCTACTTCTACTTCTACTTCTACTTCACTCTCTACTAGCTTGATAGGAATTTTTCGGTTATGAAAAAGCAGTTTTATGGTGAAACAGGGGAAAAGGGGGGAGGGGAGAGGGGGGAGAGGATGGGAGAAAAAGGGGGTTTGAGTGAAAAGGGAAAAGGGGGCAGATGGGACGGGACATCAGGGAGGGGAGAGGGGAGTGAGGGTGTGACGACCTTATAAAAACCGGAAAGGATGTTTGCAAATTTAAAACTATATGGGCAAAATTTTTTCGGGAGAAGGATCGTTGTGTCCCGCCAGGGTTAAAACCTGACGTAGCAAGGGGGGGGGGGGGAGAGGGATGGGGGGGAGGGGAGGTGGGGGGGCGGGGAAATAAAAAAAACACCGATTGTCACCTGCATTCATTAAAATGGGTACCGGGATTATGTATTCCCATAGAGAGATCTGTTAAGATATATAAAATAAGAAGTTTAGACTAAAGATTAATGTGTAGCCCTTACGAATACAAAGCAATGACCCCTTAAGGGTCGGCTTTTTTGGGGGGGATTTTTTTCCCTTTTTGGGGCTAAGGTTATGATATGTTACCTAAATTGGGGACCCATGTATAAAAATTGTAACCAAAAAAAATTTTTTATGGTTTTTAAATATTTCAAATATACTTTTTTTTTTTTTTTTTGGTTTATTTTAAAATGCTATCTACCCCTATGATAATTCTACACCAAAGAAAAAAATATGGTACAAAAACTTTGTTTAGACCATAAAATTTAAAATAGATAAATGAGTAAAAATTGGGGTTTTGCGGTATAATTTTCAAATTTTCAATCCCTTTTTTACACTAAAAACACACAAAAAAAATCTGACAAAATGCCCCCTCTGTCAGATATAAAAAAAGCAATTCATAACTTCTTTTTCATTTTGGGGCATATTGTGTTTTTCTTTTCATTAAAATGACCCAAACAAAAGGAGATAAAATTTTGAATGTAAAAAACTTTTTTTTTGAGATGGGGGCCAATACAGTTTTAAATACCTGTGAAAAAACATCGTAATTAAAAATGGGCAACTTTTTTTTTTTATGAGCTATCACAATAAACAAGATTTTTTTACATTAATCATATATGTTCATGTTCTGGTATAAATCTTATCTTCGGCTCCGGGCCCCCCCCGCCTCAGCTGAGGAAAGGTATTATCCACAAAGAGGGGTATCAAGTTGCCAAGCACTCATTGTTCCCAATTTTTTTGTTTAGAACCTCCGGGGCACCCCGAAATTTGTAAGGGTATGGTTTTTTTTTTTTCTTTTATACCCGACGGGTGGATGTGTTTTTTAGAGATTTTTTTTTTTTTAAATAGCAAAAAAAAGGTGAAAAAAATAGCATGACAAATAGGGGTGTGGGGGGTCCAAAACACACCCTAAAATAAAAACTAAGGCGATTTTTTGATGAAATTTTGGTTTTTAGATTCCAGGGGTTGTCGAGGTGAGGAAAAATTTTTGGGAATTTTTTTAATTTCTCGTTTTCGTCATATTCTCCCGGGCCCGGGGTCCCCTTTAATAGAAATAGTGTAGGAGTATTAGTAGTAGAAAAGTATAAAACCTCGGGGGTATACCTTTCAAGTTCTGGAGGTGATACAAAACTAACGCTATAGGCAAATTTTTTTTTTTTTTTTTTTTTTTTTTTTTTTTTTTTTAACACCCAAAAGGGAAAACTGGCCAAGGGCAAAAAAAAGGGAACAAAAAGCCCGCTTATTTGCCCCCCTATAAAGAAAGACGTAAGAGAAAAAATAAAAAAAAGGGGTGGGCCAAATTTAGTTCGGGGTTCTTGTTACTCTTCTTTTAAAAAGTTTTTAAGTCATGGAAAGGGGAAAAAATAGGAACGGAAGAGTTCCAGAGTTACCAGTAAAGGGGAGAAAGAGTAAGATACTGTTTACTTTTCTGGGAAAGAGGGGACAAATAGGGTGAAATGAGTAGAAAGTTTGTGCAGCGGGGGCCCGCGGGGTGGGGGGGCTGCGTTGCAAGTTCAAAAGAGCGTGAGCATGAAAATTATGGTAAAGAAGCAAGAAGCCCATTGCGGGGGTGTTTAAAGATTAAAGACAGTCAGTCAGGGAGAGGAGTTGATGAGACGAAAAGTTTTTGACTAAAACCCTTTTTGGGAGAGCTTAGAGGGGATCCCCCCAAAAACATGTGAGACTTACTAATCATGGGCGGAAAAGGCCCCGTGTGGAGAAATTGAGAGGGAAAAAAAAAAGGACGCAGACGCCACAGCCCACCTAATTTTTAAAAGGTTTTTTTTAGAAAAGAGAATGTAAATTTTTCCAGTTCAGTTTTTTAGAAAAGGATAGTCCTAAATTTTCTTTGTAGAAGGAACAGTTGAGGTATTAGAAGAGGGGTAGTATCTGGGGGGTTTTGTCGAGAGATAAAGAAGAAAATTGGTTTTTGAGGCATTGAAAAAAAACAAGGGTTTTCTTTGCCCCAAACAAAATTTAGAAAAATCAAAGTTTTGCCTCGGGGGCATATCTCCCTGAATCACTTTGTTCCTTTGAGTTGGAGTCAATAAAAACGTTTTAAAAAAAAGGGTAAATCATCAGGTAGGAGTGGTAGGGGTTTGATTAGACTTAAAATCTTTAAGAATAATAAAAGTGGGTGATAGGACAGACCCCTGGGAAAAACCCCTTCGATAGATTTTTGAGAAGAACAAAGTCCCCCTACATACGCATAGAACGGTTTTTAAAAGGGAAACTTAAAATGAAGTAAGAGGAAAGGATAGAAACCCAATGAGGGTATTTTTTAAAATTTAAAAATTTGTGCCGACTCATCAAATGCTTTTGATATGTCAAGGGCAACAGAAAAGTTTCACCGAAACCCCCAAAGGAGGATGACCAAGATTCAGTTAGGGAAAGCTAGAAGATCCCAGTAACGCCCTTTTTCGGAAACCGTACGCGATCAGATAGAAATTGGAGCAATAATCTTAAAAATCTTTTATTTAAAAAGATTCAAAAACTTTAGAAAGGCAGGAATCAAAAGCTAAAGGGCCCCCCGGGAGTTTGAAGGTTTGAACGGGCACCCCTTCTTAGGGAAAGGTTGGATGTGAGCAAATTCCCCAAAAGAAAGGTGGGAAATAGATAGACAAAGACGAAAAATTTGCCAGGAAGGGCAAGCCGAAACCCCGTTTTTGGAACAAAAGGAGGGACTCCCCCAGGACCTAAGCCTTTCCCAGGATCTAGGGCCCGAAAGGGCAAGAAAATATCATTCCGAAGGTCTTAAAAGACAGATATTAGTCCCCAAGGTGGAGGGAAGGGGGAACAAACCCTTCTCACCAAGTGAATTTTTTGCAATGTTTTAGCGAAGAGTTCGCTTTGAAATAGATGAGACAGCTGTGGACCCCATCGGGTGAAAATAGGAGGGGAAAAATGAAGAAAAAAAATTGTTTGAGATGGTATTTGCTAGAGCCAAAGTCACGAGAGGAATTTTTTCAGAAAGATTTTGACTTTTCTATGAAAAGAAAAAGTTTTTGGGAAATTGAAGTAAAAATTGGCGATTACGGCAAAAAAAATAAAGGGCATGAGTTTTTAGGAGATGGATGCTTCGGTAGTTGTGAGCCCCCCTCTTATCTCGGACGCAGGAACCAAACAAGTTAAACCAAGGGTTTCGGGGGTTTTTGGGTTGAGAAAGTATGTGGAAAGTACCCTCCATGCCAGAGACTATGCCTTAGTTATCGCTCTGCACAAAGAGTGGGTCTCTGACATGGAAGCAGTAACATTCCCTGGAAAAACAATATATGCCTTAGGTCTTTCCCCCTTACGGTTGAAAGCCAAAGCACCTCCGCTTTTGGTGGGTCCCCCAGCGGTACCCGGCGATGACAGGTTCGAAATAAGATTTGTCGGAGAAACCCCAAAGGGGGGAAAAAAATTTCACAGAGTAAACAAAGAAATTTAATAAAAAATTATTAAAAATAGAAAAAAAAAATTGAACCAGTAAATTTAAATTAAAAACATTTCGATTATTAAAGCAACCACATAGGGGATAGCGCGATGTAGGTTGACCCCCCGTTTTTGGTCTCTCCTCTGTGGGTAGGCGGTTCGAATCCTCGTGCTCCCGGGATTTTTTCACTTAAAAATTTGGGGGGTTACTGTCCCCCTTTGGGAAGAGATGGGGGTGGTGGGTGGTGAGGGCCCAGCATTACCCTAGATCGGTAATAATGACTCCAAGCTCCACTGAGAGGGGGAAACTGGCGATCGCGAGCCAGCGCGTGGGCAAAACCGGGGGGAATACCACACACACCCCCACACCACACACACACAACACCCCCACACAACCCCAAAAAACACACACACACACAAAAACTAATATTTAAAAAGCCCCTCCCGTATGTAATTCACCACCCCAACCCCCAGACATAAAATTTTTTTCCTTCATATATATCAGTCTTAACTACAGCACAAATCTTTTCCCCTTCAGCCCCAAACTTTTTCCTTTTCTATAAAAAATCGTTGTTTTCGACCATAAAAAAAACGAAAAGTATCATAATAACCCCAAAAATAAACCCATCATATGCACGTTTTGGGAAACCCGGGGCGACCAGGGAAGGTTTTAACCCACTTAAGGGTGATCCGATCATTCTTTTTTTTTTTTTTTTTTAGCAGCCTATTACAAATTCGGGGAAAAAAAGGGGTTGCGAAATTGAGGGAAACCCTTTTTTTTAGGGTGAGGTAATGGTGAGTGAATGGGTGGGGTGATGGGGAATGGGGGTGGGGTGATGGGTGAGGAATGGGGGGGGGTAGATGGGTGATGAATGGGTGGGGTGTGAAAGGTAAGGGAAAAGGTGAAGGGGGGATGGGGAAATGGGGGAGTGAATGGGGTGTGGGATGGGTAAGGGGGAGTGAATGGTGGGGGTAGGGTAAAGGGGGAGTGAATGGGGGGTATGGTTGGTGAGGAAAGGGTAGGAGGGATGGGGAATGGGTGAGTATGGGGGGGGGGTGTGGGTAATGGGTAGTGAATGGGTCGGGGGGGATGTGAATGGGGTTGGGGTTAATACAACATTTCTCATCCATGTTTCGGAAGTTGAAGGGGTATCTGGAGAGTTGTGTTTTGTGGGCCCAAAGCCCACCAAAGCCCTCCGCGGGCTGCCAAAAAATCCGCCCGGGGGGGGGCTTTGCGGGTATATTTACTAAAAATATCAATGGTGGCAAATGACTGGAAATTAGTTTTGGGGCTCAAGGGGTTTTAAACAACATGGTCAAGCAGCCTCTCGTGATCACGCTAAAATTAATGAATTTGAAGTTTTGGGGCTAAAGGATTAATGTAAAGGGGTTTAAAAAACCTGTCCTAAACCCAATTTTTCCGCTCCTTACTTTGTTTTTTTTTGATACTTTCTTTTTTAACGGGCTTTTTTTTTTTTTTCTGAGGGGTTTTTGTTTTCTTTTTTTTCTCATTTTCCTCTTGGCCCTCCTTAAATCCCAAAAAAAAATGAATTAAAAGAAAATCGAAAAAAAAAAAAAAAACGCCCCCCAAAAATAAAGAAAAAAAGAAAAAATGGCCAAAAAAAAAAATTCAAAAATAAAAATTTCCCCCAAAAACGCCAGTCGCAGGGTACTCACAACCACCACCTTGTCGTCGCCTCACCCGCCTATTTCACCTGCCTCTGCACCCGCATCACCCCCGCGCGAGCCCCTCCTGTCGAGATACTGTCCTCGTGCGTATGGGGGGCACTGCAAAAAAGCATTAAATTATTTCAAAAATTTCGATTTTCTATCAAATTTTTTACAAAATAGAAACCCCAAAAAAAAAATTTAAAAAAAATAGGAAAACGCGACATGGCATTTAAAAAAAAAAACCCAAAATGAATCCCCCCCCCCCCCCAAACCCCCACAACCCCACACACCACCACCACAGCACACGCCCACCCCACCTAAACCAAAAAGAAAAAAAATTAAAAAAAAACAAAAAGTTTAAACATAACATAAAAACATTATTTCAAAAGATAAATCACCACCCCTTTTTTCCTTCACCCGTGTCCCCACGTTTGCAGCCGTTTTTCAATGGGCGGGACAGGTCGGGGCGCGAGGTCGGCTGTGTGTGAACCTACATAAACCCTTGAGACCCAGAACGTAATTTCCACTGTAAATTTTGGGGACCATTAGCGATTTTTGTGAAATAAACAATTTTAAAAGTATGACCCGTCTGTATCTTTGCGACTAAAAAAAATTTTAACTTTTAACTATAACTATTAACAGAAAATACCCCGGGTAGGTCTCACGGCCTCTTGTAGCTTCCTTATTACCTCCCCAAAAGAAATTGGAGGGTTTTTTTTTTTTTCACCCCGATTGTCGTCTGTCTGTCTTCGTTTGTTAGTGTAAGGTTTTTCGAAAAGTTTTGGGAAAAGTTTGGACCCAAAATCGGTATACCAATCTATTTTGGGATAAGGAAAACTGATTTAATTTTGTATGAAAACTATTTACAACTGTTGCCCTGGAACCCAAATTTATGAAATTTCGCCGGAGGTATGCGCTCATACTAGGTATATAATATATTATATAATATAATTATATATATATATATATATTAAATTATTTATTATATATATATATATTATATATATATATTAATATTTTTTATAAAAATTTTTTTATATATATATTTTTTATTATATTTTTATTTTTATATATATATTATATATGTATATATGTATATATATATATATTTTTGTTATATTATAATGTTATATATATATAGAGAGAGAGAGAGAGGATTTTTTTTCTTTTTTTTTTTACTTTTTTTTTTTTCTTTTTATATTCGGGCGGGGTATGCGCTCTACGAGTCCCCCCCCCCCCCCCCCCCCCCCGTTTTTTAGTTTTTAGTTTAATTTAGATTCGAACCGAAAAAGGCCGGCAAAAACATTTTTTTTTTGCAAAGGAAACATGGGTGTGATGGGGTTTAAAGGCAGAGAGGAACCGCATCACTTGGAAGGGGGCTGAGGTGAGGTAGATGAAGGGAGAGGGAAACCGCACTCACGTTTGGGAAAGGGTAGTCTGAGGGGGGGTAGATTAGTAGGCTAACAAAGGCTGGTCCCGCCACCCCAGATCGCCCGGGCCCTCTTTTCCACGTCGCCACAACCCCCCAGCCGCCACGAAACTACTTTCAGTGGGGTCTGAGGAGGAAAAAATACCCCGCATAAAAATACGAATTCCCCCACCCCTTCACCCTTTTTTTTCTTCATACAAAACGTCTAAATTATAATCCATTTTACACTCTCGTCGAGAACAACATGGTAATTAAAGTAAACAAACGGGGCGCTGCTGAAGGAAAGAAAGATGTGGTGGTGTGTGTGGATTGTGGGTGGTGGTGTTGGTGGGGTTGTGGTGTATCTTGAAGAAAGATTTTCATTGTTTAATATATTCAGTTTTCATCTATAAATTTTATCCTTTTTTTCTGGTTTTTGGTTTTAAATTTTTTGCGAATATGTTTGTTTTTTTGTCTGTTTGTTTGTTTTTTTTGTTGTCGCCCCGCGCTTACTTGGGGGCTAGAAAAAAACCCCAACACACACAAACACACACACACACACACACAAACAACCAACCCCACACACACCAACACACCACCCACCCCACCACCACACCACCACACACACACACAACAACACCACACACACACACACACACCACCACCCCAACACCACAACACACACACCACCAACACACACCACACACACACACCACACAATAAAGAATGACCTATTTGTACTTATGCCTCTATTTCTTATGCAAAAACGACTTTAAATGACCTTTGTAATTGCGATAATGGATTGCCAATGTCCCAACTATTGTAACTTATTTTACAAAACATTGGAGGGGGGCTCTCTCTCCTCTCCTCCTTCTTCCTCTCTTCTTCTCTCTCTCCTCCTCTCTCTCCCCTCTCTCTCTCTCTTCTCCTCCCTCTCTCTCTCTCTCTCTCTTTTCTTCCTTATCTTTTTTTTTTTTTTCCCCCTTTTTTCTTCTCCCCCTCCTATTCCTTTCTTCCTCTCTCCCCTTTTCTCCCCTCCTTTCCCCCCTTTTCTTCCCTTTCTCCGCACTCCAGCAGATTTAAAAACCCCGTATTTTAACCCTTTTCTCCCCAAAAAAATTTATTTGTTAAAAAAAAAAGTACAGGCCGCGGTAGATGTTTTAATTAAAAAATAAACCCATACCCTCATCCCATCTGAAATGGTTTAAGGCCTTTTTTTTTTTTAAATTTTTTTTTTTTTTACTCATTACACTTTACGAAGAAAAACCCAAACAAAACAAAACCAAAGGCTAAACTAAAATAAAATAAAAAATTTAAATTAAAGATAAGCCAAGACGCTCCCCTTGTAAGCCAAAATTTTTCAAAGTTTGAGGACCCCCCCCCCGGGGGGGGTCACTTTTACCTGATTTTGATAGAGGACCACCTGCGGGGTAATATTAACGAGGGTCTCATTCTGGGAAAAAAAAAACCTTTTTGGCCCCAAAAATAAATTCCTTTTACCCAACATCCCCCGGGAT
>JACEEZ010012895.1:0-13366 GCA_016584305.1 Chionoecetes opilio
AAACCAAAAACGTTGGAAAAATATCCCAGTCCCTAAAGATAGGAACATGGAAGTTTCGTAGTGCAAAATGATAGGATATGAAATATACAACTAAAACCCACTCCAACCAAATCATAGGGGGATAATAAAAAATCGCACATCATACCCATTTATTTTACATGCGCGTAAAGTCTTTTTTGAATTAGTTTATTGTTTTGGCTCCGACACATTTGCGGGTAACTTTTCCCTCGTCAAGACCTAAAATTGAAATATTTTTAGGAGTCGTGATAAACTTGACCGTTTAGTTAAACCATTATTTCTTGTTGTACTTGATTGAAAGCTCGAATAGGTTCTCTTGTTTAAATGACATCAAACCCTTTTTGGGATTTTAAAAGGGGTTTCTATCAAGTCCCCAGGGATTTTCACCCTTTTAAGGAAAACTTTTAAGTTTCCCAGTCTCTCTTCAAAAGATAAATTTCGCAGAGATGGAATTTGTTTGGTCTTTCTTTGCCGATTCCAATTTGGCTTGATTTTTACAAAACAGGCGCCAAAATTAACGGCAAAACCAAGTGGGCCAAACCCCGGACGTTATAATTGTTCTTTATTTTCCCCGGAGTTTTATTTCAAATTTTTGCGTTTAATAAAGCCCACATCATATTTGCCTTTTTCCTGGCAGCAAAAGGCAAGGGGCGGTTTTCGATCTTACTGATATCACCTAAATCCTTTTCCTGCGTATTTCAGTTACGTTTATTTTGCATTTGTGTTATATTGGGTTATCGTTGCTAATGCATTATTTACATTTATGGGAAATTGAATTTTAATAGCCATTTATCACTCCAATCTGATGGGCTTGTCGAGATCACTTTGTATGAGTTTGCAGTTTTCTCTAGTATTGCTTTTACCGCCTAATTTGGTGTCATCTGCAAATTTTGATATTTAGATACAAGTCCGCAGTCCAATCGTTGATATATATCAGAAAAAGAGTGGACCCAAGACCGAGCCCTGAGGCACCCCACTAGTAACTCTAACCAATCAGATCCTCGCCATTTATTACTACCCGTTGTTTAACGATTTGAAAGGGCCAATCGCCAATTTCCATGAACTAATTGCTCTCCTAAGCCATGTGCCCTTAGCTTGGTCAACGTCGCTTATGGGGAACTGATCAAAAGCTTTCTGAAATCAGGTATATTACATCCGAGGGAATTTTAGCGTCCTAGTTTGAATAAATGCATTAAAAAAATCGAGTAGGTTTGTTAAGCAGGATCTCTTATTTCGAAATCCATGCTGGGAGTTTAGTATTGAGTTATTTTCATCGAGAAAAGACACTATTTTATCCCGCAATATTTTCTCAAATAGAGGAGGAGGAGGAGGAGGAGGAGGAGGAGGAGGAGGAGGAGGGAGGAGGAGTAGGAGGAGGAAGGAGGAGGAGGAGGAGGAGGCGGAAAGGAGGAGGAAATAGCATTAGTTTTAGTAGTGGAGAGGAGGATTAGAAGCAGATATTTGAAGAAGAAGAAGAAGAAGAAGAAGAAGAAATAGGAGAAGAAAATGAAGAAGAAGGAGAAAAGGAAAATGATGAGATATGGAAGGAAGAAGAGAAGGAAGAGGAGAAGGAAGAGGAGGAGGAAGATTAGAATGGGAGAAAGGAAGACATTACGTGAAGGAAGAAAGAGAAGAGAAGGAAGGCAGGAAGAACGAATGAATGAAGAAGAAGAAGAAGAAAGAAGAAGAAGGAGAAGACGAAAAAAAAAAGCTAATACTAATAAGAATAAGAAGAGGAAGAAATAGAAAAAGTAGAATAATAATAATAATAATAATAATAATAATAATAATAATATAATAATAAGAAGAAGAAGAGAAGAGAAGAAGAAGAAGAATAAAAAAAAAGAAGAAGAGATAGAAGAAGAAGAAGAAGAGATAAAGAAGAAGAAGAAGAAGAAGAAGAAATAAGAATGAAGAAAGAAGAAGAAGATGAAGAAGAAGAAGAAGAAGAAGATGAAGAAGAAGAAGAAGAAGATGAAGAAGAAGAAATACCTCAACCCACGTCACAACACAAGCTGGCAAGATCAGAGGGGGGTCGGGGAGGTAGCGTGAGGGGAGTGGGGGGGGGGGATTAGGGGGGGTTATGGGGGATTACTTATAAATCCTTAGGGAGTGAAGGGGCGAATGACAGACTAATGGCAGGATTACCGCTTCTATTTGTTATTGTTGTTGTTGTTGTTGTTGTTGTTGTTGTTGTTGTTGTTGTTGTTGTTGCTGTTGTTGTTATTACCTCACTCATTAACCCATTCTTCTCCCTGCAATTAATTACGTATCTTATTTTGATGCAGGTCTATGTTCATTATTCACCTATTTGTCCTAACCCGGTGCTTCATGGACGTAAAATAGCCTAATCTAACCCTATTTCACGGCTATTTCAATGGCTAGGACACGATCCATCACGTCGATGTGACGGAATTTTTTTGAGATTTCTGGCCGCTGAAAATGTGTCTGTACAATCGACGAACACGTTTTTGCCATTTTCCTCCGTAGTTAATAGTCCTAGAGAAAAGGCTTATAGAAGCAAAGTTGTTAAGCTCGATCACTTCTCTCCAATGATGCAATCAGAATAACATTCACGTCTATACTTTCCGAGAAAATTAATATTTAAAAAATATATCTATTCGCAAATATCTCAATTATTTACATTATGACTGATTTTACTATAGCTCATTAGAAAGGTCTTTTCAAACTCTATTTTTCTTGTTCTATGCATTTACTTCTTAAACTTCATAGTGTTCGAATTTATTAAAGAAAATATGTTTTTTGACTAAAATTCTTAGGCAGAATACTCCCTGCAGATTTTTGGTGAACATTTTGACATATCAGATCCTCATAAAAATTGTTGCACGCCTGTTTTTGGGCGCGCTGAACCCTGTCTGGAGTCTGTATATTTCTCTTTGTCTTATTTCTTATTTGCCTTATTTTTTTTTTTTTAATATCAAAATTGTACTACAAGCTATTTCGGGCAGGTGGGGCTTGTTACCGGAAAATCTGACGTATAACAGAAAGATGATGATGATGATTATTGCTACTGAAACAGCAACAACAACAACTACTACTACTTCTACTTCTACTTCTACTGCTACTACTACTAGCACTATAATTACTACTACTACTACTTTTTTTTTTATTCCACACTACTACAAGATACCTCCACCGCCTCTTTATTTGCGGCGGGTACGCCATAGCCCCACCTCGCTATTGACTGTGGCATCCAACCTTACAACTACCCCTAAAAATACATACATTTACTAACTAACTACCCCTAAATTTATAAACCTACTCTATTCCTAACCTATCCACCCTTATCCCACTCTCTACCAATGTGGCCTCGCAATCGAGGTCACTTATGTCCGTGTTAGAGGGAGTGGAGTATCTCGTACCCCTGAGACACAGGAGGGCAGACCGGAGCAGGGAAAAGGAGAGGCGACACCTCATCCAGGCGGCGACGGAGCTCCTTGGCTGGTGCTTCTTTACTGACATCAAGTCAGCTAGTCTTGAATAGAAGCTCCTAGCCTTGGGGGCCATGCCGCCAGATGTGGTGAAGACCAGGGGCGTGAACTACTACTAATACTACTACTACTACTACTACTACTACTACTACTACTACTACTACTACTACTACTACTTCCTATTATTATTATTATTATTATTCCTCCTGTTCCTCCTCCTCCTCCTCCTCTTCTTCCTCTTCCTCCTCTTCCTCCCACGCCGGAAGTAAGACTTATCCGGTGAAACAAACTTTTAATAAACTAAACTTTTCTTCGTTCTATTCCAGTATTTAAATCACGGACAATAGGAACGTCGTGTATGTATGTATGAATGTATGTATGTATGTATGTATGTATGTATGTATGTATGTATGTATGTATGTATGTATGTATGTATGTATGTATGTATGTATGTATGTATGTATGTATATAAAGGAGGAAGAGCTGGAAATATAGGAGTAATAATAGTAGTAGTAATAAAAATAGTAGTAGTAGTAGTAGTAGTAGTAGTAGTAGTAGTAGTAGTAGTAGTAGTAGTAGTAGTAGTAGTAGTAGTAGTAGTAGTAGTAGTAGTAGTAGTAGTAGTATAGTAGTAGTAGTAGTAGTATAATAATAATAATAGTAGTAGTAGTAGTAGTAGTAGTAGTAGTAGTAGTAGTAGTAGTATAGTAGTAGTAGTAGTAGTAGTAGTAGTAGTAGTTAGTAGTAGTAGTAGTAGTAGTAGTAGATGTAGTAGTAGTATAGCAGTAGTAGTAGTAGTAGTAGTAGTAGTAGTAGTAGTAGTAGTCAGTAGTAGTAGTAGTAGTAGTAGTAGTAGTAGTAGCAGTAGTAGTAGTAGTAGTAGTTAGTAGCAGTATAGTAGTAGTAGTTAGTATATACGTAGTATTTAGGAGAGTAGTATAGTGCATAGTATAGTAGCAGTAGTAGTAGTAGTAGTCAGTAGTAATAATAAAATGATAATATGATAAAAGTATATATTAAAATAAATATATATATTATAAAAATAAAATATATAATAATAAGACTAAAAAAAGTGTATAGTGTTCAAGTCATATGATTGCAGGGGGTAAGGGAGTGAAAATGTATAGAAATATACATGTATATGTACCATATTATGTTATCATTTTTATTATTATTACTATTGTATTATTATTATTATTGTTATTATTTTTACCTATTGTTAGTTATTATATAGTATTATTATATACGTTAGTTATTTTTATTAGTGTTATGTTATTATATTTTATTATGTTATCTATGTATCTATTTTATTTTTTATTACTTGTTTATCTAGTTTTATTATTGTATTTATTTTTAGCTATTGTTATAGTTCATGTTATCTAGTTATACTTTTTACCTATGTTTATCATTGTTATTATGTTAGTACTTGTACCTAGTTATAAAATTCGTATTATGTTACCTATTTTTAAAATTAATTGTTATTACTTGTGATTAAATTGTTAATCTAATTGTTATATTGTTAGCTATGTGACATTATTGTTATTTTGTTACTCACGTATCAATTGTACTTATTGTTACCTATTGTTACCTACTTTTACCCACTGTATAACTGGATTAAATTTTACTTGTATACCTACTTTTATCAAAACTTGTTCCCTTTTCTTTTATTACTTGTTACTCTACTTGTATATTGTACTACTTTTACTCTACTTTTACTCTAACTTGTTACTCTACTTGTTACTCTACTTGTTACTCTTCTTGTTACTCTACTTGTTACTCTACTTGTTACTCTACTTGTTACTCTACTTGTTACTCTACTTGTTACTCTACTTGTTACTCTACTTGTTACTCTACTTGTTACTCTACTTGTTACTCTACTTGTTACTCTACTTGTTACTCTACTTGTTACTCTACTTGTTACTCCACTTGTTACTCTACTTGTTACTCTACTTGTTACTCCACTTGTTACTCTACTTGTTACTCTACTTGTTTACTCCACTTGTTACTCTACTTGTTACTCTATTTGTTACTCTGCTTGTTACTCTGCTTGTGACTCTACTTGTTACTCTACTTGTTACTCTATTTGTTACTCTACTTGTTACTCTACTTGTTACTCTACTTGTTACTCTATTTGTTACTCTACTTGTACTCACTTGTACCCCATTTGTTACTTACTTGTTACTTACTTGTTACTTTTAAACTTTGGACTCTACTTGTTATCTACTTGTCTCTATTTGTTACTCCTTTTACTCTTTTGTTACTCTATTTTGTTATCACTTGTTACTTCTACTTTTACTCTACTTGTTACTCTACTTGTTACTCTACTTGTTACTCTATTTGTTACTCTACTTGTTACTCTACTTGTTACTCAACTTGTTACTCTACTTGTTACTCTACTTGTTACTCTACTTGATACTTTATTTGTTACTCTACTTGTTACTCTACTTGTTACTCTACTTGTTACTCTACTTGTTACTCTATTTGTTACTCTACTTGTTACTCTACTTGTTACTCTATTTGTTACTCTACTTGTTACTCTATTTGTTACTCTACTTGTTACTCTACTTGTTACTCTACTTGTTACTCTACTTGTTACTCTATTTGTTACTCCACTTGTTACTCTACTTGTTACTCTACTTGTTACTCCACTTGTTACTCTATTTGTTACTCTACTTGTTACTCTACTTGTTACTCTACTTGTTACTCTACTTGTTACTCCACTTGTTACTCTATTTGTTACTCTACTTGTTACTCTACTTGTTACTCTACTTGTTACTCTACTTGTTACTCACTGTTACTCTATTTGTTACTCTACTTTTTTACTCTACTTGTTACTCCATTTGTTACTCTATTTGTTACTCAAACTTGTTACTCAAACTTGTTACTCTATTGTTACTCTACTTGGTACTCAACTTGACTCAACTTGTTACTGTACTTGTTACTGTACTTGTTACTCTACTTGATACTTTATTTGTTACTCTATTTGTTATTCTACTTGTTACTCCACTTGTTACTCTATTTGTTACTCTACTTATTACTCTATTTGTTACTCTACTTGTTACTCTATTTGTTACTCTACTTGTTACTCTACTTGTTACTCTACTTGTTACTCTATTTGTTACTCTACTTATTACTCTATTTGTTATTATTTATATTTTTGTTACTCTACTTGTTTACTCTTTTTTTTTTACTCTACTTGTTACTCTATTGTTATTTCATTGTTACTCTACTTGTTACTCTATTTGTTACTCCACTTTTATCTATTTTTTTTAATTTTCCTATTTGTTACTCTACTTGTTACTCTACTTGTTACTCTACTTATTACTCTATTTGTTACTCTACTTGTTACTCTACTTGTTACTCTATTTGTTACTCTACTTGTTACTCTACTTGTTACTCTACTTGTTACTCTATTTGTTACTCTACTTGTTACTCAACTTGTGACTCAACTTGTTACTCTACTTGTTACTCTACTTGTGACTCAACTTGTGACTCAACTTGTTACTCTACTTGTTACTCCACTTGTTACTCTACTTGTTACTCTATTGTTACTCTACTTGTTACCTTCTTGTAATTTTTCTGAGGCTCTACCAACTGATCTACCCGGATTTAATAATTTAATAATAGTCACAGGTATTTGTTTGTTACAGCCCTTTAATTTCTCAGCACCTCATTAGTCATACGAGACCATTAATTATATCCCTGTTTAATGTTTTATTTAAGTAACTGATGTGAAATATTTACTATGTGTGTTTGTTAAGAGAGAGAGAGAGAGAGAGTGAGAGAGAGAGAGAGAGAGAGGAGAGAGAGAGAGAGAGAGAAGAAGAGAGAGAGAGAGAGAGAGAGATAGAGAGAGAGAGGAGCAATTTGGGTACAAGGTCAAGTGTGTTTCAGTGTGGCGTTAATTACATTCGGGATGAGAGAGAGAGAGAGAGAGAGAGAGAGAAGAGAGGAGAGAGAGAGGAGAGAGAGAGAGAGAGAGAGAGAGAAAAGAGGGGAGAGGAGAAAAGGAGGAAGGAGAGAAAGAAAATAGAGAAAAGAGTGAAGAATTCAAATGTAAGATACCAACACACCAAAACCACCACACAACAAACACACACACACACCACACACACACCACACACACCACACACAACACAAAAACCACACACACACAAAAAACACACACACACACACACACACACACACCCACCACACACACACACACACCCCACACCCCACACCACACACACCCCACACACACACACACACAACACACACCCCCACGCAACACCCCCACACACACACCACACCACACATAACATACACATACACTAACACCACACAAAACAACACCAGCTTTTTTTTCAGTTTTTTCCCCAAAACCAAAATTTCCCAGAGTCGGGAAAAAGTATTATTTATGAAAACTAGGGTTAGTACCCACTCGGGGGACACATTACACGAACAACACACCTCTCCTGTGGGTGTTGGTTGGGTTGTTGTTGTGTGTTGGGGTGTTGTGTTGTGTGTGGTGGTGTGTGTGTGTGTGGGGGTTTTTGTGTTGTGGTGTGTGTGTGTTTTTTTTGTGGGGGTGTGTGTGTGTGTGTTGTGTGTGTGTTTTGGTTGTTGTTGTGTTGTGTGTGTGTGTCTGTGTGGGTGTTGTGTGTGGTCTGTGTGTGTGGTGTGTGTGTTGTCGTGTGTGTTGGTGGTGTTGTTTGTTGTCTGTTGTTGTCTGTGTGTGTTGTGTGTTTTTGTGTGTGTGTTGGTCTTTGTGTCTGTGTGTTGTGTGTTGTGTCTGTGTCTTTTGGGTCTGTGTCTGGTGTTTTTGTCGTGTCGGGGGTTTGTGTGTTGTGTGTTTGGTTGTTTTGGTCTGTGTTGGTGTCTGTGTGTGTGTGTGTGTGTGTTGTTGTGGTTGTGTGTGGTGTGGTGTTGTGGGTGTGTGTGTGTGTGTGTGTGTGTGTGTGTGTGTTGGGTAGGGTTTTGTGTGTTTTGTGTGTGTGGGTGTGTGTGTGTGTGTGTTGTTGTGTTGTGTGGGTGTGTGTGTGTTTTTGGTTTTGGGGAGGGAATTTTTAGTTCTTGCTCTTTTTTCGTTTTTTTTTTTTTTTGAACTTTTTCCCCCTTCACGCACACACATTTTCTTCTCTTCCCCTCTCTCTCCCCCTCTCCTTCTCTCCTCCTCTCCACTCCTCTCTCTTTTTCCCCCTCTCTCTCTCTCTTTAAAACCCTTTTCCCTCCCTGCACCTTCTTCCTCTCTCCTCTCTCTCTTCCTTCCTCTCTCCTCTCTCTTTTCTCCTTCCTCTCTCTCTTCCCCCCTCTCTCTCTCTCTCTCTCTCTTTTCCCCTCTCTCTCCCTCTTTCCTCTCTCCTCTCTCCTCCTTTTTCCCCTTCTCTCCTCTCCCTTCTCTCTCTCTCTCTCCCTCTCCTCCCTCTCCTCCTCTCCTCCCTCTCTCTCTCTTTTTCTCTCTCCCCCTCTCTCTCCTCTCTCTCTCTCTTCTTCTCTCCTCTCTCTCTCCTCTCCTCTCTCTCTCTCTTTCCCCTTTCTCCCCTCTTCCCCTTTCTTCTCTCTCTCTCCTTCTTCTCCTCTCTTTCCCTTCCTCCCTCCCTCCTCTCTCTCTCTCTAAATTTTCTCCCCTTCCCTTCTCTCTCTCTCCTCCTCTCTCTCCCCCTCTCTCCTCTTTTCCCTCTCTCCTCTCTCCTCTCTCTCTCTCCCTTTTTCTCTCTTCATATTTCATAACTATAACTTTTTATTTTTGCTTTTTTTTATTTCATTGCTTTTTGTTTTTTACCCGTCCTTCTTTCTTTTTTTTTTCCTTTTATTTTCATTCCTCTTTGCTTCCTTCCTTTCCCCATTGCTGCTTTCCCCCCCTTTCCTCCCCATTTCCCTTTTTTTGTTTAAAATCTTTTATTGTTTTTGGGGATCCCTCTTTTCTCCTCCTTCCTCCCTCCCCTCTCTTCTCTCTCCCCCTCTCTCCTCCCTTCCTCCTTCTTCTCTCTCCCCTCTCTCTCTCCTCTCCCTCTCCTCTCCCCTCTTCCTTTCTCTCTCTCTCTCTCTGCCCCTTCTCCATCCTCCTCCCCCTCCCAGCCTCGTCCTCCTCCTCCTCCCCCCCCTCCTCCTCCTCCCCTCCTCCTCCTCCCCCCTCCTCCTCCTCCCCCTCCCCCCTCCTCCCCCCCTCCCTCCCCCTCCCCCTCCCCCTCCTCCTCCTCCTCCCCCCCCAGCTTCCTCCCCCTCCTCCTCCCCCTCCTCCTCCTCCTCCTCCCCTCCTCCTCCTCCTCCTCCTCCTCCTCCTCCTCCTAATTCCCTTTTCTCGCCTGTGTGCATTACTCCGACATGTGACGGGCTGTGGTTTTAGTTAGGGTCCTGACAGTTAGTGACCACCATCGGGGTTTAAGGTACCGGGGTCACTGCTGCGGAGGCATTAAGTGTACGGCGCCCTACATGGGAAAGTACACAATCCGGGGTTTGAACGAGCGGGGGCCTGATTGACTCTGCCCCCCCAAAGAAAGCGCCGGGAAAGGGCCCCGCCGCCCCCCCAAACCCTTGAACCTCCACACTGTTTTCAAAAACCCCCTTACAAAACCCACATAACATGACCTATCTATCAAGCACAAAAACCTACCCCCCAAACTAAGTAGTTGCCATAGATACAGCTTTAAACTTTCCTCCAATCCATGCATTTTTTTATTTTGCATGGTATAAAACTCTTTTCGGGCCAGCTTGGGTGGAGGGATGGGTGGTGGGAGGAGCCTTCTACTTCCTATCCTTTCTCTCTATTATCTAGTTAGTGTAGTGTAGTTAAAGCAACATCTTGTAAGGACCTATCGGTCTGTTGCGTTTTTGTGTTTTCCTTTGTATTCCTTTGTATTCCTCCTCCTCCTCCTCCTCCTCCCCCTCCTCCTCCTCCTCCCCCTCCTCCTCCTCCTCCTCCTCCTCCTCCTCAGCTTCCTCCCCCTTTTTCCTCCTCCTCCTTTTTCCTCCTCCTCCTCCTCCCTCCTCCTCCTCCTCCTCCTCCTCCTCCTCCTCAGCTTCCTCCTCCTCTTCCTCCTCCTCCTCCTCCTCCTCCTCTTCCTCTTCCCTTAGAAGTGAAGGGAAGATGGCGTCTGATTGTGAAGCGAGGGGGAGAGGAGGAGAGGAGAGGAGAGGAGAGGAGAGGATGAGTGTGAAGGGAGGATAGTGGATAGGTGAGTGGAGGGAAGCTGGGGGTGTGGGGTGTGTGTGTGTGTGTGTGTGTGTGTGTGTGTGTGTGTTTGTTTATAGAAGGAAACTGTTTTATTACTACACACAAAATAAAAACAAAAACAAAAACCCATACATTATCCGCCCCCACCCTCCCCCACCCCCCACCCTCCCCAACCCCCCACCATCCCGCACCCCCTAACCCCCCATTGATAGGGATTTAGGAAGGATTACTGTGACACAAATCCCCCAATGATATAACGCCACCCTGAAAGGTTTCCCACACTTATTAGTATTATCATTATTTTCATCATTATCTGTATCGTTATCATTGTTATCATTATTATCGTTACTAGAACAACCACCACTATAGGTCCACTACTACTATATATATAAGGGTACATATGATATACCCCTAATAATATCCTAAGGTATACTTTAATAAATTATGTGAAAATACCTAGATCTCTCAAGTTGTATTGAAAAAAGAAACTATACTACTACTACTACTACTACTACTACTACTACTACTACTACTACTACTACTCACTACTACAATATACCTCCACCGCCTCTTTATTTGCGGGCGGTTACGCCATACCCCACCTCGCATTGACTGTGGCATCCAACCTTACAACTACCCCTAAAAATACATACATTTACTAACTAACTACCCTAAATTTATAAACCTACTCTATTCCTAACCTATCCACCCTTATCCCACTCTCTAACCAATGTGGCCTCGCAATCGAGGGCACTTATGTCCCGTGTTTGAGGGAGTGGAGTATCTCGTACCCCTGAGACACAGGAGGGCAGACCGGAGCAGGGAGAAGGAGAGGCGACACCTCATCCAGGCGGCGATGGAGCTCCTTGGCTGGTGCTTCTTTACTACTACTACTACTATTACTACTACCACTATTACTACTACTACTACTACTACTACTACTACTACTTCTACTACTACTACTACTACTACTACTACTACTACTACTATTACTACTACTACTGCTATTACTACTACTACTACTACTAAAACTACTACTACTAAAACTACTACAACTACTACTACTACTACTACTACTAAAACTACTACTTCAACTACTACTACTACTACTACTATTACTACTACTACTACTACTAAAACTACTACTACTAAAACTAAAACTAAAACTACTACTACTACTACTACTACTACTACTACTACTACTACTACTACTACTACTATTACTACTACTACCCTTCCTCCTCCACCACCTCTTCCTACTACTAATCCGACTACTATTACACCACCACCACCAAACCAACAACAACAAAAACAACAACACCAACACCACCCCACCACCACCACCACCACCACCCACCCCACCCCCACCACCACCCCACCAACCAACAAAAAAACCAACAAAAAAAACAACAAAAAAAAATTTCTTATTTACCACTACATTTCGGTACATATTTTTGCCACCGTAGTGTTAAGCGCGACAGCCAATCACAATGGACCTCAGCCCGCCTCGCCCTCCCATTGGTCAACGCGGCCATGGATTTACAGGCTCCCGATAGCTTGACGTTGATTGGCGGGGACTGATTAGGGCAGGGATTGGACCCTGGTTTGGGTTTTACCGGGTTAGGAGGGGATGTGTGGTGTTTGTGTGGGGGGTGGTGTGTGTGTGTTTTGGGTTTGTTGTGTGTTGTGTTTGTGTGTTTGTGTGTGTGTGTGTTTTGTGTTTTGTTGTTTTGGGTTGTGTGTGTGTGTGTGTGGGGTGGGGGTTGTGTGTGTTTGGTCGTTGTGGTTTTTGGGAGGTCGGAGTTTTGTTTTTTTAAGGGGGCATTACTTCTCCTCTCTCTCTCTCTCTTCGTCTCCTTCTCTTCCTTCTTCTTCTCTCTCTCTCCTCTCTCTCTCTCTCTCTCTCTCTCTCTCTCTCTCTTTTTCTTTTTTCTCTCTCTGTGTGTTTGGTGTGTGGTTTGTGGTGTGTTTTGTGTGTGTGTTTGTTGTCTTTGGTGTCTGTGTCCTGTTCTGTGTTTTTTGTGTGTGGTTGTGTGGGTGTGTTGTGTGTGTGTGTGTTGTGTGTTGTGGTTGTGAAAATAGTTAAATATTCTTTTATTTTTTTCCCCCCATGTTTCTTCTCCTTTTTGTTTTTATTTTTTTCCATTCTTTTTCTTGATCTTTAATTTCTACTTCATTTTATTACTCCTCCTCCTCCTCCTCCTCCTCCTCCTCCTCCTCCTCCTTCTCCTCCTCCTCCTCCTAATAGTTCCTTTGACCATATTAATCTTCCTCTTGCGGTTTCTCATCCCTCCATCTTTTCTCCATTATCTCCAAAAAAATCTTGTTATCTCTGGGATTGTCTCTTCCAGCATCAGCCTTATCTCCTTGTCTCCTTGTCTGTCTGTCTGTCTGTCTGTCTGTCTGTCTGTCTGTCTATGTTTGTCTGTCTGTCTATGTTTGTCTATCTGTCTGTCTGTCTGTCTTTTTTGTTGTCTATTATGTCTGTCTGTCTGTCCTGTCTTTTTGTATGTTGTATTCCTTGTCTGTCTGTCTTCTGTTTGTATTTCTGTCTGTCTGTCTGTTTTTGTTTGTATTTTCTGTTATTGTTGTCTTTTTGTCTGTCTGTCTGTCTGTATTTATGTCTGTCTGTCTGGTTGTCTGTCTGTCTGTCTGTCTGTCTGTCTGTATTTATGTATGTCTGTCTGTTTGTCTGTTTCTTTCTGTCCTGTTTCTTTTCCTTTTTCCCCTTTTTCCTTCT
>JACEEZ010012896.1:0-2500 GCA_016584305.1 Chionoecetes opilio
TTTTTTGGTTTAAAATTGCCTTATATGTAATATATAATTATGCTTTTCCGAGACTATCCAGTGAACCTCAGAAACACTCGCGACCCTCATTTGGCTCGCGACCATGGGTCTGGGAACCACTGCTTTAAGCCAATATCCAAAAAATGGATACAGTCTTTGACAGGGAAGAGGGGAATAAAGTCACCCTTCCATGCGCTGCGTTCGCTATTTTTTGTATGATCAAGGTGTTAGCATGCATAAGAGGTTAACTGTATCTCCAATATGTGAAATATTTATTCATTTCCTGAAAATGTACATGTTGTCTAAATTAGCTAGAACCTCATTTATAATAAATGTTAGGTTATTAACATCAAGACAAGATCATCTACATGCTTTTCAAGTTTAGAAATCATCATGCATTTTAAATATATGCTTTATTGTTTGCTGATGCTATGGGTGGCTAATTGATTAAACCCTCTTCGTAATTCATCTACATCCTCATTCATAGCGGTTCCAAAAAACATGCGTGACAGTTAAACCTATCCCTTTAATGAGTCCCCGTTAGGCCGATTAGAAACATCAAGGGAGCATCAAGGCCCTGGTAGTTTTATGGGCAAGTTAGGGGGTATCATTGAGGTAAGTCAGTCGATCGTGCATGAAAGAGGGGAAAGGGTATGGGTCCTATGATAAGACATGATCACATGATCCAGTAAGACATCCGGCATAAAGTTTGCTTGCTTAGGGAGTTCCCGCTCCAATCAGATTAGAGCTGTGTTCATTTGCTCCATGACCTCCCTAAATCTGTTCGGTATCTTCAGAAGAGCAGTATGGGGGTATTAACCAAAACCCACATCCTCCACTAGAGAAACTCGACCCAATGGGCAGTAAGTGCTCCTGGCTTGAGTGTGAAAGGTCCAGAGCCAAAATAGAGCTCGGGGTTGAGAGAAGGAAAACCTTTGTCTGGAACAAAGCATAAAAGCTATTAGTTACGAGAGCGAAAGGTTAAATATGAGAGGGGTTAGTTGGAAAGTTGAGTTGTCCGTCCGTATTCGACGAGTAGCATCGTGTTACTCTTGCAGTTCTACTAAGGTTAACTCAGGCTTTGCACTGGTCCTTTTAAGCCTGTCACTGTGTATTACTTTCAAACTTTGTAACGAAGGATCCAATATATCAAACTTATGACCTTTTTAATTGTTTTAATACTAGGCGTGGTCCCACGCCTATATTTAGCCAAATTTAGGAAACATTTTGGGGTTCTCTAGGGTACTCTGATCATCACAGAATCACCTACTTGTACAGTACAGGAGAAGACGCTTTTGTTTATGGGACACATAGCAGCTTTTGAAACTAGCAGTCGGTCTTTTTCATCTTTTTGGATGTCTGAAAAAACCTGTAATTTGCAATTAGCATACTCATCAATATTATACACAGGCTTTTTAGGATACCTAGCAAGTCGAAGGGAGTCTTTTCTCCATCCCAAAAACTATGTAGTATGGGGTTTGCCCAGTTGACTCGCAAACGCTACCGTTTAAGCTCGCTGCAATATGTGGTAACCATCTTCCCAATGTTCTAGTAAGCCACTGACAACCGGGCGCAACATTTCTAGGATTTCCTATTAGTGCGCTCCACAAGGCCGTTACTGGCGGGGTGATACATTGCCACAAAGGTCCCGACTTAGACCTTTTAGAGCTTTAGAAGCTCTGACACAAATTTCACTTAGAAGTGCGTTGCGAAACTCCGCCCCATTGTCACTTAATAATACTCGAGGTGTCGATTAGGGACAAAATTTAATTAGTTTTTTAGGGTGTGAGCAACCGCACGGGCAATTTTATCATTTACTGGGGCCATAACAGCGTACCTATATAAGTGATTTAAAAATTAAGATGTACTTGGAGCCCAATGGCTAGCGGGAAGCTGAAATAGGTCTATTGCAGCTACGTCCCATGGTCTTTCCCGGGGAGGATATTCTAAAATCGGTGCTGGCTAAGGCACCGTCCCTTTGTGCTGGGCGCATTTCACACACCTAGCTACTACGCGTCCAAGTCTACACGCATGGTTGGCCAAAAATAACTTCAAACGGGCCGCAGTAAGGGTTTGCTCCTTCCCTGGAGACCGCAATAACCGCATCATGAATTAACCTTAATCCCAAACAGGTACAGTCACTCCACCTAAATCGCGAACCACACAGGCCTCGGATCCTCTCCTTCCATTCCTTTTCGTATTTTCCGATAAATTATCGTTCATATTCTCAAAGTCTGTACAATGCATTCCCCCTCCTTCCCCTGGGATGTTGTTAATCCCACGGGGCCATCTCTCCCTCCCTCCCCTCTCTCTCTCTCTCCTCTCTCTCTCTCTCTCCCCTCTCTTCTCTCTCTCTCTCTCCTCTCTCTCTCTCTCTCTCTCTCTCCTTCTCTCTCTCTCTCTCTCTCTCTCTGTCACGTCCCCTTTTTCTTCCCTCCCTTTCCCTCTTAAATTTCAGTAACCCTTTTCTCCCTTTCTCCTTCCTCTACTCTTTGTCTCC
>JACEEZ010012896.1:5000-15454 GCA_016584305.1 Chionoecetes opilio
CCACCTGACGGCCCTTCACTGTCCCGCTCACCATTCAACGCCACAGCTGTCTGAAGTGGGATTCTAACGGTGCGAAGATTGATGCTGCAATTCACCTTCTGTACAGGCATCGTTCCAGGGAGTTCTTAGGGTGACATTACCCTGCTCATCATTCCAGTCGTTGTTTGGTTCCTGATAATTGGCAGCTAGCCAGTTCTTGATTTTGTGAGTGTGTGTAAATATATTAGGCAGCCGGGGGTTAATCCCTACAGGGTAGGGTACCCCTAGGTCCAATAAAAAGTTAAATCTAGATTATTTCGAATTTGGCACGGTTTTTTCTTATGTAAAATTGAATTTTAAGGTGATTTGTCCGCTTCAATTTTTTTGGTTTGAGGACTTCTTGCTATGCAAATGGACTTTTATATTTATATGAAAAAACATAGCTTACCCCCGCTAAAGTAACGGCCTTCATTTGCACCTATCATCAATTCTTGATCGTCTTTTTCAGGATGGCTTCTCCTTGTAAACAAGTGGGTCGAAGCCCGCACGGGACAGTGCTCTGGATCCAAGTTGGCCGCCTTTGTGGCGGTGGACGAGAGTATGCTGAGAGTGAGGTGCCTACGTATCGCGGCGTGATGAAGGGGGAATCCTTCTCCAAGAACTCGGCGGCACCGGGGGGTTTTGCAAGCAGGGGTACCCAGTGAGAGACATTGCAAAGGATCTGACCCCCATGGTGCTTGCCCAGTGGAAGAAATCAAACCCCCAGTTTGCACCCAGTGGTTGTTTTTGACCGGTCCGTAACCAGAAGGATAGATCATTTTTGGAAAAAGGGTTAGTAAAGTGGTGAAGGGACAGAGCAACTAAAGTAGAAAAGGAATTCGTGGAGAAGAATATGGACAGGCTGTTTGAGATAACGGCCTGCCCTCACACGATCTACCTCTGCAAGGACCAGGAATCCCACTGTTCCAAAACCCCAGCTGTGCCACGCGAGAGCACACGTGCAGTGGGACTCCCCCTTTGACAGCAAGTCCCTACTTTAGACCTGGAGTGGCTGTACTACCAGAGGATCAAAGTTGGGGAGGAGAGTGCAATGATGATGACAGGGGTAACAAGAATGAGACGCATAGACAAGTGAAAGCAGCAAAGAGAAGCAGCTGGAAGAGGAGGCTAAGCTGAAGAGCAAGAAGCAGAAAGATGAAAAGGTCAGACGTCTTGAGCTGCAGGAGCAGATGTTCCTGGGCCAGGCTGAAGATCACAGGATTTGGGGTTTGGGACGGGGAGTCGTTCACCTTGCCACTCAGAGAAAAGAGGCAGGAGCAACAGGAGGCTGCCATACTGGTAGACCGACTGCTCAGGGAGAGCGGGGGTCCCTGGCACCCCTTGTGATGCATCCTTGGACAGGCCACTGCAAGAAGAAACACAATGCCAGCCCCCGGAACCTGGCGCGGGGCAAGCATCCGGTTCGACGTTCCGCCCCACTGCTGCTGCTGCCTTGGCTTCTGGATTCCTCCAGGACCTTATCGCTGACGGCCACCTCTCTCCAGACAAGTGTACCTGGTCTGCGATCCTAACAAGCTGAGGAGGGCCAGGCAGGATGCCATGGCATCGGCCGGGACCTTGACCAGGGGAAGCACCAGGGTACCAAATAGTTGGTTTGGGTTACGATGGGAGGAAGGACAAGACCAGGGCGATGGTGCCCGACAGCTATGGGAAACTGCACCCAAGGTTGATCAGGGAGGAGCATGTGTCAGTGACAGAGGAGCCATCTGGAAGGTACCTTTGGCACTTTGTACCAGAGGACCCGGTGCCACCTGAGAAGCCTGCGTTCAAGGTGGCTCAGGCTCTCTATGATCTGCTGGTGACTTTACGACTCCACCGACTCACTGATCGTACTGAAAGGGGTGACTCAACTAGGGCCCAACACGGGATGGAAGGGTGGTACTCACGCCCATTTGGAGAAGATGCTGGGGCGCAAGCTCTTCTGGAGTATATGCGTGTTGCACAAAAAACGAGTTGCCCCTGCGCCAACTTATCACCAGCATCAAAGGGCCTACCTCATCTGACACTGGCTTCACGGTCCAGTGTGCAGTCTGCTGTCCAGTGTGAATGAGATGCAGTACAACGCAGAGTTCAGAGGGTGCCAGGCGGTGAAGATCTCACAGAGATACCGGAGTATTATCCTGGTCAACATGTCCACTGACCAGCAGGTCTCCTACCAGCTGGTCCAGGCTGTGGAGCGGGGCGTTCTCCCGTCCGAGCTGCAGGAGATCAAGTGTGGCAAGGTGTCCCACTCCAGATGGCTCACCACAAGCCAGTCGCTCGTGTACATGTGGACCAGAAAGCATGGGGCTGACTGGCGCAAAGAACTGAACACCCTGGAAATCCCAGTCAAGTACTGCCTGCAGGTGTACTTCAAACTCTACTACGACATCAAGGTTCACCACAGACTAGAGGACGGCCCCAAACACATCCTCACGCGCTCAGAGTGATGAGGTTTTGCAGCCCAGAAGGTCCAAACAGCTGTGACCTTCTACGTGCGGACAGGAGCATGGTTCGCACCTCAGAATGTGTCCTCCTCTCGCTGATGGCGAGTCAGAGTGAGGACGACCGCAGGTTCGCCGTGACCCAGATTTTGAAGCTGAGGGCTGGCGAGGAGTATGGGGACACCAGTGTAAGACCTCCCTCACACACCCAAGCTGAACTTGTCAGCCACCAGCTTGCAGACACTGTCAGCTGGCAGCCTGGCCAGGGGCACGAGCCGGCATTCACCTGTTCACTGTCGGGATCAGATCCAGGAGATCATGGTCAAGCCGTAGAAAGGGTTTCCCGAGTTCTCTATCCACACTCAGAGTACCGAAAGAGTCGTGAAGCAGGTGAAAGAGGCTGCGGCAAGCAGTGGTGGGCAGCAGGCCAGAGACGGGTTCATCTGGGCTCGAGCCACCACCGGGAGACCATGCCCTGTTCAGGTCTAAGAAGGACATGATGGATACGTTCTAGGCCAACGTAGAGGCTGTGACACTGTGATGTAGTGCCTGATGAAACCCAAATGATCAGAAAGAGCTTACCACGCTAGTCATTGGAACTCATATTGGTGCATGATGCAATACACAGGACCAACCGGACTGCGTACTCATTTAAGCATTATTCGATAAGGGTGCAATATAAAAGTTTCGATTTTGCATAGTAAGAATTGCTCAAATTGCAAAAAGGAAACAGATAACATCATCTTAGAATTCCATTTTACATAGGAATTGGCATGCCCAAAATTGAGAAAAATAATTTTTTTTATACGGCGTACCCTACTACAGGGGGTTCTGCGTCCATGACCACGGTGAGCAAGTAAGGCCAATCCTTGAATTAAATTGATTGGGGACGGGCTTGCACCCCCTCTGTAAAACTTAACCACCACGAACATATTAAGAGGTAGAGGCCGGGAGCGTGTTAACCGCGTCCCAGACCCGGTTTTTAAACCGGGATGCCCGAGCACGCAGACCCCTCCAAAGCCGACGCAGGGGGGGGGGGATCTGCTATTAAGAGTGCGGGGCAAAGCCCCCGGAATCCCGCACTCTAAATGGAGTTTGGTGGGTCCCCCCAGCCAATCTTTTTCTTATGGGGGTGGCCGGGGCGGTGCAGAGGCGGCCTACCCGTCGAATCATTTCTGGGGTAAACCCCCGGAGGGTTCTTTCGTGTGGGCTCGTGGAACGTTTGAGCCTCTCGGACGATCGTCGATAACCTCTCCTATCAGGAGAGCTCAGTAGGTTGAGGGGGGGATATAGTGTACTCTCTGAGACGAGAAGGCCTGGCAGTGGCGAGGACTAGCAGTGGGGGCTACACCTACTACTGGTCCGGCATGAGCAATGGCGACCATGTCCGGGGAGTAGCTATAGGCATCTACAGCAAAACTTGAGCCGTCCCCGGTTTTTGAGGTTACTCCGGTTGATGAGCGTATACTGCGGGTGAGGATGAAACACACTCTGGGTTTCATGTCTCTTGTTGGGAGTGTACGCCTCCTACCGGGGCGTAAAACCCGGGCCCTAAGGAGATGTTCTACGCCAAACTCGACTCTGTATAAGGGCCAGTTTTCCTCGGGACACACTCATTGTCTTGGGTGGACTTCAAAGCTACTTACTACTGGCAACTGTGAGAGATGGCTACGGTTATGTGTTGGTTCCCCATGGCTCCGGTATTAGAAACATTAACAGTACTCTGCTTCTGAATTTTTTTTAAGCTCCAGAAGGTTGAGAATTACAGGTTCTTGGTATCAGAGACAAGAGCTGCACCGCTGGACAACGGAATAGTAATGCCGGAGGAGTAGCTAAGGAGATCGACCACGTCCTCGTTAATACTCGTTGGAGGATCCTCCAGAACTGCAGGGGGTTTACCGGAGTGGCTGAGTTCTTTGGATCACAGATCATATCACAGGGCTTGCTGTTGCTACATTTATCTTCATGTCAAGTCCAGAAGAATCTCAAGAGGTAACCATACTGTGTTTCATCTTGAGAAACTGAAGGACTTGAAATGTGCCCTTGATTATGCGGGGGCAGTCTCAAATCGGTTGGGTGTGCTCGGTGCCCTCGAGGACCCTGTAGAACTGTGGGATACCTTCAAGCGTGAAACTCTACAGGCTGCCGGGGAGCGCCCAAGGTCAAAGCTTGGCTTGTTTTCGACGGAGACGCTGAAAAAAAATCAAAGGAGAGTCGCGCTGCCAGGCTGACTGGGAACCAGGACCAGCACAGGTTTCTTTCACGCCGGACTAGAACCCTCCTGGAGAGACAAGGAGAGGTACGTCGGGAAAACCTCGTGAGGATGTCGATGGCCATTTGAACGCTAATGACCTCCGACCCCCCTACCGAGCCCTGAAAAGCTCCGTTCCAAGTCTCCATCTCGGGCGAGTGCTATTCGAGCAGCAGATGGGTGCCTCGTGGTCGGATATGGATGGGCAGAGGGGGTCGTTGGGCTGAGTACTTTGGGAAGTTGTTCACGGTTAGAACCCTCCAACTGAGCAGTTTCACCCCACTGGGTTTACAGGCAGGGATGCCGATCCTCCCATTTACGAAAACCGCACCCTCTCTTGACGAAGTCAGGAGAGGCCCGTAGCAAAGTTGAGGGGTGGAAAGGCAGCTGGTGTTTGTAATATCAGTGCGGAGTCCTCAAAGTGGGGGTGAGGCCCTGATCCGCGGGTTGCATGGGTGTCCCCGACTGCCGTTGTGGCAATCAGGTTTCCATTCCTCCTGATGGAAAAAGGGGCTGGTCGTCCCCCATCTGGAAAGGAAAGGGGACCGTCAGGACTGCAACAATTACCGCGTATTACACTGATCAGCGTGCCAGGCAAGGTGCTTGCCCATCTAATTGCGGGCACGGATCCGCAGTCATCTCCTGAACATCAGAGACCCAGGCGTCTGGGGTTTACGCCGGTAAGTCAACAATTGACCGTATCCTAGCGCTTTCGTGTCCTGGTGGAACGCCGACGTTTAGTTTCGACAGGGGATGCCTGCAGCCTATGCTGATCACAAAAAGGCGTCTGACTCAGTGCATCGTGAGTCACTCTGGGATCTTTTTGGGAATTTGCGGGGTTCCTGCGGGACTATTGGTTGATGACTGGTCTGTACTCTGGGACTGAGAGTGTTGTGAAGTGTGGGGGAGGTGTATCCAGCCTTTTTCCTGTTTAATACAGGAGTGAGGTAAGGGTGCGTCCTTGACCCATCACCTTTCAACACTTGTATGGACTGGGTATTGGGGAAAGTTGTAGATCAAAGTGATTGTGGAGCATCCCTCGGCAAAACCAAGATCACTGATCTTGGTGTTTTTGTGTCTGAAACTTATGAGGATATGAGGCAGTTCATAATCCTTGACCAATCTATATTTTCTTTGTCACCTGAACTTCGCCTTTTTATCAAGGAAATAAGGCCGGCCTTATTTAAGGTACAAAAACTACAAACGACTGGGCGTCCGCCCACAACTCCTATTCTAAGGTCAAACCTCCAGCAACGCGAAGAGATCTCCCCTAGACTTCCTACTCCGCTGAGGATCCCATTTTCGGGGCATCAAGCTCCCTCACATGTGACGTGTCACCATTGTGGGGAGGCTGGAAATATGTTAGCTTCCTGCGTGTCCTGGCATAGAAGTAACATATACTTACTTGTTTTTTGTAAGGAGGATAGTGTCGAGCGGTGCCAACTTATATTTTATGGGTAAACGGGTTAAACAAACACAAGGTGGGGTCATTGGTTTTTTTTTTATCAATTACGCACATGTATCGGCCTTATACAGCTCGATGTAATAAAATGTCCTGATTCTTATCAATGCAAAAAAAGTTTTTTACAACTTCAATGTCTATGAGTCACTTCCCACAACACGTCCTCACACGACCGGTCTAAAATCTGTCTCTGAGGAGTCTTGTGTCCTGCTCCCAGCGGGGTGAGGCAGGACGTACCTCGGGGGTGCCCGAAATCTTGGTATCAAAGGGGTGTCCGTCTCCGTGACGTGCTTCCCCGGAAGCTGTGGCAGATGACGTGGCATGGGCATCATGGGCGTGACACGTAATAGCTGTAATCTTAAAACATGGGCATTATTAACAAAAAGTTGCATGCATGAGATATACCTTTTATGATAAACATATGTGCCTATAAAGCCAAACCCTCGCTCGGTTACCTACCTGGCGCGTCCTTGCGCCGTCCTATAGAAAATGTACCTAACCATGTTTAATTTTTATTTACCAAAATTTTGTCGGATTTTGCCCTTCAGGAGAACATACAAAGATAGGGCCTTCCTAACAATAAGGCAAAGTAAATTTCTATGACGATGATGATTATGATTTGTATAATCATGGAAGGAAAATAAACGCTGGGTTAAGGTAGACAGGTAAAGAGTTCTGTACGGCTGTTTCCAATTCTGAGAAATTAGAGAATGTAAGCTCAGAAATGGTATTAGTGGCATATTTTAATTACTTGATAAATTTATATAACTTCAAGCTGTCAATACGGGAAAGTCGAGCAGTGAAATTAGTTACAAATCCTTCGTGCACTTTTTCGGGAAAAGGGTATTCAAATAGTCAGAGCGAAAATTTAGAAACCCCAAAGAATTGCGAAATGACCGGAAATTTTCTGATACATTGCACCTTCGGACATACTACAGACACGTGAATGTTTGTGTAAAGAAGAAATAGTGATGTCCGAAAAGAAATTTTTGTGAGAGAATGGTCGTGAAATCAAGTGAGTGTAAGGACATAACGATAAGGCCTGAGAAGCATTTGCCTGAGTTAGCACTACCCCACAATACCGTCACCTATAGGTAAGATGGCAAGAGAGATGCGAGGCAAAAATACAGGTTTAAATATTCTGTACGGCACCTATCCAAATCAGACATGCTTCCAGTAGCAATTTATTATATTTTTATTAATCAACACCACAGTATCATAACAGTTGATTCCAGTATCATAAACAGATTCGTTTACTGAAAAAGGGAGAAAAAAAAAAATCCATTATGAACCGTTTCCTTTAATTATCTATTATCAATATTACTGTTTAATTAGTGAACTTTAACCACATGTTCGGATGGAAAAGGAACATGTATAAAAACAGCATCTGACGTTAACACTGATTCAAAGAGAGGGAAAAAGTGTTGAATACCATTTAAAGAAAACAATGGTGTTCAAATTGTAATTCTACTTTGCTATTTCCTAGGCATGCATAAAATCATAATAGGGAAAGAGTGAAGCAGTTCCTCTTCCACGCGCTACGTCAACCATATTTGTTAGTATTTGATTGTTAGTTCTTACAAGAAAATTAACCGAATTAGTCAAAGCAGGGAAAAAGCTTGCTTTAACACAGTAAAAGCTCGATTAAAGCTCTGCTTGTTTATGCTATTTAATTGGATGAGGTTATCAATAAGGGAAAATAAGAAGGTTAGATGAAAGTACCTTTACCTAAGTTCTTCCCGAACTCATGCATTTATTCCATATACCAAATAACATGCACGAAAGCTGTCCAAGAAAGCAATGAAAAGACAAACAATCAATTATGCGGGCGTAGATTATAAGCATGAGTTGGTTGTTAGGAGGATTAGGTTTTTTAGTTTCAAGCCGCGTAGCATCGCTAAGTTTAGCAGTTTCTACTAAGCATAAATAGGCTGGCATTGGTCCGTTAAGTCGAGTACTGTGAATGACTTCTAATGTATTTAACCACGGGTCCCAAAATATGAAACTTTTTTTCCTGGATTGCTTAACTACTAGGCGCGGACCCCAAATTTTAGGAGCAAATTTTTAGATTCCTTTCCGGGACTCGAATCATGACAGTCACCAAACCCGGTTTTTAACGGGTAAGAGCGCCGGTTTGTTGCGAGCAATAGCATCTTGGAACCGTAATTTATCTCTGACATGGAAATAAATCCGAGAAAAAAATTTTAAATTTTAATTTAGCATAAACACTACATTGTACACAGGTTTTTGAGGGGTACTAAGCAAGTCATATGGGAGTCGTTTCTCCATACCAAAAAAAAATAAAAAAAGGAGTTGACCTGTCGACTGACAAATATTGGGAATTAACGCGTGCACAACAGGGGTAAACCCAAACCCCAACTACAAGCAGCCCCCAACAAAAGGGCGTAGAAAACTTCCAGGGGCTTTTTCCGTTCGCAAAACTCCTAAAACCTTACTGGAGGTGATAAGTTCCCTAATGTTTTTTGATTTTAATGCCCCCAGATTTCTTTAAAAACGCATTTTTTTAATTTCCCCCCTTGTCACTCATTAAAACTCGGAGAGTTGAGTATGGACAAAATAATTTGGCGATTAATGCGTGTGCAATCGCTATGGAAATTTTTATTTATCACAGGGGCCAAAACTAAATACTTTGAGAAGTGATCAACACATACTAACAGGTATTTAACCCTTGACGACTAGAAGGAAGCTGTAATAGATCAATAGCACCAATGTCCCAAGGACGCTCAGGAGTTGGATTATTCCAAAAATTGGTGCTGGCTTTGGCACCGTACCCTTATGCACAGCACATTTCACGCACTTAGCTACATATGCGTCAATATATAACCGCATTTTAGGCCAAAAATAAGTAGTGGGGGCCGCAGAAAGAGTACGCTCCTTTCCCGGGTGACCGGCTATTACAACATCATAAACTAGTTGCAGTACCACAAGTACAAATGACTCAAGTATCACAAATTGGCTCACCGGGGTCCGCTTATTTGGCCAAAATCTACAAAAGGACTGTTTCTGGTGATAAGAAAAATTGTGAAAAAGGAATGGGCATTTTTGAGTCTTCCGAAAGGTTTTTCCCATTAAAAAAAGTTCGTGACAGCTGCTTTGTCAGAAATTTTACGGTTATATCATAAACCTAGGATATAATCTCTAAACATTTCCAGAGTCCAGACAACTGCAAGTGATTCCAGGTGATTTACTGAGAATTAGACTCAAACCGGAAGTAAAGTTTACTCGCGAAAAACAGCGCGATTTTTCCGCGTGCGTCAGTCTGCTTCAATACAGCACCCAGCCCTAATGCAGAAGCATCCGTGTAAAAAACAAAAGGAACCTTATAGTCTGGTATGCCAGAACAGGGGCCGTAGTTTAAAGCGACTTTTAGATGTTGAAAAGAGTTTTCAATGTACATCGTTCCAATTAAATTGCACGTCTTTTTTAATAGGTTTGTTAAGAGCGATGCAAAACCCCTGGCCCAAAATTTGGGTATAAAGATTATAGTAACCACACAAAAAATTTAAAGACGGACATTGTTACATTCTGAGGTCGGGGAAATTTGGAACTGCAGTTATTTTATCTGGGCATTGTATGAAGTCCATCACCACATGGCCTAAAAAGGTGATTTTTTACTTAAAAGGAATTCACCCTTTAGTCAGTTTTAGCCTTGAGTCCAGCATCTTTTAACTTCAGGAGTATTGCTTATAAATTAGCAAAATGAGGCTCTGAGTCTTTCTGCAAATTATAAGATCATCAAGGTAAAGGCAAAAGACATTTTTGCCTAGCATATCGGAAAATAAATCATTCGTTGAAAAGTAATAGGGGCTGATTTTAAACCAAATGGCATTCTGAGCCACTCGTAGTGTCCACTAGGAGTGCTAAAGGCAGTAACTTCCCTAGATGTAGAAGCCATCGGCACCTACCAGTAGTAGTCCGGCAGAAGTACCAGGGACCTCATTTTGGAGTAAAATTGATTTTTTTACGTTGATTATTGAGGTAAGGGCATATATATTCAGAAACTGCCAGAGACTCTTTTCATACTTGAACAATTTGTGCTAGGAGGCGAAATCCAAGATGGTCGCCATTGAATCTGGGAAATTATTTTCCTCATCCTTCGTAACTATATGAGATTGAAAAACGAATGAATGGTCCTTTTATCGGTTTTCAGCATCAAGATTACAATGCAGCCATTATTATATCAATAAAAACACACAAAAAACAAGATGGCCGCCATAAATGTGTTTTTGTTTTCTAATTCAGAATTGACAGCCTAAAA
>JACEEZ010012897.1:0-18964 GCA_016584305.1 Chionoecetes opilio
AAAAAAAATTCCTTCCTTTAAAAAAAATCCTTCCCTAAACCCCCCTTTGGGAAAATAGTTTTCCCAACCTGAAATGGGGGGCGCCTCCTGGACTCTTTTTTAAAACCGGGTTAAAATTTGTATTAGTTCTCCTTTCGAATTTCGTACCTGCAAATTATCCTTTTAAAATTCTTCCAAATTCTGGGTTTTTCTAATTTTAAAAAGGGGGCTGTAAATTTTTTATTAAAAAAAAGGGGGGTTTTGAGCAAGAACCAAACAGAACTGCCTAAACCTACTTTGGCAAGGGGCTATCTTCCTGAGTTTATATTTTTCATCCATAGGAATTTTGTGAATTTATGTCTTTTTCCCCTTTAGACCAAATCTTAGGAAGCCTTAGAATACACCCAAGGGAATTTATATGTTCTGAATTTTATTTGGGCCCTTTCCTAGATTGGACAAGAGATTCTTTTCTGTCTGAAGGCAGTCTTTTAAGCTACTCTTGTTTATTTTTTAAATACTTTTAAAACTATTTAATGGGGGGGTTGATGATCTTTGCCACTGCATGGTGGGGTAATAATTTCCTATATTTTTATTTCTGCCGCCCTTTTTTCCCGATAAAGTCATCCTAAAATTTGATCTTCCCATTATTTTTATCATAGCACTCCAATTTTTACCTTTTTTTTCTTCGTTTTCTTTTTGGCTATTTAATTGGTCAAACTATGTGATAAGGAAGGTAACACAGGGCATCTATTTTGCCAAGGTGTCCTACTTCTTTTACCATTTACAAAATTACATGTGTCATAGTGCTAGAGTATTTTGATCCCTTTAGGTACTGTTCGGTATGAACCATAATTTTAGATCCCATAAGTTTTATGCACGGGGAAAATCCCCTTCTTCCAAAAAACTCTTTGATTTGGTGGGTATTTAAAAAATTTCCATTCTAGAAACCCAAAGGGTTTATGGCTAGGAATGCATTCCCTTTTTTTAGGGGGTGAGGGGTTTTTGGGGATAGGTCCCTTTATAACATCACCACCGGCACTGGTGAACATAAAAGTTATGTTTTTTGATGACCTTTATTAGAATCCCCCAAATAATGGCGCCTTTTTTTTGGTATGGACCTCAACCCCTCAAAAAGGGATTTTAACTGTCTAACCCTTTTTGTTTCAACATTTCAGCTGAGTTTTAAGGCCTTTTTTTCAGTTAAATTTATACCGATGTTATTTTTTTACAGACTACCCACATTTTAATTTCCTAATTGGATTTTGGCAACAATTTTGAAAAATAGAGCTTCTTTATTGGCCAGAAAGCCCAAAAAAGGGAAAATTCCCTTGTTTTAAATATATTTGTTTTAAAGATCAAAATCTCTCCATAAAAAATTTTCTTTTTCAACACTGCAAATTGTTTTCCAAGGCGAAATTTTCATTGTGGCTCACCCCAATTCTGCCGTAGGGACAGCGGTGAAGTACTCATACATTATGCTTTTTACACCGTAGGGTCTGTTCTCCATCACCATTGGAATAAGGCATGTTTTAATGGATTTTCACACTTTTTTACAAATACCCCAAATAATGGGGCAGGCTTTTATTGCTTTTTCCACTAAGGCGGTTGGGTTTTTCCCGGTCCATTAAACCTTTTAGCTAGGGAAAAATTTGGTTTTTTATTACAAGTGGAGGGTGGATGTTCTTCCTCGCAGAAAGCACATTTTTTTCTGACATTCACTGGTAATAACCCTATATTTAGGAATGGCACCTGTTCTTGGGTAGGTCTTACTGGTGATTTACCGGCTTGGTCTAGTTTGAAACTTATCTACCGGTTTTCTTCCATCGTAACTTTAGTAGGAGCGGGATAACGTACCCACCAATGAGGGCTCTTTAAACTCTAAAGGTGGCTGATATCGTTGATTACCTTTAGTCTAGTTATCTCAATCTCCCTGTGGGAGTGTTCCTGCTCAATACCTTGCAAATGTTTGCACTCTTGTAATAATCCTTCCTCTATTTGCTTGACCGTGAGTAATTACTATTGTACCTCTGATTTATGCGGTTTTCGCACTGGTTGGTAGTTTCTCCATATCATATACTAACCATCCGTCTGACTCTGTCAAGGGTTTATGAGCTTCAATGGCTCTTAGTGTGTAATTTAAAGTTATTCTGAACTCTTCCAATTTCTGTGTTTGTGGGGAAGGGCTCAGTAGATCCATAAATTGCAGAAAAGATTTTTTGTTTCTGATCTTTATCTAAGAATCTTGAGTGCCACATTATAATTTGGCATTTTCTACTGTTAATTTCCTTTACCAGCAGATATGCAAAACCCTCTCAAAGGGACCAAACCCAAATGGGTTAATTTATGCACCTCTGTTAAATCAGTTTTATCATCAATCAATTTGAATTTATCCTGAAAGAATACCAATTTTCCCTTTCAAAATGGGGCAATGAAAAATCGGGAAAATTTTTAATTGGGGTAAAGAACCTTGGCTGTGAGTTTCTGATCACGACTAAGTTCTATTTTGAATACTGTTTCCATGTATTTTGTACACTCCTTGGTCTCAAAATTTAATTAATTCTGTATCCCCAGCTTCGAATAATTGAAAGTAAGCCTTTCATAATTATCCCATTTAGTTTTTTTAGCAAATAGAAAGACCTGTCTTTAAACTATTATAGTCAATAGGGATAGTCTCATTGCTTTCTTCACACTTTTTAATATCCGTGTAAGCCATCCTAATGTTCGTCCCTTCCGCCATGATTTTAAATTGGATTAGATGAAATAAAAAAAAAACAAAAAAAAAATTGGATATAAGTTTACGAGTTAGCGTTCCCTAATTTAATGATTTTAATTCTAAGGGTTTGGGTGTGCTGTTTGACTCTTCCATCAAGGCGCGAAGGCCGCCCATAACCATTTTACACTTTATTTAATGTAACTACTAACTTCACAAACATTGTTGTCTGCGGATGGTAGCTTTACCAATGCGGCCTGTGTGCCGTGGCTGTCTTATGAAATCGGTGGGCGAGTACGGCGGGCGAGTAAAGGCGGCGAGTACGGGGGCTCGTCGGGGCTAGATAAACTGATAGCTATATATCGTTACACCCCGGAAAGATAACTGTGAGGGCAAGAGCCCACTAATGTACTTCATTGAGACGGCGTCTGTGTCAAATTGGTCAGCACGACCGCCGGGTGCCCCAAAGAGCTTTAGTTCCAACTTTTCCACCGCCAATCGCTGGGGGCATAAGCAGTGTCCCACAACGGCTACCTTATACATTTCCAAAGATAATCCTCACTCGGGGCACCAAAATGTAGGAAATTTTAGTATAAATGACGTGAACTCACCTTTCTATTAACCCAAGAACTACTAGACTGCAATGATTTCCCTATTTGACGCTAACTAAGGTATACTCGCAGTGGTAGATGGGTTGATGATTTGAAGGGTTGATTATTATTTGAGGGAGTGGTGGTAGGCGCTATAGGGCGGCCTCAGGGCGTTGGTAAAATTTTGGTATGGTGCACGTAATGGCGACGACTGTGATAGGCGACGGGAACTTTCACAGTTTGGCGCGCACTATTGTGGGGTGTTTACCACCTCGTCCTTGCTTTACCGATGATTCGTTATGGCTCACATATTAGTATGTACGTGGGTAACCTTTTAAAAACCCCAAAAAATTTTAAAAAACCCCCCCCTTTTTTTAAAAAAAAGGGGGTTTTAAAAATTTTAAAAAACTTTTTTTTCCCCCAAAAAAATTGAAATAAAAAAAATTAAACCAAAAAAGGAAAAAACCCGGGGGGGGGGTTTTTTTTTTTTTTCCCGGTTTTTTTTTTGGGGGGGGTTTTCCCCAAGGGGGGCCTTAAAAAATTTTTTTTGGGGTTTTTCCCCCAAAACCCTTTTTTTGGGGGGTTTTTTCCCCCCCCCCGGGGGGGGCCCCCCGGGTGGGGGTTTTTCCCCCCCCGGGGGTTTCCCGGGGGGTTTTTTTAAAACCCAATAAAATTTTTTGGGGGGTTTAATTAAAAAAACCCCAAAAAGGGGGGGGAAAAAATTTGGTCCCCCAAACCCCCCCCCCCCCCCCGGGGGCCCCCCAAAAGGGGGGCCCCCCCGGTTTTTTTTTTTTTAAAAAAAAACCCCCCCCCCCAAAAATTAAAGGTTTTTGGGGGAAAAAAACCCCCCCAAAAAAAACCCTTTTTTTTTTTTAACCCTTTTAAAACCCAAAAAGGGGTTTTTTAATTTTTTTTTGGGGGGGGGTTTAAAAAATTTTTAAATTTTTTGGGGTTTTTTTAAAAAAAAACCCCTTTTTAAAAAAAAAACCCCTTTTCCCCCCTTTTTTTTGGGGGCCCCTTTTCCCCAAAAAAACCAAAAATTCCCCCTTTTTTTTTTGGGGGGGTTTGGTTTTTTAAAACCCCCCTTTTTTTAAAAAAACCCCTTTTTCCCTAAAAAAAACCCCCCTTCCCCCCAAAAAAAACCCCCCCAAAAACCCCCCAAAAAAAACCCCCCAAAAAAAAAACCCCCCCAAAAAAAAAAAAAAAAAACCCCCCCCAAATTAAAAAAAAATTTTTTAAAAAAAAAAAAACCAAAAAAAAAAAAAAAGGGGAAAAAAAAAAATTTTTTTAAAAAAAAAGGGAAAAAAAAAAACCCCCAAAAAAAAAAAAAAAAAAAAAAAAAAAAAAAAAAAAAAAAAAAAAAAAAAAAAAAAACCCCCAAAAAAAAAAAAAGGGAAAAAAAAAAAAAAAAAAAAAAAAAAAAAAAGGGAAAAAAAAAAAAAAAAAAAAACCCCAAAAATTTTTTTTTTTAAAGGGGGGTTTAAAAAATTTTTTTAAAAAAATTTTTTTTTCCCCCCCCTTTTAAAGGAAAAACCCCCTTTTAAAAAACCCAAAAAAAAAAAATTTAAATTTAAAAAAATTTTTTTTTTTTAAAAAATTTTTTTTTTTAAAGGGCCCCCTTTTTAAACCCCTTTTTTAAAAATTTTTTCCCCCCTTTTTTTTTCCCCCTTTTTTTAAAATTTTTTAAAATTTTTTAATTTTTTTTCCCCTTTTTAAAAAAAAATTTTTTTCCCCCAAAAAAATTTTTTTCCCGGCCAAAACCCTTTTTAAAAAATTTTTTTAAAAAAAAACCCCCCCCCAAAAAAAAAAACCCCTTTTTTCCCCCAAAAAAAAAATTTTTTTTTCCCAAAATTTTTTTTTGGTTTACCCCTTTTTTTTCCCCTTTCCCCCTTTTTCCTTAAACCAAATTTTGTAAAAAAAAATTTTTTTTTGCAAAATTCCCCCCCCCGGGGGGCCCCCCAAAAGGGTTTTGGGGGTTTTTTAAAACCTTTAGGGAAAAAAAATTTCCCCAAAAAAAACCCCAAAAAAAATTTTTCCCCCCTTTTTTTCCAAAAAAACCCAAAAAAAAACCCAAAATTTTTTTTTTTTTTCCCCCCCCCCCCCCCTTTTTTTGGGGAAAAAACCCCCCCCCCCAAAAAAATTTTCCCTTTGGGGGCAATACAAAAAAGGGGTTAAAAAAAAAAGGGGCCCGGAAAGGTCCCAAATTATACTGTTAAATTTAAAAAAAAAAAAAAAAAAAGGGCCCAAAAAAAAAAATTTTTTTACAGACAAAATTTTAATTTTAACTGGAAAAAAAACAAAAAAAACACAGGAGTGGATTTCGAGAAAAAAAGATCCCGGGGTTTTTTTACGCATCTCCCCAAATATACTTTTCCGTCCAAATATCATTCTGACACAACACGGTAAAAACCATAAAAGATAATAATCACACCCGGGGGAAACAAAGTAAAAAAATTAAAAACCAGCCCTAAAACCCCAAACTTTAACCTAAACTAAACGTTGCTCTCAAAAACCCCTTTCTTCAAACCCACCACTACTGCTGGGAAGAAGGTTTAGAGGACAATCACACACCAACTGAACCACGAGGGCGGGGAAGAGAGTCTCCCGCATGTAGGCAGCGGGGTTTTTATTGGGGGAAGAACCGGTCCCCCAACCGTGTTCCCAGGGCTCACCCACGATTAAAAAAGGGGAAAAAATGGGTTAACAGGGTTGGGAAAACTCGAAAAAATGAATACGTTATTCGAAACCAAAACCCCACAGTGACCTGATTCCCGTTCTACCCCGACTGTTTTCTCTGTCCTTCGCAAAATTTTTTGAGACCTTTTTCGTGCCTGGCTAGTGGGAAAAATTTCCTAAAAGGTCGCAAACTCTTTTGGTAATTTTCTGAAACTTGCCGGTGTGAAGGGTGAATTGGGGAAAACAATATGTTTGAGCGAACCATTACGATGAAAACCCTTTTTATTTGGGTCAGCTTGTGGGGTGTTAACGACAAGGGGATTACTAAAATGTTAAAAATTCTAATGGGGGACCGTGCCCTACAAAAGCTCGCACAAAGGGAAAGTACTTACCGATTTCGTATCAACCCCCCACGGCCGGGGGGTCCCGATTGGAAATTTTCCAGTTTTCCCCATTTTATCAAATGGAGACCCTGCCACTGATCATGTAAAAGGGTGTACAGGATGCACTTAGCCTTCCCCTTTTAAAAATTTGGGTTTTCCAGAGTCAAAGCAAGTACCCCAATTTCAAAATAAATTCCCCGCAAATAAAGACACAAATTTCCAAAACAAGGTTTAGTCTTTGGTACGACAAACCTTATTACCCCAAACACTTTCCCCCTTTTCTAAAACCCGATACACAACCCATCTACATTCCAGATATAGGCAACCCCACCACAAAGGTTTTATACTTATGGTGGTTAAAAAAATTTTTTGGGATTTATGTTATTGAAAACCCTCCACCCAACCCATGGCCTTTCCATTTTTTTGATCCATAAGGAAAAAGGGGTTTTTGCGACCGGTCCCGGGAGACTAAACGGCGCCTAATGAAGTTTGTCACGGGAACCCGGGATCCCCTACCTTTATTGCAGGATTTTTGATGTCCAATTTGGGCCTGATAAGAAAAAGTTCTCTACACTGGGGCTCTTTGTCAAATGGATCTGGCAGGGCCATTTTGTTTAGGTAAACTAAGGCCTCAAAACTTTCAGTACTCCCCGGCAGCCATTTTACGCTTTCAAAAAGTTTCCCCTTTTGGGAAAAAGCAGGGCGCACCACTAAACTTTTTCCCCCGTATCTAATCAACACTATTTTCTCAGAATTACTAGGAGATACAGTTTTTGCATTCATGGACGACATAATTATTTGTACCCCCGACACAAACTCTCACCTACGAACACTAGACATAGTACTTTCTAAACTTAAAGATGCTAATTTGAGGGTTAAACTAACAAAATGTTCCTTCATGAAGAAACAAATTTCTTTCTTGGGTCATGTTTTGGATGCCACAGGTTTACATACTACGACGTCTAAGGTAGATGCAATGATACATTTTCCAACACCTAAAAATGTCAAAGCCCGAAGAAGTTTTTTGGGCCTCAGTGGTTTTTACAGACAATGTATCATGGATTACTCACGAACTGCAAGTCCACTATCACATCTCTTAAAGAAAGATGTATAATTTTCATGGGAAGCTCCACAGGAGCAAGCATTTTCTAAATTAAAGGCATTGTTGTGTGATGCCCCAGTCCTTGCTTACCCAGATTATACACGTCAGTTTACACTCTTCACTGATGCATCAGATGTAGGCCTTGGTGCTGTTCTGATGCAGAAGGATGATAGAGGTAAATGGCGTGCATTAGCTTATGCCAGCAGAACTCTTAATTCCGCAGAGCGTAACTACTCAACCACCCATAAGGAAGCTTTGGCGGTCGTATGCTCTTTAAAGCATTTCAAATCTGTAATTTATGGGTACAATATTCTTGTTAAAACAGACCATGCACCTGTAGTAGAATTATTCAATTCAAAGGAACTATCAGGCAAATTAGCACGTTGGCGCCTGACGATACTAGACTTCAACCCAAAATTTGAGTATCTCCCAGGCAAAGTAAATTTCGTGGTTGATTCATTGTCACGAAATATTGCACTTGTAACCGCAACACCAGAACCACCAAAACATAACACCCAAATCGCTATTCCCAACATTGAGGAGGAACAGCGAAATGATTCCTTCTGTGCTCCCATCATTTACTACTTGGAGTCAGGTGATGATACCCAATTGCCAAAACTACCTGTCCCACTTTCTGAGTTTAGGCTACATTACAACCTTTTGGTGCGAGATACATATCTCACGACGGGACAGGAACCTAAGCGCCAGGTTACACAGCTGATAGTACCTTCTACACTTATTTCAAGATTTCTTTCCCTTTTACATGATTCTAGCCTTGCAGGTCACCCAGGGAAAGATAGATGTTTGCACCAAGCACGTTTAGAATACTTTTGGCCATTCTTGCGCCGTGATATTTTTGCTCACATAGATAAATGTCAGTCATGCGCAGAAACAAAGGGTTCAGTTGGTAAACCTGCCCCTATGCTACATTATCCTACACCTAAAGGACCTTGGGAGACAATAGCCATTGACTTGCTAAAAATCCCACTAACAGAATCTGGATCTCAATACTTGTTAGTAGCCATTGATCATTTTTCTAGGTTGTCAGTTTTGGTCACACTGAAGGACAAAACGGCTCTAACAGTTGCTAAAGCACTTACGGATGAAGTTTTCTTATATGTTGAACAACATGTAATCCTTTGTTTTCCATATTTTTCTGTGTATTTAGCTCAGATTTTACTCACTTTTAGCGATAGGAATTAAGCTTTGGGAAGTTTAAAGTTTATATTATATATATATATTTAGCCTTTAGTTAGGTGTACTATTTGTTATTCCCTAACTAATTCATATGTGCCTAATTTGAGGAAAAGTTATATAGCGGCCCGAGCAATGTCAGTCAGTTTTTACTTTTAACATATATAATAATTTGCATACTATTACTAGTGAGTGACAACTATTATCACACAAGTGTCACACGTATTATAACTTCCATACAGGATATTAGTACTGCAGATAGGTAAAAGTATTGTGGGTATGATGAAACAAGCATGGAATTTGGTCCGCAGGTAGACTATGCCTCAGTGGTGATTTTTAGATTTAGGGCCATCTCAGATTCGACCTGTGACAAAAATGGCGGCCATCGCTTATTTGAAATTCCTTGATATTGTAGGTTAAATCAATTCTAGGGTTGGGAATGTTTTTCCTTTGTATTATAAATCATATATCAGTAATTTTACTGTCCACATAACAGTTGAAATGGCAAATAATTACTAGTTTGAGCTAAAAAATAAGAATGATCATTTTTACGTCATGTTACGATTTTGAAATCAGGACCACTTCGTCAAGTGCGTCAAACAACCCAGGATTATTTCTTCTGTTTTTGTAGGTAGCAGAGGTACACACAATAGCTTATTATAGTCTAATTGTAAGTCAAAAGGATGGAAATTGTGTCCAAACAGTAATGAACTGTTCTCTGTGAGCCGCGTCACTCAGAGCACTCTCCACCGCACTGACAAAGAGCTGTACACAGAAGAGCCGCCTTCTGGCATTTGCAGCGTCCTCTGCAGCCGTTCTTGCAGCCACATCGCAAGAGTTCCCTGCAAGCTTCTGATACTTCTGGTAGGGTCGTCCAGGTTATACTCCATCCACTACCAGGCTTCTTGTTCCAACCCCATTCACTTGGTGACGTAGGCTCGGGGGCAGAGGTCATCATTTGGGCCCAACAGTGACCAGCCTGGTAGACAGCTCTTGATCTTGGTGTGTTGGATGAGTGCAGCCTGTGTAGGAGGCAGACCATCAATAGCTCTGCCTTTCTTGCTGAACAGCTGTTTCCTTGCCTGGTTCACACCCTCCTCTGTGCTGGTGCGATCGTACAGCAGGACCACAAATCGCTCCAGTGGTTGCATCCACTCGTCAATGGCACGTGGGTCTGGCATGGCACCCGAGGCGCAGAATGCTAGTGTGACGTCTCCATAGGTGGTCCAGGTGTCCCATGCAGTCTTCTTACCCCTGCCGCCAAAACAGGACACCGTGTCACATCCAGTGAAGGCGTGGAACATCGGCAAGGCCACACATCGGTCAGGACCAAGAGCTTTGGCGATCTCATGAGCAGCGATGAACCTGAAGCTCTTCCCAGCTCCAAAGGCAATCCACAGTTCAGAGATGTTTGAGGCGATTGGCTGATGCTATGGCCAGGACTACCACGTCTGTATCAACTGTGCGTATTGACACTTTGCTGTACCCCTGTTGTAAGGCATCCTGTTGGTGCAGGAGGATACGAGTGTCAGCCTCCTCATGCGTGTATGGCGCTAGAGCTGACACGTCCTGGCGATTGGAGCAAAGAACGCCAGTGCCTTGTGTGGTGATGAAATGTTTGTTGGTGTCAATGTCTGCCACGTTAGAAGCCAGGAAGGAGAACAGCTCCGTCTTGTTGTCGTTGATGCGGAGAAAACTCTTGCCAGTTTCCAGGAACTGCACTTGATGGCTCGACTCGTCTCCTAACTCCCTTTCCTCTCTTGCTGCGAGTGTCGTCCCGCTTTCAAGCGGGTCTGCCATGTACAGATCCCAGACAATTTCTAGTCTGGTCTACATGCTGAAGCTGGGATGGTGGCATCGGCACGAAGACATCAGTGACATAAACCTTGGAATGTCTTTGCAGTCGCTGGTCGCAGCATGTTGATGATGGCAGCACCCATCCAGGGATGTTTGACCTGTACTCTGGGGTTGGAGAGATCCTCTTTCACTGGAACAAGGTTTTTCCAGCAGGGCATCAAGTCAGACTTGGTTTTCCAGTTCTCAGGCCACCCATCTGAGACAGAGACGGTGGGACAGGCCTGGTTTTCGTGCTGAAAGAACTCGTCCAAATCACCATGGCGTATCTGGGAGGCAATGTACACCCCTGGAGAAGAGCGAACAGTCGTTCTTCAGGGATGACATCTATAGCTTGTTGCCTTTGACTTCTCTCTGACTGGTGGGCGGCTGAAAAGATGGAAGTTGTTCCGCTTGATGGGATCTGTGATAGGCACTGTCTGGTTCAAAAGGCCTCTCTTCAACATATGTCTCATACTGCTCGAGTCCAAGTTTCTCCATCTGGCGCCAACTGTGCCCTGCCACTGCTGTGTCCACAAACGTCTCTGCTGTTCAGGACAAGGAGATCACTGCTGTATTCAGCGAACGGGTTCCCCATCTCTTTCCATGGCTCGGCCTCATTTGATCGCACATCTTGTGCAAATTGCCATCTGTGCATGTCCCTTCTGTTCATGGGAGCGTTCCATCTGTGTCCTGCCTCTTCTCGGTTGATCCCTCGAATCCTGAATTAAACGGGCCATCTGGGGAAACCAGATACCATCCAGCGACGAAGAGCTGCAGGTTTTTCTCGTCAGGCCCACAGCCACTGCCGTCTCCCCTTCACGGAAGCATTGTTTTGTTCATGGGCCTGGTCCAATAGCAACAGCAGAGAATGCACGCTTTGACTTCTTGACGACAAAGTTTTCCCCTTCAGAAACTCAGCATAGACCATCGGGATGGAGCTGCTTCAGTGACACCATGTCTCGTAGGTGGATCGGCACCCATCTCGAGTAGTGTGTATGGTCCAGGGCGAAGAACCAACGGACGATCTTAGACAGGGCCTCTATGTAGAAACAGGAAAGTCGGCCTCACGTATCGCTCTCACGGATACCATCACAGTCAGCTCCAGCTGCAGGATGAAGTACCAGAATTGGAATTGAGGACATGCATCGGGACCTTGCATCACACCAGTCTTCAAATGGCACCAGTTCACTTGCATCTTCCAAGGTCTGGATGTCTCCCTGTAGGCACTCTGCTGAAGTAGATACAGGCTAATGGCTGTGACTTGGTGAGCCCGTCTTGTGCGTGTCATGTGGGATGCTTTTAGAAACGAATCTGCTGTTCCACTGGTAGCAACCCCGGCCTGAACGAGTACTCCTGTCCAGCCGCTGCCCTCCAGAAGATCTCCAAGGACCTTGAAGGACGCCATCTCGATGTGTAGGCCACCAAACATCACTACGAATCGATCCTCGCTATAACTTGTAGGCCTGCTACATTGGATCTGCTTTGCCAGAGTGTAGAGTGGCTGGTCAAAATGTGAGGACTGGGATCTGGCCAGGGTTTCAGGACATCAACTGCCGTCTTCACGATGTCCATCGAGTGGCGGATCATGGTTACGGATTTTGCCTCGTCATGGAAAAGGGGTAGCAAGGACGTGAGAGCCACATTCATGTCTTCTGGTGGTCGTACTGCTTGCTGGCTTGCATGGTATGCAGCCCAGGAGATCATCTCATCCTCCTGCAGGGTGTCAGAGTCCACCACCTGCTTCAGGTGCTCCAGCCAGCTGTAAAGCAGAAAATAACATAATTATTTAAACATGTAAATGTATGTACATGTGGTAATTTGTGCTTGATTTGTAAATAAAGTGGGATAATGTTTTATAAATAATAAGAAACCTACCGATATTCCTTCCGCAAGGCTTGAGGTATAAGCTGACAGTCTGCTCGGTTTGGACCTTCTTGCTTTGGCACCGGTGAGTGTTGCCTTGGAAGAGTAACAAGAGGTACATTGGTGTAGGTCTCGGGGAGAGATGCTGACATCTTCTTGGCACCAGCAGCATCACGATGGGTGTGGGCAACAGCCCGGGAAGCTCCACTGAAGCCGTTGTCTGGGTGTTGGAACAGCGACATTCCAGTTCCATGGAATGAGTCGTGCGCACTGGTTGAGCTGGGGTTGTGGTCAATGTTATCAACTGCAGCAATCGTGAAGAGACCACCTTTCAGCTCAGGAGGACAAACTGCTTTCTCAATCTTGTAGTAATGGCAGATCTTGTCGCCAAGCTCAGTTGAGATGGCCAGTACCCGGTCATAGGAATACTCAGTCCCAGATCATACAAACGGTCCACCAGTTCACGCTTGCGAGTCTTCGTGTGGACCATCACACCCAAGTAGATGGGCAGAGGTGTTTCCCTTCCTTGGTTGTGCCTTGTTGTACATGAGGCCTGCTGATTCTCCCGACGTCGCCCCATGCTGTTGGACATCAGTAGCTGGGAAATCGTGAACACTGGCTGGGGCATTGTTGAAGAGCTTGACTGTGCCCTGATGTTTGGCCCATTCAACACCATAGCAACTAACACTAACAGAGACACTGGAACATAATCTTCCTGGCTGTTGGGTTCAAAGGAACCACCAAACTGGTTTTTCATCTTGAACATGTCTCTCCTCACTATGTTCGCAGCCCTGGCAAGATGAACAGCATCACCATCAGCATCATGCTCACATGCTTTCCTCAGTGCTTGTCCAACATCTTCGTGTGAAATGAGGACTACATCTCTGCCTTGCTTGTGAGCTTCCATGTCTGGAAAGTAGGCTAGTACTCTCTTTTTGAGGTCAGTGGAGTGGACGCGTCCTGCAACATCAGTTCCAAGTTGTTCTAGCCTTGTTGTGTACAGATCTACGAGGTCGCTGAGTTTGAAGATGGGTGCAACTAGACTGTCCATGCGAGTATCTTCAATATAAGATACCAGCTCAGCAAATGCAAGACCATGATTAATTTTGTCCACACCAGACTCTTCACATGTTTTTGTTTCTCTAGCTCTGTTGTACAAAGAGAGAAGCATGGCAGATGGTACCGGGCTTCTTGGGCAATCAAGTCTCCTGCACTCAGTTTGGCGAGTAGGGATGTGTTCTGCAATTTCATTGCAGCCTTCCTGACATTGATATGAAGCCCAAATGTTGATGCTTTTCGAGTCAAAGACTCCCCATCTGGTGCAGGTTTGTCACAGAAGAAGCATGTTTCGGCGAAAGCACTTTTCTTACCAGCACTCTTGCGGGTGAACTTCTTTGAGCTATCAGCAGAGTCATCAGCAGCATCTTCTGGGGGTTTCTTACGCTTCTCTGCACGCTGTAGTTTTGTTCTGTTGTAGAGGAGCCTACATGAGTCGTGCCACTTGGCCTTGTGCCGCTGTAGTGTTTCTTCAATGCCATTCCCATCATCAAGCCTTGAAAGATTGATTGATGTGGGCAAACAGCCAATCCTGTCAAAACCTACAAGAAGCTCAGCAATTGTTTTGTACCCTGCTCCCTGTGTGGCACGTGTAGACTCGGCTGGACAGTGAAGCACCTCTGACGTGTCTTCCTGACAAAAAACGCACTTGCTCCAGTCAGTTTCTAGACCCTGTGTTGATGTCCCGGGCTGTAGGGGATCCAACACCTTGTAAACTTTGGCCATTGTCACACCTGAAAGCAGAAGAATATAGTCAAAATATTTATAAGTGATTAAATTAGCTGGAGTCTATATTAAATGAACATCACAGTCTAACAAAAAGCTGCATTCCTGAATCCAAGACCATAATTCACAAGCCATCATGTGAGCCTTCTGACTCCAAATAATATTAAAAATGTATTTTATTCTAATTATCTTGTGACTAATACCACATCTATTGTACCCAAAACAATTACATATGCCACTAGAGTAGAAAAAACTAGAGAGAGAAAAAAAATTTAGTGGAAAAACATACAAGAGTGCACAGAGCACCATTGCTATGGCGGATACAACATTCGAGAAGATATTTTGGCAGCCATTTCGTAAAATGGCAGGCACTCCGCTCATGGAATGAATCTGGAATGGCCCTATAGCCAAATATCTTTCTTAGCACCTTTTTTAATTGTCTGCCAATTTTCATGCCTGTTGCACCAAACCCACAATTCTTCCAAGTATTTCACCTATCTGCAGTACGAATGGGCATGTACTTAACATCAAGGAAACAGTATATTTTTAGGGAACATCTTAAACATATAATTATATATATATATATATTTATATATATATATATATGTTATATATATATATATATATATATATATATACTATATATATATATATATATATATATATATATATATAATATATATATATATTATATATATATATCATAAAATATATATATATATATATATATATATATATATCATATATATATATATATATATATATATATATATATATATATATAATATAATAACATATAATAATTATTTTCGTATATCTTTCCTGCTATGCTCCTCCGTGAGAACCAGTGATAACTTGCACTCTCTAAACTCGAGCCAAGTAGGTCACAGGACAAATGTATAGTTATCAGCATTAAGTTAGGTTCAACGACCCGTGTACCAGAGGAGACGAGAGACCAGAATCACGAGAGGAGAAGGAGAACAACTCGGATCTCCACGCTACCAAGACGCACCTCTCAAGCGTTCATCCGAGACTCCCTGGCTGGTGTCACTACATAATTGGTTGTAAATATTCAGTGTTCCTTAACGGACTTACAATAAATGTGTAAAAACCTGAAGTACCATTTTAACTCAGCCAACTAAGTCTCTACAAATATACTGACTTATATTGCTTAATCCCCTTGCATTCCGTAATTATATTTATGAATTCTTTCCAGTGGCCGCCCGTGGGAGAGGCCCTCAGAAGGGCTTAGCTACGCGTAAAAAAGTTTACATTCCAGTGTAATTTTCCCTTACACCAAATACTCTATCAGAATAAATGTATCTGAATAAATGTGCATAAACAGTAAATTGACCAACTCTTCACTAGAAAAAAATTCTGAGAAAGCTTTCATTATGTTACATACCAGAAGAAGCGGAATTATACCAGTCATCCATAGAACCAATTAGTTTTTTGATAAATGAGTATGCACCGTGGTAAAAGTAGCGTAAACTAAAAAATTCTCGCGGAACAATACATTATTTTACATTTCATGAATTTTTCAGCAATGTCATATGATACAGCTTTGAGTTTTGTTTCACTTGTTCACTGCTCCTGAAAAAAAAGAGAATGAATGTAAGCTTTTAGTACTATGTCAAAAACCTTTGTCTCTGAGAATATTTCTTGATTATTTAATCAGACGCCCAATTATTACGGAGAGTGTAGAATGTTCCCACCTTCTTTTCTCGAAACTTTTCTCTCTGAAGTAATGTGTCTATGTATACATATAAATGACGATTTTCATCAGCAGTCCTGGGATGTCTTCAAAATATTCGTATCTGCAATATTTCCTGAGATATATACGTGTAAACTTGAACATCTACTAGAAGTGAAATATTATTTACAACCCATATATTTTGGGTAGTTGGTTTGGAAAATATGCACGAAAGTTTTATAGATGATATGTTCACACTGTAAAGACACGAATGCCACTAAGCGATAGTTTCTAGCTTCAATATTTTTGGAGATGGAGAATTTTTGAGCTGAAGCCAAACCCCATTCTCCTCTGCCCTGATATAGTCACCGCCTTCCGTCTCACGTTTCCAATATTTGTTGGAATATACTGTAGTAGCAAGTAACAACAAAATTCATGCATACACCCACATACGCGCACACATACGCCCACAGTCAAGCAGCACAACGAAGATACGCTTGTTTCAGCATAATGTTTTCAAACACACTAAATAACCAGAGTACACATAAAACCATATAGTGTAAGTGCAAATACGAAGTAATAGAAATCTGAATGTAAATATAAAACAAAATTAACCGTGTGTATAATTCATATACAATAGTCTACTCGCACTGCACAGTTTCACTTTCTATTTTGGGCCATTTGCAAGAAATTTTCTCGTCCCGTTGCACCGGGGCGCGGCATACACGAATCATTTGAAAACACCCCACCCGGTGCGTTCCACTGGTTGCGTTGAGTCAGCTGATTGCTCACCATTCATATCCCACCTGCATTCCGCTCTGCCCTTATTCCATCCTATTTCTTCCCAGACCATTACAGGTGAGTTTTCAACACAACCGAGAGTAACATGCATAACTTGTGAATGTACACGTGTCATAATTAAGGTAAAATCAGGTCCACGAGGCCTTATATAGGTGTGTTAACTTGTCAGGAAGGTTGAGCGGCGGCGAGAGGATGGAGGTCGGCCATTGTGTGGAGCAGTGGTGGCGGGCCGTTCAAATGTACTCGCACGCATCACTCAGGCCCATTTCTTCTACACCAACGCCTCAGACATGTGGCTAACACTAACTAAGCTATTATTTTAATGGCAGAAATGATTAATTACACTAGTAAAATGTATAAGATATGTATAAAACAGTCAAAATACTGATGACGTCGTGGATTCGCTTGTGTTGGTACGCCTGCCCAATCTCCACCGGCCAGGCATTTCTTGAAGATCCCACCGATGGAGATACGACTGTGGGGAATCTCCACCTGCCGGGATTTGACGATAATTCTTGCATATAGCCCTATATCATCCCCTCGCTAAGACACACGTCAACCATTAAGGCTAATAGGCAATACAGTATAGGATATAGATCGCTATAATCTTCATTCATGAGCTTGAACTGTCCGTTATCAACGTTACACGATGATGTATAGCCTATTTTCAGTACATAGTATTGTGATCCTCATTATATATGCAGTGACTGGTCATTCACATAGATTTAGTATGCAACAAATAATACACGCTAAAGCACTGAACGCAAACTCTTGAGTCCCCGGTTGGCCTTTAAATCACCGCCACTCACAATGCCCTAACAGGCTGACTGCTGGGTGGCAACTAAAGTATTTAATTTGCGCACTACCAAAATAATGCTTACATAGGGCTGCCAGATAATTTATTTTCAAATAGATCAGCTTACTGAACACTTGCCCAAAAATGACGCAGATAGCATTATTTATCGATTTTAGGCGAATATTTTTCTGCCACGGAGGGCTGAATGACGCGTTTAGGGTCATAGGTGTTCCAAACATCACTTCTCGAATGACGCATAACCCGTCATAGAATGCAAGGGGGTTAATATACAACCGAGAAGTCCCGGGTTCGATCACTGGGCGGAGCGGAACAAGATGGGCGGTTTCTTTAAAACCCAAGCCCCTGTCCACCCAGCAGTGAATGGGTGCTGCGTGTTAGCCGGGGGGATGTGTCCCACCTCCCGGGTTGGTGGCTTCCCCCAGCACTGAGCACTATGGAAGCAAATTGAAAATATAGATATAGAGACGGAGCCATACGAGTGCAGCTCAGGCCCTGTAAAATACAACTATAGTAAATTTACGTTCAACTTGCCCAGAAGCCACACACCCTGCCTTTCCTCCACTTTCTACGTGGAAGCTCATTGGTGCATTCCTCGTATCATCACTACCAATCACAATATCCTCACTACTTAACAACGCAAGATTACTCTGCCCAGTGGTTACGCGCTGTTAACCATGGAACCATTGTCCACATAAATAGACTCCGAGATCATTTTAACCAGACCACCAGGATTTCAATAATACAGTCACTGGTCCTAAGTATACTGAATTATGGCATCAAGATTTGGGGAGCATCCAACATCACACATATACAACGTGTGCAAAGGCTCCAAAGCCTTGCAGCAAAAGTTGCTTTAGGAGGGGCTGCAAAGCACGACCATGTCACACCCTACTTAAAAGATCTTGGATGGCTGAAAATAAATGAAAAATATCACTTTGAGCTAGGAGTAGCCGTGTACAATATAGTTAATAATAGAGTACCTGACTGGTTGTTTCCACTGCCCAAAGTGAGAGATATGTACGAACAACCAGTCAACCATAGACAACAGCAACAACTCCAGGTGCCAAAATGTAACACATGTTTGGGAACAAGGTCCCTTCACGTGGCTGGACCTGCCTTCTGGAACAGCTTGCCAAGCCAAGTTAGAGATGCTACCTCTTTGCACACTTTTAAAAGTCACTTGAAAAATCATCGTTTATGTAAATAATTTTACTCTAAGTTTTGACGTCCATATCTGAAATGTATTTTAATATAAACTAACACCTTTTTTTTTTACTTCTATGGTATGTTTTTAAATTGTAACTTTTAGGAAGTCTGATTTTTTATTTATGTTTTCATTAGGATTTTAATGTTTTACAAATTTGTATGTATTCTAATATTTTTATTTGTATATAGACCATGTTCAGTGTTCTACCTTTAACACATGTTATCTTATTCAGAAATGTTGTAAGACTCATATTACAATGTTAAAGAAAGTTATTGTAACATGGAAATAAAATTCTGATTCTAATTGATCTGATTCTCCTTCTTCCAATTTT
>JACEEZ010012898.1:0-10000 GCA_016584305.1 Chionoecetes opilio
ACATTAAATTTTCATCCTTTGGGCCTGTGTGCTGAGACAAAACTATAAGAGTAAGGACAAAGCCAGATGGTCTCTTATTTAAACTTTTATTTGTTTATCTCCCTACTCATTTCCTCCCATTTTTTTGTATTCGAATTAAAATCCTTCTTTTTCCATAAGTTTACTTCACGTTGTTCTCTTCCTGTTTTCTTTCTTGCTTCGCTTTCGTTTTTTTTCTTTTTCTTTTGTCCTCTTCATCCTACTCTTCTTCTTCATCCTCATCCACTCTTGCAGGATAATAGGAATAAAGCTGCGAGGAGAGTTTATAAGGACGTTGACTGTACTGGCCTTTCATTTCATTTAAGGGTTGATTGAGTAACGCCCCTGGAAAATAGGTGTGGTGGAGGGTGAGTCTTAGCCGCCTCTCCCTTTTGACGTGGTAAATGGACGTTATGGGGCAGAGGGGAAGACTGGAGGAAAACCTTTTCAATGTTTGTGAGAGGGAAAAGGAAAGACGAGAAGGCGAAGTAGATGGGTCAATATATCGTTGAACCCCCCAAAAATTGATTCAAAATGTTTTTCAACGGATTATATTACATCTGAATATGCTTAATAATATACTAAAAATCTAGTTAATTCCTGCTTACAGAAATTAATTTTTTCAAGATGGCGTCTGACATGGCTACTGGGACTTTACGGTGGCTGTATCTCAATGGGTATTCAAACTAACAAGCTGATTTTAGTGTCTAACCATAGGTTTTAGGGGTCAAGGAGCTCAACAAAAGGGGTTAAAATTTCATTGGTAGATTATATATATAAAAATTAAGAATAATGCACAGTCTATAACAGATTTAAAATCAGGTAATGAGTAGGAAATATGGCCTGAATTGGATTCTAAGCAAACAAAGTTTGCCTGGGTTGCCCCAGTTCAGGTGAGCTCATCATCATCTTCTGACTCCTCTGGAAGAATACTATTGTGTGGATTGTTGCATTCTTCTATATGGCAAAGTTCACAAACAGTAGTGCATGGCAGTCTTTGTCTTCTACACGAACATCGGACTGTCTTACAAGCAGTTGAACAGTTGCAGATAATGACATTCAGGAGACTGTGTGGAGCAGCATTCATTCTTGACATGAGTGGGACAAACTTACTATTTTGTAAACTCCATCCCCAGTTATTGACATCCATACCCATTTTTTTTCCCATCCATACCATGATCTGATAGTATGCCTTGCGAGAGTGGAGTTTGGTAGCGGATTCAGTCGGAGGCAAACGTTCAGGCATTATAAACGATGAAGCAGAGACAACCTTCCTGTTGAAAGCATTATATCGCATTGTAGCAAGATAATCTGTACATTTACCACCAAAGAGGATAGCCATTACTTGGCAACCAAGGTCATCGATCACCTCTGTGTTCTGATCTAGGGTGGTAAATGCCTTGGCACAAAACTGAAAGACAGTATTTCCTTTTATAAGCTTATGGAAAGCAGTCTTTTTGCTGATACCGAAAATCCGAGATCTCGTGTCACGTCCAGTAATGGCATGGATGAAGATCAACTGACAACATATTTCTTGCCCAAGGATTTGGTTAAGTAGGGTGATGTCATAAACTTTACAACTGCCATCCTCTTTTGATATGTCAGATCTGAAATATAGACCGTTACTATCCCCATGTGCATAGTGAAGAAGTAAAACAAGTAGATCAGTATCTTCTCCAATCAACGTAGTGGTGTGATGAAGAGACATCTTGACTGCAGCCTTTACTATGTCGACATCAGCGTCACCAAGTGCGTTTTTCACAGTACAACCACGTTTTCTCAGTTTATCACTTATCATGCATATCAGTCTCTGTTTATTAACATATACTGACAGGAACTCCACCTTTTTACCAGAGAATAATTTATCTGTTGTGAAGCTGGTAACAGGATTAATAGTGTGCCTCCTTCTCTGATGTGTGTTAACCTTAATGTTCGGCCCTAGATCATAGCCATCAAAGGCAACAATCGATCCTGAACCATAATGCCGGATGGTGAAATTAGCATATGATTGTAGTGCTATTTTACCAAAGCTTTATCCATGCTGCCATGGTATTCGGAGAAGGAGAGAACTGCCATCAAGGACATAGTGCTCTGTTTTTGTTTATGACTCTAGGATTGCACCTCCTGCTTCCTCAGTTAGTGTGTGCACTAATTGTGTCTTATTAGCTTTTCGTAAAATGTTTGGGGCTTCAAAAAGGGCATGAGGGAAAGGGTTGAGCTCGTAACAGATAACATCTTCCAGTGATAGTTCCTCAGTTTGAGAAACTACCATGAAACGTTGAAAAAGAAGGCTAGAGTCAATGGTACGATCAGGAGCAACCTTAATAGCAGATTTATGTCCATGTGTTATGGCGTCATCATTCCTAATGAACGAGAATTTGAAGGCAGGCTGGCCGATCCTTTTCTGTATTATCTTGCATCCAACATATTCGTATTCATGCACATTCATGCCTTCCTCAGCCACAACACCAGTGCCGATATTTCTCAATGAAGAGTCTGGTGAAAAAGGTGAATGTATGGAAAGTTTTAAATTGATCTCCTCCAGATCAGCAGCATCCCTTTTCATCCTTGACTCTGTCAAATCCTTGTGCTGTTCAGATGTCATGTATGACAGGTTTGTGAACTCTTGCATTGCGATGTTGTACTCTGCTGTAATTGGGCTTGACATGGTCCAGAGGGCCCTTTGATTTTCAAACATTCCACTTACATGTGTTATAGCGCCACTGGTCTTCAATGACCTCATCAGTGTCGTCTCGATGACTAGATCCCTACTGAGTCCTGCCCAAAACTTGCTGCAGCGACGGATGACATGAAAACCTTGTTCGAATTTATTGAATACTTCTGAGTGATTGATGTGAAGATTACCCATGTCTTGGACATAGAAATAAGCTAACTTCAATTAATTGGTATGACCAGCTGCAGCAAATATCGGCAAACAGTCAAAAACAGTTCGAAGGTGCATCACCCACGAACCTGTTCGATCAGCATTTATCAGTGACCTAGCGACCTTTACCATGCCTTGGTATTTCAGCCACAGCTGACTTGTCTTGGACCGAGCACTCAGTTCCATCTTCCTTGCCCGCAGTTCTTCGTATATTTTACCAAGTGTCTGATGCAAACACAGTGTCTACAATCAAATGAATGCGTAATTTTTTTTTTTTTTTTATGCTCACGGTGCTACATACTTCACCATTGACAATTTAAACACTTATTTTGAATTCCTTAACCCCTAAAACCTAGGGTTAGACACTAATATCAGCTTTCTAGGTTGAATACCCTTTTAGATACAGCCACCGTAAACTCCCAGTAGCCATGTCGGATGCCATCTTGCAAACAAAATATTTCTGGAAGCAGGATTAAACTAGATTTTATTGTGATGTAGTATGTTGTTAAGAATATTCAGATGTAGTATAATCCATTAAAAAAACATTTTGTATACATTTTTGGGGGGTTAGGTGGATATTTTTCATATATTTACCCGTCTATAGCGGAAATATTGGGGTGAAGGTCTTAGTGGCTTCCATCGCCCGTACTTCTATGTGGCTAATGAAGTGATGGGGGCAACAGGGTAAGTAAAAAAGGGGGTGTATTAGTTTTTATTTAGCGATAGAAAGCGAGGAGAGAAGTGGAAGGAGGAGTGGAAGCTAGGAAGTTCATCAGTGGTTCGTGTGTTCCTGTTAAGTCCATCTAGTGAAGCAGATAACTGTAACAATCTTTCATTGTCAGGAGGCAGAGGGTCGGAACCTTGCAATATCTGGATTACAATGTGTTATTGTTTTTTTGGGCTTATTGGGGTATCCTGAGACAGAAACTGCATGATGCCACTCTGGCATCATTGAGCATTTTTTTTATAGCCAAAATTCAAGATGGCCGCCACCGAAAATAACAGTTTATGAAAATATCATTATTTTGTTTGTAAACACCACAAGATAATAAATTTGGTCATATATTTTGGGTAAGGGGATATGTGGAAATAATTCCAAACAAATACAAGTGTGTAGAAAACTTTAAATTTGCATAAATCCAAGGTGGCTGCCAAAACGTCAGCATTTTGCGTAAAATGTCTTAAATTTGTAACTGGTTCAGATAGAAAGGTGATTTTGACGCCTAAACCTATGTTTTGTTGTATGAGGCATCCAATTAAAGCAATAAATTGCTGTTTGAAACACTTCTTACCCTATATAATTCCAAGATGGCCGCCATAACTTAAGCATTTTTGCGTAAAACATTGTAACTTTTGAACCAGTTTTGAAATAAAGATGATTTTGAGGCTGCAACATACGTTTTGGGGTACTAGGAATCCGATTAAGGCAATACAATAATATTTGGAACACTTATTACCATGTATAAATCCTAGATGGCCACCATATATTCATATAAAACATTATAATATTGAACCAGTTTGAACGGAAACATGATTTTGCCTTAAATAGGGTTATTTTCTTGCAAAACAATGAATTACATTCATTACCAATGGTGACAATGCGCAACAAAATGCAAAAACATTTGCAGCTGTTAATAATGTAGATTATCTTAGAAATAGTCCAGGAATAATTAAATAGCAGATCTTATCAAATCTGCTTCATCTGCACTCCAGTCACTTTCTGACGAGTGGCCATCAGCAACAACTATTGTGAACTCATTTTGAAAACTGACTTCATAATCTGAACATTTACAGTATGATGTACAGGATAGTCCAGCTGACTTGCAGCTGCACGAGGCTCTGGCACAAGGTTTGTCTGAAGCACAACCACATGCAATAACTTTCATTAGTTCTGGAGCACATGAGATTTCGATTCCAGTTTCAGGTTGCAGAACTCCATTGTCCACATGCCATCCGAACTTGGTGAAATCCAGGTTGGGTGGATCTTTCTGATCTGCTGCTTTCCAAAGAATGCATTGAAGATGCGCCCGATGGATATGGTACTCGAGCTCTGGCTCTGTCGGTGGAAGTGTTTTGATCGGTGGCATAGTCGATTTGCTACTGAAAGTCTTTTGACGCAAATCTGCCATAGCAACAATTTTCTTGCTACCGTAGAGAAGACACATGAAAAGTTTCCCAGAACGTAGGACTGTTTCAAGATCAGCGTTTGGTTCTCCAAATGAGTGCAGGTCAAGATCTCTGTGCTTCTTTATAGTTGTTATTGCAGAAGCTTTACCCTTCTTGAATGGGTAAGAGACAGTGTCGTAGCCCGACAAGGCATGTGCAGCAAGCAGGCTACCACATTCATCTTCAAGTTCAACAACAGACGTGTTTATGTCAATCAGCATACCATTCAGTTGTAGCAGTTCAATCAGTTGTAGCATTACATATGTGGGTAATGTGCGATTGTATCGACTGGGCCAAACTCAGCGACTGTCTTGTTACACTACCTCTCGATACTAGATGGGATACAAGAGGCAGCAACGTTTCACTAGTTTGATTTATGGCGTTTGGCTTCATAAACTGGATGAAATTGTAGGTTGAGTCTTGTTCAATAGACTTGGCCCCCTTCCTAATCTGATTGACAACTTTTGTAACTGGAGTTTCGTCTTGATCATGATCGGCCAATTCTCGTAGTTTTTAGGGAATGTGTTCTCTGAAACACAGCAGACTTGCACAACCACGGATGTGAAATTATATCAAACTGTCACCAAAGAGCTCACCAATATTTTCAATCAGTGTCCGACGTGTCATGGCATCTTCAGAGTTAACGTGGTCCATATAATATAGCATGCAGCTCAAGCGATGTCCATATATGACTTGGATCTGATGTCATGGCATCCAATACTGGAGCTATGTCGTTGTACTTGGATGATACGAGTGTGCTTGAAGCATGACGCTCTCTAAAGAACATTCTGTGACAGGCTTTATGATACTGCGCATCGGCAGGATGCAAATCTCCAATTGCTCCAGATACTCTAATTCTCACAGCAGAGCCATAGGATGTCTTTCTTTCGTCACATTTGTCAAATATTGTTTGCTTGAAGTTCTTCCTTCCTGGTCTGTCGGATGTCCTGCATTGAATCATCTCTTTCCAGCGACGCTGGTTTTTCTTGTCCAATGGTAGGCATTTTTGTCCACAAAATATACAGTGTATCATAAAGTCAAAGTGTTCTGATCTCTTCCGACGCACAGGCGGCTCACTATGCGGTCTTTCGTGACGATATTGCCTTTTTAATGTTCTTGAAATATGGGTTTCTGACGTATATGTCGACACACAGGATCTTTGACACTGCACGTTATACTCAGAGCTGTTTTCCAACAGCGTTTCAAGTGTTATGTGAACGGTATCCAAACGCTCTTTGCTGGCAGAAATGATGGTTTAAATCCTATCCTGGCCAACTGTTGTAAGTTTTTCAGCAGTTTTTTTGCATTTGAACAAACACGCAGACATGGTGGAACGATGATGAAAGGCTTTTGTAGCAGCAAGAGAGTCAATAAACAAGATTATCAAACGTGAAAGCTGATCTCTGAAAAGTGTATGGATGACAATTCTAAGGGGTCAGCATGGCAGATAGATTTGGGTCACCCTACATGATTGTTGAACGCAGAGTCAGTTGTACAGCAGGGTACAGTAGATGACATCGGACAGCAGTCTGGTTTCCTTTTGTGGTTAATCTAGCAAATCAAAAGACTATATATTTATTTATATATATGTGTATTTCAATATTTATTACAAATATATGTGTATTTATGGGTTTGCGTGTGATACATTCGAGTTACATTTCCTATAGGATTACTGGATTACTGGCTTGTCTAAAAATAATTCCTGCAAATTTTTTGGCTTCAAATAATTCAAAACAATGCGTACAAAGACAATACTATTTTGTTGTGCGAACACCAACTATTATATATTTATTGGTGTTTTGGTGGCCATATTGGATTTCTTCATGGTAATAAGTGTTCCAAATATTATTTTATTGCTTTAATCATATTTTTAGTAACCCAAAACATAGATTGCAGCCTCAAAAATCATCTTTCATTCATAAATGGCTGAAACGTTACGATTTTTTACGCAAAAATGCTGACGTTTTGGCAGCCACCTTGGATTTATGCAAATTAAAGGTTTTCTACACATTTGCATTTGTTTGGAATTAATTCAACATATATCCTTATCCTTAATATAGGACCAAATTTTTTATTTTGTGGTGTTTACATACAAAAGAATGATATTTTCATAAACTGTGATTTCCGGAGGCGGCCATCTTGAAATTTGTCTATAAAAAAAATTGTTAAATGATGCCAGAGTGGCATCATGCAGTATCTATGTCAGGAGACCCTAATATGCCATAATAAACCAAACAACCTGGTAATCCAGACATTGCAAGGTTAGCCTAAAAATCGGGGGTCTGCCTCATGACTATTATATGATGATACAAGCACCAAATTTGGTACAAATATTCCTCTGGGAGTACCCCTTTGAACAAGTACGCGGGCCACGTAAAATATTAAAATAGCCGCCAACTTTAAAGATGACCGTCATCGGACCTAAAATTTGGCTGTTTTTATCATAGAATTGCATGCTCGTGGCCGGTTTGAATGATGTTGCTGTCAAATTCTATGTTTTACATCACCGTGAAGCCAAATATTGTAGTTTCAAGCTTGTTTGGAGCTCCCTTCTATGACTTATAGAAAAACATAAACAAAATAATGTTTGTTCAAAAAGTTAAGTTTATTCATCAAAACAAATATGATGGTACACTATAAGCATGATAGGTTTCTGATCATAGTGTCTAGTTCTCACACTTGCAGCTGCATAGTGCTGTACAGGCAAGTCCATATTGGTAGCACTTGCAGCGTCCCCGGCATTCAGAATGACATCCACACTTGGTGAGCTCCTGGCAGCTCTCCGCAATGGGAGGCAGTGTGCTCCAGATGACTTGCCACTGGTCACCCTTCTTCATCCACCCCCAATCTGCCGGACTCAGTTCCTCAGGCTCACACAGTGTTGCTTGGCTCCATACGCAGGCCGCCTCGTAGGCAGCACGCTTAGTATGCTGAAGTAGAGCTGCTCAGGTTAGAGGGATGGCCTGGTATGACCTCTGCTTTCTGGCAAACATCTCTAGCCTAGCCTCATCAACGCCTGTAGCTGTGCTCGATCTATCATACAGCAAGACAACAAACTGCTCCAGGACACCCAGAATGGCATCATCAATGGTTGGTTGGTACTGGCTAAGTTGAGAAAATGCCTCAGAAGCCTCACTACAGACAGCCCATGTCTGGCAAGCTGATTTCTTCCCTCTGCCACGAAAGGCCGATACAACGTCACAACCGGTAAAAGCGTGGAAGAACAGCAGTCCTCTGGTTTTTTCAAGTCCAATAGCCAAATACAGTTCATGAACAGGGATCCATCTCAAGCTGCTTCCTTGGCCAAAGGCCACCCACAGTTGCTCAAGTCCAATGTTTTGAAGGACTGGAATGCTGCTGATGGCAATCACCAGGACACCCGTGTCACTGGCTTTGACAACGATAGCCTTGCAGCCACGCTGTGCTGCGTGTCTCACATGTACGAACAATCGAGTGGCCGCTTCTTCGTGACTACAAGGGGTCAACCCTTCCAAACTGTGCTCGTGGGTCTTCAGGGTATCCTAATTCAGGGTAACATTGATCAAGTTGGGTGAAGTCGCTGAGGTTAACTGGATAATCTTGTCAGCCAGGAAGTGAAACAGTTCCGTCTTGTTCTTGCTGTCTCGTAAAAAGTTGCGCCAGTTTGATGGAAGTTTGCTGCTGCTTGTCATCATGCGCCTAACTCCTCGTCCCCGGGTTGACCTTGTTTCTGCTTTCAGGCTGGATGGCAGGTACACATCGAAGACTATGACGTCTATTCTTCTGTACTTTGTGGAGTAAGCTTGTATAACAGGGAGAACATCCATAATTGCGTAGGCTCAAATGTCTTAGACGACCGAGGAGGAAGGGTGTTGACGAGGGCCGAGCCATCAATGATAATGGCAGCAGCAGTAGGTTCTATATCTGGGGTTGTAACATAGCTCTCAAGAACAGTAGCAGGCTGTGATTTTTGACAGGAATATAGTTTTCCACTTTCACTCAATGCTACAGGAAAGGGCTGGCTCTCATGACGAAATAATTCATGCAGATCACACTCCCTGTTCTTGCATGAGATGAACAGCTTGGAAAAGAGTTGACAATCCTCTCTCAAGACCTTCTGTTTTGAAGTGACAACAGATGTTGCATCCTGTCGAAAGAAGTCTAATTTGTTATCCATTATTGGCTCATAGAAAATTGACTTTTCTTTCTCCACTCAACTTTCTCTAGGAACTCATGGTAACGGAGTCGACCTCTCTCAAGGTGTGTCACAATCAGTTCAGCGCAACTGGGGTGGGCGACGTCCTTTGTGTCCACGGAATACAGGTCGCGACTCTCTTCCTCAAAAGGATTGCCCATATCCTCCAACACATGGGAAAGTTTCTGCACTCTTTCAAGGAACACTCGTTGAGCTTGTGGTGTCTGTTCGTAATGGGTGGAATGCTGATTTGTCTCCTTGGCTTCAGATTCTCCTTCATACTGCTCAACTAGGTGGCAGACTTCTGGACCGGCTACTGATCATCTTTTTAGTGCAGACGGATCTTCAGTGATTTCGATCGCACCCCAATCAGCTTTGCTGACAGCATTGGCCTGCTCATGGGCTTGGTCCATAGGTAATGATGAGAACACTTGAGTAGTTTTGTGAACAACGAAGTTTCCCTTCTCAAATTTCTCAGCCAGCTGTGGGTGTTTTTCTTTGAGTGTGACCATGTCTCTGAGATGAATTGGCAGCCTTCGTGCATAGTTCACATTGTTGTTGGCGAAGAAGAATGGCAAGAGTTCAGACACTGATTGGCAGTACAGATCGAAATTTTGGCTTCTCTGAATGATCTGACCAGCATGAATATAGCCAGTTCCATTGATAGCACAAGATACAAGAACTGAAACTATGGGCTTTGACCTCTGCGTCACACATACCAATCATCAAACCTGATCACCTCCTCAGAGTCTGCTCCT
>JACEEZ010012898.1:15000-20000 GCA_016584305.1 Chionoecetes opilio
TATATATATATATATATATATATATATATATATATATATATATATACCATATATAATATATATATATATATATATATATACATATATATATATATATTATATATTATTATATTAATATATAATTATATATATATATCAATAATTATTGCCATAGTTTCTTTTATTTGTTTACATCTTGGCCTATAGCGCCTGTAGCCAGTGACCTCCAGTGGAGAGATGGTAGGCCCTGGAGGTTCACTTGAGGGCTGTGATGGTTGGCCCTCGCTTGTGGTGGCACAGGCAGGATTTTTTAATAGTGACGTCTGTGATTAGAGGCTCATGGCGCCCACCTGTGCCCACCGATGCACTCGCAATCGAAGGTAGAATTAGTGGACAGGGAGAGTGGGTGTTCTTAAGCCACTCGACGGTGCAGAAAGATTTTAAGTCGATTTTTGGGTCCAACTTGGGATCGAACTCGGGTCTTCGAGAACGCCACCAGGTGACGCTAACTACTCTGCTACCGCCTCCTCAACCACTATGCTACCGCCTCCCCAAAGTGTCATAATAGATAATATATGAATTTACTAACACAAAGTGTTTTACCTCTATTTTTTCACTATGGGCAATAATTCAGAAAATATCACATAATTTGTTTGCGGTTTGCGGACTTGCTGTTGCGGAAGTGTGAACTTCAAGAAATTTGCGGACTTGCTTTTGCGGAACTTATGGAGTGAAGTTTGCGGATTTGCGTTTGCGGAAGTGGATTTTCGTTTGCGGTGCCCACCTCTGCCTCAGTCACAGTGAGGATGCCCTTCTTCAGCCACTCAAACTCAGGGGTCAGATCTGGCTTCTGTAGATCTATGATACCACATTGGTGCACACCAGTCTGTGGGAAAGAAGGCTTTTACTTCTTAATAGATGCCGGCCTGATATTGGTGAAGGCATCAGGAAGTTCGGGTACTGTCTTCATCTTCTCACTTCGAAATCTTATGCCCCTTCGCTCTTCTCCCTTCTGGCTTTGCTGGGATACTGGAATACTGATATGCTGGTGCCATGAAATGCTGAAGTAGCTGTAGTTGCAGTTGGGTTGTGGTCAATGTTATCCATTGCTGTGGTGGTAAACAACCCTTTCCTCAAGACTGAGGGACATACAACGCCCCCCTCGATGTACTTGCTGACAACTCCGTCCCCCAGATGTGCAGATATTTCAAGCACTCTGTCATATGAAATGCTGATACCATGATCATACAGCATATCCACCAGCCTTCTCTTCCTGGTCTTGACACTCCCATATAGACAGGGAATGGGGTCTTCCGATCTCTTGATTGTCTGTGGGTGGTCACACCCTCCTTGGACCTGGCATAACAGTTGTACTGCAGAAGCTGTGCGATAGCCAGCACTCTGTCATATGAAATGCTGATACCATGATCATACAGCATATCCACCAGCCTTCTCTTCCTGGTCTTGACACTCCCATATAGACAGGGAATGGGGTCTTCCGATCTCTTGATTGTCTGTGGGTGGTCACACACTCCTTGGACCTGGCATAACAGTTGTACTGCAGAAGCTGTGCGATAGCCAGGTCTGTCTTGGAAGCCTCAAATTTTAATTGAGATTTGATATCTGCACCATGCTCGATCATCGATATAAATTGTATACTAGAAGAGCAAATGGAATGGCTTCTTGGACACATCCCTCATGGAAGGTTCCATTGAAAGAGGTTTTGTGTTCAAGGATATGTCGTGTCAGTATCTTAGCTGATTTTACAATATCCATGGCTTCGTTGTAGTCTGAGACCTGGGCCAGAGCTGAGCCAATGTGCCTTTGAAAAGCAAGATGAACATATCTACCTTGCTTGTGAGCTTCCACTTCAGGCAATTCATCTTTTCGGCAAGGATTCTTTTCTTTAGTCTAGTTGAGTAAATATAAGGTTGTTTGTTCCCAACTGCTCTAGTAGCTCCTTGTACAACTGGATCAGGTCTGCAAGCCTAAAGACAGACGGGCTTTCCGAGCTGGTACTGGTCTCCACTATGTAAGTGATCAGTTCCGAGAATGCCAGAGGGTAGACGACATGTTCATCACTGGCGTGCAGCTTCCTTTCTTCAGTGTTCTTTTGCGCCCTCACTCGATTGTAGAGGCCAGCTAAACAGGCCGGGAGGAACTTAAGTTCCTGGGCAATGGCGTCTCCACCGCTCATTTTGGCCAGCAGTTTACCATCATTCAGTGTACGAGCACACTCGTTCACCCTCTGGCTGAGGTTTATGGTCATGGCATGTTTCAGTTGTGCTGCAGATTATGTTTCTTCACACAGAAAGCACTCCGACTTCTGAGCTTCATGGCTGGCTCTTCGTACCTTTTTACTGGTGCTTCCTTCAGTATTCACAGTACTTTCATTGGCACTTTTTCGTTTCTTTGCCCTTCTCAGTTTCGTGTTGTTAAACAGGTACCGACACGTCTGATGGTATACTGCTTTGTTCTTCCTCAGTGTTTCCTCTATGCCAGCACCCTCGTCTAGCCATGCTGTATCTATAGACAGTGGCATGTCATTCAGGGCATGAAACATAGGGACTTTGTAGGCCAGCATAGGATACTCATCATGCTCAGGTTGATACCTTGTTGCTGGGCACTTAAGATCTTCATGCTTGTCTTCTTGGCAGATACAGCATGTTTTCCAATCAGTCTGCCAATTAGTTGTGGTCATCATTTTGCTTGTTGATAAATGGATAAAATATGTTAGTAAAATGTATTGCACAAGCTGCTTCACTACACCTCCACAACCATAATACAGTGTGTTTAGCTAGAACTGAACGCCACGCTTAGTTTCACAGCAGTGATGTCACCCTGGTTGTGCTCTGGTTGTGCCTCGACATTCATTCTATTATGTAGTAAGTGTTTCAAAGTGTCTAAGTTTCTAAGTGTTTCATATATATTATACCGACCTAATAATGTATGATTTGACACTAAGATGTTTTATGTCCCATGTTTTATGAACAACAGTCAGATTTTTTCTTGCACATGGTGGCCATCTTGAAATATGGCAGCCATATTGAAAAGTTACGTGGCCCGCGTACTTTTTCAAAAGACTACCACCAGAGGAATAACCGTACCAAATTTGGTGCTTGTATCACCATATGAAAGATTTGTGCTCAATATTCATTTAAAATACTCCACTAATACGAAAATAGACAAATACATTAATCTATAATAATATAAGCGAAAGTGTGTCTGTCTGTCTGTCTGTCTGTCTGTCTGTGTGTGTGTGTGTGGTATAGGTTCCGCCCCCAGTGGCGCAAACACCTCATATGGCACATTTTTGGAATCAGGTTGACCAGGGGAAGGTCATAAGCCCACTTATGAGATGATCCGATCACTTTTTTTTATTTTTTATAGCAGCCTATTAGCGAGAATTGTGAAAACAAAAGTGGGTTGCGAGAATTGAGGAAGCCTTGATGTAGGGTGATGGGTAATGGGTGTGGGGTGATGGGTGAGTGAATGGGTGGGGGTGATGGGTTGGGGGTGATGGGTGATGGGTGACGGAATAGGTGGGGGGTGATGGGTAATGGGTGAGTGAATGGGTGGGGTGATGGGTAATGGGTGATGGGTGAGTGAATGGGTGGGGGGTGATGGGTTGGGGGTGATGGGTGATGGGTGAGGGAATAGGTGGGGGGTGATGGGTAATGGGTGAGTGAATGAGTGTGTGGTGATGGGTAATGGGTGAGTGAATGGGTGGGGGGTGATGGGTAATGGGTGAGTGAATGTGTGGGGGGTGATGGGTAATGTGTGAGTGACTGGGTGGGGGGTGATGGGTAATGGGTGAGTGAATGGGTGGGGGGAATACATACATTTCTACATCCATGATTTCAGGAAAGTTAGAAGGGGCTATGTGGAGAGTCCATGTTTGGTGGGCCTTCGGCCCACCAAACACATGTGGTGGGCCGAAGGCCCACCAATAGCCCTCCGCAGGAGCTAGCCAAAAAGTCCGCCCGGAGGGCGGCTTTGCGGCTAGTAAATAAATAAATCAAAGACAAATTCTGTTAAAAAGGAATAAAAGTGAAAGCAAGCTGGATGGTTTATTGCTTATGTCAATTTCGCTCTTATCAACCCTCTTCATCTTTTTTTGTGCGGCCCTTAGAGCGTGGGCGGCTTGTTAGTGGCGGTGGTTCATCAGGGAGGCGGATGGGCTGCTCTTGACGCCCGAGGGGATGACGCTGATTGGAATAAGCTAAAGAGAAAAGCGGTAAATGAGCGTTTGAGTGGCTTGCGAACATCACACATTTGCACTTTATACAATCCACTATCAACAATACCTCCACCACCTCTACTACCACCACCAACACCACTACCACACCACCACCATCACCAACACCACTACATTTAATTCCTTCCAAGTTCTTACTCACGAGGATCATTTGACACCATAGAGGTAGTGTGGGAGGTAGTATGTAGGTACTGCTAGTATGTAGGAGGTAGTATGTATGAGGTAGTACGTATGTAGCATACTACCTCCATAATTGACACCCTTCCTACATGGCGCACTTCACCAAATATTCAGCCCCACGACAGCCGATTACATGCCACTGTCGATCAATTTGTCACCGCTGTAACTGTCTGCCTTCCTGACGCAGCCCCCATGCAGTCCTCTCCATCACGGGTCGGCGGGGCGGACTCAAGGGCCCCATCCTGGCAAGACCCAAACATCCCCGTGACCTCCTTTCTTGTAATAGTTCCTTCCCGGGTCAAGGTCGAGCTTCGCCGGCTCTCCGTGGCTATATTTAAGGTTCCGATCCATCCCTGTTCTGCGTCAGTCACGCAGGGTCACTAGTGTTACTTGGTTGGCTTGCAGGGTCTTTAGTATTACTTGGCTGACTTGCAGGGTCAATAGTGTTACTTAAGAACATAAGAACTTAAGAAAATAAGGAAGCTACAAGAGGCCGTCAGGCCTACACGTGGTAGTTCCTGTCACCTAACACTACCTACATCCACCTTTCATCCCCATCCATGAACCTATCCAGCTCCCCTTT
>JACEEZ010012898.1:27500-30000 GCA_016584305.1 Chionoecetes opilio
ATAAGCAATACAATATAATCATATTATCCTGCATTCCTTGTTAAGTTGATACCCTGATAAGAGAATGTGACTAAAACACTAGTATTTATTTTTTAAATTGACAACAGTTAGTGAAAGCAAATTTCTTATCATCAGCCATCACACGCCCGGTTTGTAGCAATGCAGGTAATGTGATGAAGAAAGACATAGATACAGAAACATTCACTTGTCGTCTCATAGCAAGTGGGTCACTTTAGTGTGCAGCGCTCATTCGTACCCTTGTTGCGGCGCCTGGGAATCCTGCTGCAGAGATTCCCGCCGCTCGGTCACAGCCTGGTGGACATAGTTTTGATCCAGGCCGGTGTCATGGCCACGCCTGGCAGGCGATCTTGTTGAGCTCTCTTGTTAAGCTTTCTTCGTCATGGTTTATTTTCTTGAGGCGTTTATTCCATAATCGTACATGCCCGCGTTACATTTATCAAAGTCATAATAAATGAATTCCTTTTCTTTGAAGGGAAGCGGCAGGTTGTCCAGCAGGAAACGAACTTTTCGTTGCGACGCTAGTTTACCGGTATCGCTTATTTCACCTTGTTTGTCTTTCATCAAGGCGTCGTTGAGGTCCTTGACAGCGTCTCGCCTCGCGGCACGCCGCTGCTCCTTCTGCTTGGTGGTCATTTTGTAGATCTTAACTTGTCGTGGCCGCGTCAGTTTGGGCAAGCAGTCGTAGCATTGCAGATACAGCACCCAGTATTATCTGCCATTTCCCTGTCATGTAAAATTAAATACTGCGCTGCGTCATACTTTTCAGCGTATATATTTCTTAACCCCTTCACGCCCATAACGTAATTTTCATTATCATTTTACCACCATTAGACTATTTTAATTAACATAAGCAATATTTTTTAGATATGAACTGTTTAGTATCCTTGTCCACTAGCTAATTTGGTATATAATAAGTAACTTTTTTGTAATGTTATGGCTAACAACGGACAATTTCATATAGCAAAGGAAAGATCTGGGCGTGAAGGGGTTAAAGGGAAGCGGTGAAAAGAAGGAAGGAATAATTTTCGATAGTTTGTCCATCATACACAAAGATGACGTGTATAATATAAGTGGTGAGGCTAAATATTCACGTACTCTTGAGGGTTAAAATACATTATCGGACTTGAATAAACATCACTCATGTGGAAGGCGAAATTATAAGAGATATTAAGATGCCTTACTGAACTGAAGGAATGGCATTATACGTATTAGAAAATAAAGATACGGTTATGAGTTTATATAATAAAGGAATGATAAACAACTGAAATTATGATGAGGAAAGCTTCCCCCCCCCCCCCAAACATACACCAGAGCTATAGATAGGGACACACCACTCTCCATACACCTTTCAAAACTAAAGATTAATCGACTGAAACGACGACCCCACTCGTCGAACACTGGCGTACTTATACCCGTACTTATACCGTTTTATTGAGAGAGAGAAAGCGAGGAGTGGAGTGGAAGGAGGAGTGGAAGCTAGGAAGTTCAACAGTGGTTCGTGTGTTCCTGTTATGTCCATCCTCATGTGGCGCTGAGTGAGGAACTGTGCAAGGCGCCGTGACATGGCTAAGGAAATGTTATGAAAAGTTATGATAAATGGAATGACGGTAGAAAAGAAGAAAGGAAAGTGGTGCAGCAAATATAAATAAACGTGAAAAAAGGAAAAAGGAAAGAAAGTGGTGCAGTATAGATAAATAAATGTGAACGAAGAAAGAAGGTTGAAAAGAGCAAGAAAATATCACGGGCGATCATAGGGGAAAGAAAAAAAAAGTTAGTAGAGGAAGAAATAACCTCAGAAATAAACATAAGAGGAAGGAAATGAAAATATAGAAGAAGAAAAAACATAAACGACGACAAGGGAGAAAAGGAAAGAAAAAGTATAAAAGATTTTAAATTAAGAAACTAAGAGATATATACAGAAGGTGAGGAGGAGATAAATAAGGAAATGGAGATATTAGGGATGTTATGAGCTTAGAAAAGAAAAAAGGACGGGAAGGAATAAAGAAGGGAGGATAATACAAAGGAATACTAAGGTAGAACAGACAGCAACAGCCCTACTGGGCCAAATGAGGCTGTCTGTGTGACTACTTTCTACCACTATAGTTTCTACGTGTTAGATGTAAAAGAATAGTAAAGTTGAAGGCTCCTCCTCACCCATCTCTCCCTCCGGCCGATGCCGGCAGGAAAAAAGTAAGAAAAAAACACCATACAGTATAGAAAAACTGCCATGAAATTTAAAGAAAAGATTGCAGGAGAGACTTACTCTAAACTAAAGGTAACGCTACAAAAAGAAGAGTTTACGTCGAGCCGAAATAATCGACTTGGGCAGTTGTTGCTAAGTATTTATCTACTTTGTTATTAAACGTATCAACCGTGTTACTATTAACTATTTGTGCTGGAAGAGAGATCCATATATTGACAACTCTATTAAAGAAAAAGTGCTTCGCTTCATGTGACCGACATCGCTTACCAATGATCT
>JACEEZ010012900.1:0-7500 GCA_016584305.1 Chionoecetes opilio
TTTTCTTCAAAGGTAAAAAAAATCCAAAATGGTTGGGTGATCCATATTCATCGTAATTTTCAACATACTACAATTTTTTTATTTCATGCCTTGATTTATGAGTCAAATTATTCTTATTACTATTCTATTATACACAATTTAATCTATTTTCTGATCTTGTTATTATTTTTAATTACCTTTGTTTCACTATTCTCCTTTCCCTCTTAGTTCTCTTATAAAAGGGAAAACTATAAGCCCACCAAAAAACCAAATAACCAATGAACAATACACTCCATAGTTTATTCATCTATTTCATTACCTATTCATTGTTTTACTCGTTCCTGTTTCACTGTTGACCCTGCATGGTGTGTCTGCCAGCCAGGTCAAGGGGCAAAGAGAGGGGTGATTGACCTCTAGTATTTCCTTTACATCCCCCCCCCTTTCCCCCCAAAAATTAAACGGCTTTTCTTTCCCCCAGCACCCCTTTTTATTTTTTTTTTTTTTCTCCTCTTTTATCTTTTCTTTTTTTTTTCCCCCCCCTTTCTCCTCTCTCCTTCCCCTTTCCCCCCTCTCCTCTTTTTCTCTCCTTCCCCCTCTCTACTTCTCTCTCCCTCTCTTTGAAAAAAAAAGCCCCCGGGGGTTTTCAGAAAAGGGGGGCTTTTCCCCTCTCTTTTCCCCTCCATTTTTTAAGCTTTCCCCTCTAGTACCCCCCCGGGTTTTTTCCCCCCCGCCCCATTTTTTCCCCCGTTTCCACCAAATCATTATTTGGTTAACCAAAAAAAGGAAGCAAGAAGAGGAAAAAAAAGGGATAGAAGGGGAAAGAGAAAGAGAAGAAAAAGAGAGGAAAAAAGGGAGAAAAAAAAAAAAGAGAAGAAAAAACTGAAAAGCCCCAAAAACACACCAAAGAAAAAAAGCCCAACAAACCACCAAACACACACACACAAAACACACAAAACAAACACACACAACAAAACACACACACAAACACACACACACCACACACACACACACCCCCCACACACACACACACACACACACACACACACACACACACACAAAACCACACACACACACACACAAAACCCCAAACACACCCCCACACACACACACAACACACACACACCACACCCACACCCCACACACCCACAAAACACACACACCACCCACACCACACACACACACAACACACAAAACCCCACACACCCCACACCACACAACACACACCACAAAAACACAAAAACACACAACACACACACCACACACACACACACACACCCCCAAACACCCCCACACAGAGGACAAAACCCAACAAAAAAAACCAACGCAAAATAGAGATATAATTTTGTTTGTAATTTGTCACAGACCATTTTTTTGTTTTTTCGCCCCCATTAAAAGCAAAAAGGGGTTAGTTACTTTATACGAGAGTGTGTCTTGTCGCAAAAAGTGGGATGATAAAAATGAGTGTGTTTTTATCTCCCCCCATCCCATCCATTTACAGTGTGTGTAGGAAAAGAGAGAGCGAGAGGGGAAGGGAGAGCGAGAGCAGAGCGAGAGCGAGAGCGAAGAGAGAGAGAGAGAGAGAGAGAGAAGAAAGATTTTCATCCTATCTAGACCTTTGCAATCCCAAAACTAAAAGGGTTTTTGACTATACAACGCCCCCACGTCACACAACTAGGGGGGACTCAAACCGCTGACCGAATGCCGGGGCGCTGCACATTGCAAAACCACGTCCTCTACAACCTTGCCCCCCCGGAGGGGCTGAGAAAAGGGAGGAGGGGGAGAGAGGGGGGAAAAGAGAGGGGGGGAAAGAGAGAGAGAGAGGAGAGAGAGGGAGAGAGAGAGAGAGAGAGGGGGGGGGGGTAAAAGTCGTGGTGTTTTAAAAAAATAAAAAACATTGAAACTTCTTGCTTTTCCACGCACTTCCCCAATTTGGGTTTTTCCTTTTTAATCTAAACTCAATAAATTGGAAGCAAAACGGTGGTAAAGAAAACCCTTTTTGACTAGCTCTCCTCTCTCTCTCTCTCCTCTCTCTCTCTCTCCTCTCTCTCTCTCCTCTCTCTCCTCCTCTCTCCTCTCTCTCTCTCTCCCTCTCTCCCTCTCTCTCCTCTCTTCTCACGGGTGGTAGGTTAGCAATGGTCATAATAGTATTAGTGGTGTTATCATTGTTGTTGTTGTTATTAGTGGTAGTGGTGGTAGTGGTGGTGGCGTTGGTGGGGGTGATAATGGTGGTGGCGTTGGTAGTGGTGGTATTGTAGTGGTGGTGGTGGCGTTGGTAGTAGTGGTGGTGGTGGTGGTGGTGGTGGTGGCGTTGGTAGTGGTGGTGGTGGTGGTAGTGGTAGTGGTGGTAGTGGTGGTGGTGGCGTTGGTAGTGGTAGTGGTGATAGTGTTGGTGGTGGTGGCGTGAGATACAACACCTGTTCGCCCTATTCGAACTAAAGATAAGAAATGACCTTTAGCCATATTTCACCACCACTGCACCACCACCACCACCACCACCACTGCTTACCACTACACTAATAAACCATTAACCATCACCACTACACCACCACCGTCACTACTATTACCACCATCAACAGCAATAATAATCTACACCATCATTACCTCTAATCTTATCCTTAAAAAATGACTTAACACACACACACACACACACACACACACACAACATCGCTCTAGTGTCTGGTAATCTATTTCCTCTATTTCTCAACAGTTTCATATTCAGATACACAAAAGCACCGCGATACTCTTTCCTTAGTATCATCCACCACTATTTCTACGACTTGGGATTTCCGAATTCGCCAACTTTATGTCTGCAGGAAATTGTATCGGTTTTGTTGTGAAAAGTTGAAGTTACTGTTCGTTAGATTACTTGGCGTTCAATACTTTTCTTAATGAAGCACTTAAGTTGCCCTTATTTGTGTGTATACTACTACTACTACTACTACTACTACGACTACGACTACTACTACTACTACTACTACTACTACTACGACTACTACTACTACGACTACTACTACTACGACTACTACTACTACTACTACTACTACGACTACTACTACTACTACTACTACTACCACTACTACTATACTACCACTACTACTACTACTACTACTACTACTACTACTACTACTACTACTACTACTATAAATACAGCCACTACTACAACTACAGCCACTACTTCTACCGCAACAACCATTAATACTACTACATACCCAACGCCAGGTATAATACGAGTACAAAAGTGAAAGTTCTCAAACAGCAGCAAGAAAGTAGTACATGTATCGTCGTAACATCAGAATCATCCGCAGCGTCGTAATACTGCATACTACAGCATAATATCCTCCCGATGGCATAAAGGAAGGAACAGGAAGGCGCACAACTGACATAATGCGATTAGAATCCAACCCGATATGTAAGCCGGATCGAGAGATTATGTGTTTGAGTGCAGTGCGAGTGTGGGAAGCGGCGCGACTTTGATCTCGGAACGTTTACTGCCTGAAGCAAGGGAGGAACCGTGCTTGGGACTGAACAGGTAAAGTGGTTCTGGATATTGAGGTGTTCGGGGGATAACTTAAAGTGTTTGTTGTGTGTAGGTATACTTGTTTGAATACGTTCTAAAATTCTCTTGATATTAACGTTTTCGGGCGATAAAGTTAGGTGTTAGATACGTGTGTATACTTGTTTTAAATACGTTTTTTCTCTCTAAGGTAGCAGGTAAAGTGGTCCTGGTTATTGAGGTGTTCGGGGATAACTTTAGGTGTTAGGTGAGAGTAATTATACTTGTTTTAATACGTGTTTTTCTCTCTATGGTAACAGGTAAAGTGGTCCTGGTTATTGAGGTGTTCGGGGATAACTTTAGGTGTTAATTGTGTACGAATACTTGTATAAATACAGACCGTCAGGGTGGCAAGGTTGGTAGAGACGTGAGCTTGCAATGTGCGGAGTCCCTGCGCATTAGGTCAGCGGTTCGAGTCCGCCTAGTTCGTGCTGACGTGGCGGCGCTTTGTATAGTCAATAACCTTGTAGTTGGTACTTGCAAAGTGTCTAGATAGGATGAAAATCTTATCTTATCTTGTATAAATGCGGTTTTTTTCTCTGGATACAGACGTTCTCGGGGATAACCACTTAAGGTGTTAGGTGAACGTATGTAGACTGGTTTAAATACGTGTTTTTTCCTCTAAGGTAACAAGTAAAGTGGTATTGGATATTGAGGTTTTTGGGGATAACTTATAGTGTTAGTTGTACGTCGTTAGTTTTTTTTTTATCTGCATGTATTTGATGGACCATAAATGTTTGTTTTTTGTAAAATTATGATGTTTTGCGATATGCTTTATGCTAATATTTGTGCTGAATTTGTGGTCAGTAAATATCTATCTGTCTATTTATCTACGTAGGTATACTTGTTTAAATACTTGTTTTTTTCTCTCTCTCTCTCTCTCTCTCTCTCTCTCTCTCTCTCTCTCTCTCTCTCTCTCTCTCTCTCTCTCCTCCTCTCTCTCTCTCTCTCTCTCTCTCTCTCTCTCTCTCTCTCTCTCTCTCTCTCTCTCTCTCTCTCTCTCTCTCTCTCTCTCCCCTTCTCTAATCTTATTGAATTATCAGGTGTTTCGCATTCTACTATTCAAACACAAACACACAGGCACAACAAAACCATATATAAATCTGAATCGACATTTAACCACGTATATTCTTTTAAAACTTTGCATAATATCTGTATAAAAGACAGGATTATTTTGCACTAAATTATATTTTGCTTAGCTATAACATACAAATATTCGTAAGGCTTCCTAGCTGCTATGTACCGTCGGGTGATATGTACCGGCTGCTTTGTACCAATGCTTTGGCTTGTATGTACCATTGCAGGGCTGCTATGTACCGACAAGTATACTGGTTTTTTCCTCTAAGGTAACAAGTACTAAGGTAACTATCTAACCTAACCTAACCTAACCTTAGCCACAAAGTATACCTAACCTAACCTAACCTTAGCCACAAAGTATACCTAACCTAACCTTAACCACAAAGTATACCTAACCTAACCTAACCTAACCTTAACCACAAAGTATACCTAACCTAACCTAACCTAACCATAGCAGCCGCTGATGGTCCACAGCAGCCGCGGTGCTTAGCAGCCTTGGATGGAACATAGCAGCAGCCACCAGTAGTACATATCAGCCGCTGGAACATAGCAGCCGATGGTACATAGAGGCCTGTTCCCTTCGTAAGCGTAGAGTAGGAAGCGTAACATATACAACCTCCTGCAAAATATTTATCCACTGCACCAACGAGTCTAACCTGGAAACATAAACTTGCTTACGCCACCAAACCTGTACCTGTAAAGGGTCGTATATTCCGTATCGACGCATTCACGAGGTAAAAGTTAAAAATATAAATCTGGCGAAGGTATTTATAGTGCACGCTGGAGGTTTGCTATAGTGGCAGTGCTGTCGAGGGAGTAACTAATGTGTTTATGTGTGTAATGCATCAATAGTGAGTTTGTTGTGATGTTATTTTAATGTTAGTGTTGCCTGATGATTTTCAGCTTAATATTTTGTTAATAGAGTGGTAAGACCTTGTTACTTATTGAATGAAATACTACAAGTGAATTATTGAATGAAATACTACAAGGGAATTATTGAATGAAATACTACAAGGGAATTATTGAATGAAATACTACAAGGGAATTATTGAATGAAATACTACAAGTGAATTATTGAATGAAATACTACAATACTACTACTACAAATGCTTTCTCTTATAATATACCTTTTTTATCCCTCTAACAGTATCCAATATCTATCTATCTTTCAACTACTACTGTTATCTCTTAGAATATACTATTTTTGATCCCTTTAACAGTCTGAAATATCTATCAAACTTTCTAGTTTTATAGCAATAATTCATATGGATATTTTGGTTTATGTGTACATATCTCTAACTATACAAATGTCTATTCTTAACAAACTTATATTTCTCTATAAGAAATATATTCTCTTGCTATCTCTATATTTCTCTTACTTATCAATCCATCTACCTGTGTGTCTACCCACTCATCTACCTATCTGCATATTTACCCTGTTATTTATATTGATCTGTCTATCTGCGGTCTATCAATCTACCTACTTATCTATCTATCTACCTATCTCTATAGCTGTCAAGTATTTTGATATTTGTCTATCTATCTATATATCTATATGTATATCTATCTTCTATCTATCTATCTATCTATCTATCTATTTATCTATCTATCTATCTGCCTGTCTGTCTGTCTACCTACTACCTGTCAGTGTGAATTTATTTCTTGTCTATCTATCTATCTATCTATCTCTATCTATCTATTTATCTCTCTCTATCTATATATTTATCTCTCTCTATCTATCTATTTATCTCTCTCTATCTATATATTTATCTATCTCTATCTATCTATCTATCTATCTATCTATCTATCTATCTATCTATCTATCTATCTATCTATCTATCTATCTATCTATCTATCTATCTATCTATCTATCTATCTATCTATCTATCTATCTATCTATCTATCTATCTATCTATCTATCTATCTATCTATCTATCTATCTATCTATCTATCTATCTATCTATCTAATTAGGAAGTAGGCGTGTTCTATACAGACTTTGGAAAGAAGTTTCGTTTTGAATAATCTCGGGAAAGTTTTTAATTAAAGTCTTCATTTGCGTGACGCCTTCCCTGTATATGTATGTCGCTACGTCTGTCTGTCTGCCTGTCTATTCTGGCTGTCTTTCTGTCAGAGTGTGTGTCTGTGTCTGTCTGTCTGCCTGTCTATTCTGGCTGTCTTTCTGTCAGAGTGTGTGTCTGTGTCTGTCTGTCTGCCTGTCTATTCTGGCTGTCTTTCTGTCAGAGTGTGTGTCTGTGTCTGTCTGTCACGTGTCTTTTATGATTAATTTTCTTTCTGTGTATTTAGTTATTGTCTTATTTACGTGTCTGTTTTCTATGTATGTGTGTGTGTATGTATGCATTTTCGATTCTCAGTCTCTCTCTCTCTCTCTCTCTCTCTCTCTCTCTCTCTCTCTCTCTCTCTCTCTCTCTCTCTCTCTCTCTCTCTCTCTCTCTCTCTCTCTCTCTCTCTCTCTCTCTCTCTCTCTTTCTATCTGTCTGTCTGTCTCTCTCTTTCTTTCTCTTTCTGTCTGTCTGTCTGTCTCTCTCTCTCTCTGTATTTCTCTGTCTCTTTCTGTCTGTCTGTCTCTTTCTGTCTGTCTGTCTGTTTCTGTCTCTCAGTCTCTGTCTCTCTCTTTCTCTCTCTCTCTCTCTCTCTCTCTCTCTCTCTCTCTCTCTCTCTCTCTCTCTCTCTCTCTCTCTCTCTCTCTCTCTCTCTCTCTCTCTCTCTCTCTCTCTCTCTCTCTCTCTCTCTCTCTCTCTCTCTCCCTCTCTCACACACACGCACACACACACAATAGCTGGCTGCTGTGATCTACCCTCGCCTCGTTACTCTCACCACCCTCTCCCCTGATTTATCCAAGGCACAATATGGCCTCGACCTCCTACCTGCC
>JACEEZ010012900.1:17500-27500 GCA_016584305.1 Chionoecetes opilio
AACTTTTTCTTTTGGTAGGTATATACTGACAATTCCTGATAACTTTTAATGCACAACCATCTCTTCCTTCTCTTCCTCCTCCTCCTCCTGTTCCTCCCGTTCCTCTCCATACATCATTCCCTTACGTATTGGCACTACTTTATTATATCCTCCCCCTACTTATCCCTCCCTCCTTTCCTCTCTCATTCTATATCTAATCTCCAGTATCCTTTCTCCTTTCTTCCTTTCCTCCCAACGCCCTGAACCTTCATACCTATATTGACCTTATTATATTCTGACACCCTCCTCCTCCTCCTCCTCCTCCTGGGTCTCAGCTCCTCCTCCTCCTCCTCCTCCTCCTCCTCCTCCTCCTCCTCCTCCTCCTCCTCCTCCCCTTCGATACAGTTCCACATAAGCGACTGTTGACCAAGCTAAGGGCACATGGCATAGGAGAGCAATTATGTTCATGGATTGGCGACTGGCTTTCAAATCGTAAACAACGGGTAGTAATAAATGGTGAGGCATCTGATTGGTTAGATGTCACTAGTGGGGTGCCTCAGGCTCGGTCTTGGGTCCTACTCTTTTTCTGATATATATCAACGATCTGGACTGCGGACTTGTATCTAAAATATCAAAATTTGCAGATGACACCAAATTAGGCGGTAAAGCATATACTAGAGAAAACTGCGAACTCATACAAAGTGATCTCGACAAACTATCAGATTGGAGTGATAAATGGCTATTAAAATTCAATTCCGATAAATGTAAAGTAATGCATATAGGCAACGATAACCTCAAATATAACTATCAAATGCAAAATAAATCGTTAACTGAAGTACAGCAGGAAAAGGATCTAGGTGTCATCATCAGTAATGATCTGAAAACCAGTTCGCATTGCCTAGCTGCCAGTAAAAAGGCAAATGACACAATTATACACGTCCTTGGTTAGGCCGCACTTGGAATATGCCGTTCAATTCTGGTCGCCCTGTTTCGTAAAAGATCAAGCCAAATTGGAATCAGTGCAAAGAAGAGCAACCAAACAAATTCCATCTCTGCGAAATTCATCTTATGAAGAGAGACTGCGGAAACTTAATATGTTTTCCTTAAAGGATCGTAGAATCCGTGGGGACTTGATAGAAACCTTTAAGATCCTAAAAGGTTTTGATGTCATTAATCAAGAGGACCTATTCGAGCTTTCAACTCAAGTGACAACAAGAAATAATGGTTTAAAACTAAACGGTCAACGTTGCATCACCGATCTCCGTAAAAATTATTTCAATGTTAGAGTCGTTGATCGATGGAACAAGTTACCAGCAAATGTTGTCGGAGCCAACACAATAACTACATTCAAAAACAGACTTGACGCGCACTGTAAAGTAAATGGGTATTGATAGTGCGAATTCGTATCTAGTCCCCCGTATCGATTAGTTGTAGTGGTAGTGGTAGTTGTAGTTAGTATTTTTCATATCCTATCATTCTGCACTATGAAATTTCCATGTTCCTATCCTCTTTAGGGACATGGTATCATTTTCCAACTGTTTTCTTACAAGTAGTTGATAGTTAGTAGTATGTAGTTCAGCAGATACCCTCGCTATGGACCAATAGGTCTCCTGGTGTCTGTTACTCCTATGTAATCCTATGTAATCCTCCTCCTCCTCCTCCTCCTCCTCCTCCTTTATCCCCTCTTCCATCACTCTTTCAGTCTTCATTTTCGACCTACTTTCATCCCCTCATCCCCTTTCTTTCACAACTCCTTTCCTACCAAGTCTCTCTCTCTCTCTCTCTCTCTCTCTCTCTCTCTCTCTCTCTCTCTCTCTCTCTCTCTCTCTCTGTTATTTCATCTCATAACACTGTAATAGCATTCTCTCTTTCTCTCTGACTCCCTCTCTCTCTCTCAAAGTGATGATAAGTAGGTGTATAGCCAGTTAGAATAGTAAGAGAGAGAGAGAGAGAGAGAGAGAGAGAGAGAGAGAGAGAGAGAGAGAGAGAGAGAGAGAGAGAGAGAGAGAGAGAGAGAGAGAGAAGAGGAGAGAGAAGAGGAGGAGAGAGAGAGAGAGAGAGAAGAGAAGAGAGAGGAGAGAGAGAGAGAGAGAGAGAGAGAAAAAAAAAAATGCTATTACAGTGTTATGAGATGCAATAACAGAGGCTTGTGGGTAATGTAGAATGTCGCAAAGAAATAACAATGTTTATAATGCCTCAGCTTATTACAATTTTTTTCTTCGTCTTCTTCTCATCTTCATTTCTGTCATAGTATCATATTTCTTTCTCGTTGCCTTTTTAATGTCCAAGACTCTCTCCCTCTCTCTTTCCTTCCTCTCCCAATCCAATTCCTCTTTCTCATCCCTTAGCTAATCCTACGCCCCTCTTTCCCCCATCTCTCTGTTTGAAAGCATTGGAAATTTGAAAGGATTAGCCGTGATTTCTCGTCGAAGCAGAACAGAATATTGGGTGTTAAGCGACCAAGGCAAAGCAAGTCACCGGGGCGCATATTGCCGAAGTCTGTTGCTGTTCGGGACTAAGGGAAATTAGAACCAAGCAGCGCACGCGGTGAGAGCGGGGGTGTTGGGGGTTACTCCGCCGTCCATCCACAACATTAACGGGTAAGTTGCTAATTTTGTATATATATGTCATACATATATATACATCTGCCTTCTCGCATCGGACCCCAGACCCTAGCCCCGTGGCCCACCCATCACCCAGACCCCCACCCCTATACCCCAAGGGAGGTATGAAGGGGAAAGTTTAAGGGGGTGAGAGGGGAGGTATTGAAGGGCTGAAACAAAGCATGAGGTTATGAGGGGTGAAAGGGGAGGTATTGAAGGGGTGAAGGGAGGTATTTGAAGGGTGAAGGGAGGTATTGAAGGGGTGAAGGGAGGTATTTGAAGGGTGTAAGGGAAGTTCACGGCGATCTCGTTAGCTCCACCCCTTTATGTGACGTCACGAGTTATGACAACCGTGATTGGCTGGTGATATCCCTATACCACATACTCTTCCAGAAGACGGGAATATGCCACCGTTTGAAGTTTGAAGTTCACCAATCACATACCAGAAGCAATTAGTCAGTGATCGATGCCAGAACGTACCGCTCAAAGGGGTTTCAGAACATTAACCACGTCACTGACCTAAAATAATACTCCTTCCAGTGCCCCAGTGGAAGAGTAATTGGTGAACTTCAAACTGTGGATTGGGAACCTGACACTCAGAGAGGAACAGGAACTGGTCTTTGAATAATCACCCTATTAAATCCTATTAAATCCAGCATAACATCTATCTGACCTGATCAATGCATGCTTTTGGACTCGAAGAAACTCAATTGAAATAAGAAAAATATGTTACGGTTAAAAAAGTGGATTGCTTGAATATCATCGTGTGTAATTTTCAAGATTATAGAGTTTGGTAGTTTTCGAAAATTTTAGATATTGTTATGTATTTTTGTAATGATATTTGGTGTTCGTTCGTCTCACATTTCTACAGCTGTCAGTGAGTCTTCGTTGTGGAAAATAGTAATAAAAATAAACTTGGAGCGCAGAAGTCAATAAACTTGTCAAATAATTTAATCTACACCTTCATCCCTCACCTCACTCTCTCCACGCAAGATATAAACAGATCATATCTATAAAATATTGCTTATATTTATTAAAATCGTCTATTGGTAGCCAAATGACAACGGAAATTACGTTATAGGCCTCAAGGGGTTAACTCCAGCAGAACATCTATCAGGCCCAGTCAATGCTTGCAGGTGGACTGAAAGAAAGTTTTCCAGGCGCAAGACAGCGGAGATGCGAGGTATAGCGAACCATGGCAGCTTCCAGTAACCTTCAAATGGCTTTCACGGCGGGATTTCCTGGAGTGAATAAGCCACTACTCGCCTACACATTCCGAATATGTTGTGGCAGACGACGGAGGGTTTGTGTTTTAGGATCATAGAATACTTGCATGACTAAGGACAAGTGTTTACATGTGTGATATTGTCGGGATGTAACCACCCCGCCTCGCTTTTTTCTCCTCCTTTATCTTACCACCTCATTGGCTTCGTATAGAGGCTCAGTACTTCCTCATGCTTCTAAAATCATGAAGACTTTCGTGGTGTTCTTGGAAATACAAAGGAATGTACAAAGGAAGAACAGACAGCAACAACCCTTCTTGGCCAAATGAGGCTGCCTGTGTGACTACTTTCTACCACTATAGTTTCTGCGTGTTAGAGGTAAAAGAGTAGCAAAGTTGAAGGATATGGTCATGACGCTAGTGCCCAACTGCCTCACTCTCACCTGTTATTCATATCTAGAACATAAGAACATCAGAAAATAAGGAAGTTACAAGAGACCGTAAGACCTAGACGGGGAACTTCCTATGAGTTTTTCTTGTTACTTCAATGAAAATCGTACCTCTACTGAACCTATTACATTCCTTGCATTCTTATAGCAATATCATAAATTAATTAAGGTAAAATGAAATGTACCTCACGTCGCTTTGGAGTTCATAGGCAAAAACCACTTACATTTATTACAGAATAGACGAAAACAGGAAGTGAGGAATGTTATTACAACTGCGATGCTTCATAGTCAAGGAAGGGTGTTGTTTTATTCCTACTTTTTCTCCCTCACATTCTTAAACCAATACCGTAAGTGTAAATGACAAAAAAGATGGAAATAGGAAGTGTGGAACATTATTACGAATGCGATGCTTCAGAGTCAAGGGTGTCGGGTTTTATTCCTACTTTTTCTCTCTCCCCTTCACCCCCCCCCGCGGCCTGTCCTCGACGTCAAAGTGCGTCCAACCAATTCCAGCGGCGGACGTTACCCTTTTAACGACTGTAGCAAATGAGGCCATTCCTAGACGTCTCCCTTGTCGTCTCCCTTTGACCCTTTGACCCTGTGACCCTGTGACCTCAACAATCTCTACCGACTTCTCTTCTCCATCCGACTTCTCCTTCTCCTCCTCTTCTTTAAATTTGGTAAATCTTGGTGATGGTGATGGGGTGGTGGTGGTGGTGGTCGTGTTGGTGGTGGTGGTGACGGGTGGGTAGGGGATAGGGGGGTGGTGGTGGTGGTGGTGGTGGTGGTGTGTGGTACAAGACCGGTCATAAAAGTATGCGGTAATGGTGTGCCATGTTTAACATTCTTTCTTTCTTTCTTTCTTTCTTTCTTTCTTTCTTTCTTTCTTTCTTTCTTTTTCTCTTTCTCTATCTCTCTCTTTCCCTACCTAATATTGCGTAACTGGCTTCAGACCGTTACCTAAACAAATACCAACCATTATCGTAGGTAAAGGTAAAGATGGGGCCATACGCTATGTTGCGCATGGCCTCGGTACTCATCTCCGTCGCATTAGCCCTTGAGCCTGCTGAAAATGATGTGTAATTTCTGGTTCTGGAAATACAACTTGAATGTTAAATATCTATCCTACACAATGCTAGCAGATCAAGACTACAAGACACCCAAACACACACACCAACTTTTGACGGTACATAAATTTTTGCTTATTTTCCTCCTCCTCCTCCTCTTTATTGTATTCTTCTCGTCCTCCACCAGTCATCCTTCTTCTTCATCCACCAGTCATCCCTCTTCTTCATCCACCAGTCATCCTTCTTCTTCATCCACCAGTCATCATTCTTCTTCATCCACCTCATCTTCTTCATCCACCAGTCATCCTTCTTCTTCATCCACCAGTCATCCTTCTTCTTCATCCACCAGTCATCCTTCTTCTTCATCCACCAGTCATCCTTCTTCTTCATCCACCAGTCATCCTTCTTCTTCATCCACCAGTCATCCTTCTTCTTCATCCACCAGTCATCCTTCTTCTTCATCCACCAGTCATCTTCTTCTTCATCCACCAGTCATCCTTCTTCTTCATCCACCAGTCATCCTTCTTCTTCATCCACCAGTCATCATTCTTCTTCATCCACCAGTCATCCTTCTTCTTCATCCACCACATCATCTTCTTCATCCACCAGTCATCCTTCTTCTTCATCCACCAGTCATCCCTCTTCTTCATCCACCAGTCATCCTTCTTCATTCATCCACCAGTCATCCTTCTTCTTCATCCACCAGTCATCCTTCTTCTTCATCCACCAGTCATCTTCTTCATCCACCAGTCATCCTTCTTCTTCATCCACCAGTCATCCTTCTTCTTCATCCACCAGTCATCATTCTTCTTCATCCACCAGTCATCCTTCTTCTTCATCCACCAGTCATCATTTCTTCATCCACCAGTCATCATTCTTCTTCATCCACCAGTCATCATTCTTCTTCATCCACCAGTCATCCGTCTTCTTCATCCACCAGTCATCATTCTTCTTCATCCACCAGTCATCCTTCTTCTTCATCCACCAGTCATCATTCTTCTTCATCCACCAGTCATCATTCTTCTTCATCCACCAGTCATCCTTCTTCTTCATCCACCAGTCATCATTCTTCTTCATCCACCAGTCATCCTTCTTCTTCATCCACCAGTCATCTTCTTCTTCATCCACCAGTCATCCTCTCTTCTTCATCCACCAGTCATCCTCTTTCATCCACCAGTCATCCTTCTTATCATCCACAGTCATCTTCTCTCCCTCATACTTCATCCACCAGTCATCTCTTCTTCTCTCACCAGTCATCTTCTATCCCAGTCATCTTCTTCTCATCCACCATCATCCTTTCTTCATCCACCAGTCATCCTTCTTCTTCATCCACCAGTCATCCTTCTTCTTCATCCACCAGTCATCCCTTCTTCTTCATCCACCAGTCATCCTTCTTCTCACCCCAGTCACCCTTCTTCTCACCAGTCACTCCTTCCTCTCTTCATCCACCAGTCATCTTCTTCTTCATCCACCAGTCATCCTTCTTCTTCTTCATCCACCATCACCTTCTTCTTCATCCACCATCACCCTCTCTTCTTCATCCACCAGTCATCCTTCTCTTCTTCATCCACCAGTCATCCTTCTTCATCCACCAATTCTTCATCCACCAGTCATCCTTCTTCTTACCATACATCATCTCCATCACCAACATCTCTTCATCCCCAGTCACCTTCTCTTCATCCACCAGTCATCCTTCTTCTTCATCCACCAGTCACCTCTTCTTCATCACATCCTTCATCACTCTCTTCATCCACCATCATCTTCTTCTTCATCCACCAGTCATCCTTCTTCTTCATCCACCAGTCATCCTCTTCTTCATCCACACTCTTCTTCCTTCTTCATCCACCAGTCACCTTCTTCTTCATCCACCAGTCACCTTCTTCTTCATCCACCAGTCATCCTTCTTCTTCATCCACCAGTCATCCTTCTTCTTCATCCACCAGTCACCCTTCTTCTTCATCCACCAGTCATCCTTCTTCTTCATCCACCAGTCACCCTTCTTCTTCATCCACCAGTCATCCTTCTTCTTCATCCACCAGTCATCCTTCTTCTTCACCACTCACTTCTTCATCCACGTCCTTCTTCTTCATCCACCAGCTCTTTCTATCCCTTCCCTTTTCATCCACCAGTCATCCATTCTTCTTCATCCACCAGTCACCTTCTTCTTTCCACCATCACTTCTTCTCTCCACCGTCATCCTTCTTCTTCATCCACCAGTCATCCTTCTTCTTCATCCACCAGTCACCCTTCTTCTTCATCCACCAGTCTTCCGTCTTCTTCATCCACCACATCATCTTCTTCATCCACCAGTCATCCTTCTTCTTCATCCACCAGTCATCCTTCTTCTTCATCCACCAGTCATCCTTCTTCTCACCCAGTCCCCTTCTTCTCATCCACCAGTCATCCTCTTCTTCATCCACCCAGTCATCCTTTCTTCATCCACCAGTCATCCTTCTTCTTCATCCACCAGTCATCCTTCTTCTCCCAGTCACCCTTCTTCTTCACCACCAGTCTTCATCATCCACCCTTCTTCTTCATCCACCAGTCATCCTTCTTCTTCATCCACCATCATCACTTCTTCATCCACCAGTCACCCTTCTTCTTCATCCACCAGTCATCCTTCTTCTTCATCCACCAGTCATCCTTCTTCTTCATCCACCAGTCACCCTTCTTCTTCATCCACCAGTTTTCCGTCTTCTTCATCCACCACATCATCTTCTTCATCCACCAGTCATCCTTCTTCTTCATCCACCAGTCACCCTTCTTCTTCATCCACCAGTCTTCCGTCTTCTTCATCCACCACATCATCTTCTTCATCCACCAGTCATCCTTCTTCATCCACCAGTCATCCTTCTTCTTCATCCACCAGTCACCCTTCTTCTTCATCCACCAGTCTTCCGTCTTCTTCATCCACCACATCATCTTCTTCATCCACCAGTCATCCTTCTTCATCCACCCACACGCTTGTCCAGCTCTTCCCTCCCTCTACTCTTACCCCTTGCCACCTCTGTGCCTGCTTGAGTCTCTTCTCTTCCCACAGTCACGTTTCACACCACTCACTCGCTGCCTCTCCCTCATTCTTCACGTCTGGATTAACTCACTTCCTCTCCTTGACACTATCTCTTTCTCTTCCTCTTCCTCCTCCTCCTCCTCTTCCTCCTCCTCTTCCTCCTCTTCATTCACGTCCATTCATCAAGGCTCTCTCTCTCTCTGTCTTTCTCTCTTTTCTTTCTCTCTCTCTCTTTCTGTCTGTCTCCTTGTCTGTATCTCTCTCTCTCTCTCTCTCTCTCTCTCTCTCTCTCTCTCTCTCTCTCTCTCTCTCTCTCTCTCTCTCTCTCTTCCTCTCCTCTCTCTCTCTCTCTCTCTCTCTCTCTCTCTCTCTCTCTCTCCTGTCTCTCTCTCTCTCTCTCTCTCTCTCTCCTCTCTCCTCTCTCTCTCTCTCTCTCTTCTCTCTCTAAATATCTCCCCCTCTCTCTCGTCTATCACGAGCTCTTACAAAAGACAAAGAGTGTATCCATGGTATTATTTTGAAGTGGTGAAAGGTCTGCTAGAACACAACAGGGAAAAAAAAGTCCGAACTATTAAAAACATGTCCTGGTTCTTCTATCATAAAAACACAGCATGACTTTGATTCATGACTTTGGCGCAAAAAACAGAGAAAACTTCTGCCCAAACTACCGCGGTTTACTGTTTACTACCGCACTTAAAAGCTCTGCCACCTAAAAGTGATAGCCAAAAAGTTATTCATAATACTTTGACCAAACGCTTTTAACGTTAGCAGGATTGGCCAGCTAACTTTCCCGTACTCTGGTAAGTCCCATAAAAAGTAGGAATGGATATCAGGAATTGGATATAAAGGATGATTTGGCACGTGAATAGAAATAAGCATGTTTTCAAAGTTAATTTATAGTTTAATTTGCTTTATTTTCTTGCTTCTAAAATAGCTCAGTGTTATTCCCGTACCATACAGTTGTAATCCCTTAAGACATTACTATTTGATTGCATACTTCTTTCTCTTCGTCTCTCTTCCTTATAGTTTGGTTCATTTTCCTACACTCTTTATATCAATGTGTCTTTTTCTTACAATGATGAAAAATATTTGTATAGTGTAGAATTCTATTTTAATTAAATGAACATCTTGGTTAATGTAAATCTGGTACATTTACATATCAAACATAACTTTTTTTTCACTTATCTGTAATGCTCACAATAACAACAAAGTTTGCAGCCTTACACGTTAGAAAGGCACATAAGTTTTGTATTCAATAACATTTTGTAGATATTACTCTTTCACTTATATATTGGCCTGCTATGAACTTGACTTACGACTGTTATTTTCGATTAATCACAGTCTTTGGTTATGTAGCCACGTCCAAGAGAATATATTTTTTCGTCTTACTACAACGAACTTATTCCAGATGGGAGTTTTATGACATCTACATCTCTCTCTCTCTCTCTCTCTCTCTCTCTCTCTCTCTCTCCATTCTCTCTCTCTCTCTCTCTCTCTTTTCTCTCTCTCTCTCCTCTCTCTCTCTCTCTCTCTCTCTCTCTCTCTCTCTCTCTCTCTCTCTCTCCTCTCTCTCTCTCTCTCTCTCTTGAACATCCTCTCCTTGGGTCACTCGTCCACCACAAGCACCTCTCCTCCTCCTCTTCTTCCTCCTAGCTGGGTAGAAGAGCAAA
>JACEEZ010012900.1:32500-35000 GCA_016584305.1 Chionoecetes opilio
CGATTTAAGTTTTGAATATGCTACCTTAGTTCTTATTTCTCTTCCCTCTCCTTTCTATCTATCCTCCTTACCTGTCTTCTTTTCTCAAACCCATTCCTGCCACCCCAACGCAAACTTGCCTCACACTTTCAGAAATAAGGGGTATATTAAGGGTAGAATTGTTACATCGCACCATCACTACCCTTTTTAAACCCTATATCCAGGCTGGAGGGTAGATGCTGCCGATTATACCCTTCATTTACCCTTTATCTACCCTTTTTAGACGAGAGGGTTGAGAAAGGGTATATTTGCGTCGATCCGAAAGGGTATATTTGTAAGGGTAGAAAAAGGGTAGCAGTATTTCATCACTACAAACACCCTTTTTCTACCCTTTTCCTACCCTTCTTTTCTAAGAGTGCATTATCTAGTATCCACCATTAGCAACACCACCACCATTATCACCACTACTATCCCCAACACCGTTACGTACACCACCACTGACTAAAAGAGAATCACAACATAGTCATCACACCACACAGTTACGTTACAACAATACGTCATCATAGCACCATACCTTCATTAACTCCCTCCAGTCTACATCTACACCTTATTTCACCTCTCTTATATCGCTTAACCCCTTCACACTCATAACCTAATTTCCATTGTAATTTGGGCACCATTAGACGATTTTTTGTAAGTATTAGCAATATTTTATAGCTATGACCTGTTTAGTATCCTTATCCACTAACTAATTTGGTTTATTTAGTTAGTTTTCGTAATTTTATGGCTAACAACAGACAATTTGTTGTGACTATAAGCAATATTTTATAACTATGACCTGTTTAGTATCCTTGGGCACTAAATAATTTGGTTTATTTAGTTAGTTTTCGTAATTTTATGGCTAACAACAGACGATTTTCATATAACAAAGGAAAGATCTGGGCGTTTCAAGCAAGCAACGTCGAAATTAATGTGATAAAAATACACATAATATAACTTAAGGTCAGAAAAACAAGGCAAACAGTCAAAGAAAAACTGTATTTCTGAATTCTTTCGAGTTGCAATTCGTCCATGTGTCCATTTTACGTGACGAGGAAAGTGTTATTGTGAGGGACCAACACGAGGGATAGCCAGCATTTTCCTGAGATATTTGACTTCCAACAAAACAAAATGCAGCAGGAGTATTTTTCTTTCTTGCCTACAACTTTTCCTTATCCTGCAAATATAAGGTGCAGCAAAAAACGGAAACTTTGAGGCCACTGCAAATAGTAAGGCAAACAGAAACAGACGGGGAAAATAAACAGAAAATAACAGAAAATAAAAGGAAACAGAAGAGTAATATTTGTATCCTAAATTCTTTTTGTAATCTGATCTTGATTTAATTTCCTTTTTGCTGTGTTTTCCTGCTTATTTTCTTCTAAGTCTTCCCTTTAGGTGCAGGAATAGAAGGAAGGAGTGGCGACTAGCAAAGATAAATAGATAGATAACGTAAGGAAAAGCTTAGATAACGTAAGGAAAAGCTTAGATAACGTAAGGAAAAGCTTAGATAACGTAAGGAAAAGCTTAGATAACGTAAGGAAAAGCATAGATACCGTAAGGAAAAGCTTAGATAACGTAAGGAAAAGCTTAGATAACGTAAGGAAAAGCTTAGATAACGTAAGGAAAAGCTTAGATAACGTAAGGAAAAGCAGATAACGTAAGGAAAAGCTTAGATAACGTAAGGAAAAGCTTAGATAACGTAAGGAAAAGCAGATAACGTAAGGAAAAGTATAGATAACGTAAGGAAAAGCATAGATGACGTAAGGAAAAGTATAGATAACGTAAGGAAAAGCATAGATAACGTAAGGAAAAGCTTAGATAACGTAAGGAAAAGCATAGATAACGTAAGAAAAAGCTTAGATAACGTAAGGAAAAGCATAGATAACGTAAGGAAAAGCATAGATAACGTAAGGAAAAGCATAGATAACGTAAGGAAAAGCTTAGATAACGTAAGGAAAAGCTTAGATAACGTAAGGAAAAGCAGATAACGTAAGGAAAAGTATAGATAACGTAAGGAAAAGGATAGATAACGTCAGGAAAAGCATAGATAACGTAAGGAAAAGCTTAGATAATGTAGGGAAAAGCTTAGATAACGTAAGGAAAAGCAGATAACGTAAGGAAAAGTATAGATAACGTAAGGAAAAGCATAGATGACGTAAGGAAAAGCATAGATCACGTAAAGAAAAGCTTAAATAACGTAAGGAAAAGCATAGATAACGTAAGGAAAAGCATAGATAACGTAAGGAAAAGCTTAGATAACGTAAGGAAAAGCATAGATAACGTAAGGAAAAGCATAGATAACAAAGAAAAGCATAGATAACGTAAAGAAAAACATAGATAACGTAAGGAAAAGCTTAGATAACGTAAGGAAAAGCTTAGATAACGTAAGGAAAAACATAGATAACGTAAGGAAAAACATAGATAACGTAAGGAAAAGCTTAGATAACGTAAGGAAAAGCATAGATAGTTAAGGAACGCATCA
>JACEEZ010012900.1:42500-45000 GCA_016584305.1 Chionoecetes opilio
GGGCGCCGCGGGGTGTCCAACGAGGCCGAGGCACAGTGGCACAGTGTCCAGGCCAGGTCACGAGGACAGAATCGCAGAAAAAGAAAAACTGCTGTTAGATCATAGTTTTTGTAACAGAAGAAAAAACGGGTGATAAAGAGACACGGCTGGGAAGCGAGTACTTATTTTCTGACTAAGATGCCCAGTAAAGGCAAAACTAGGCAGGATAAAGTACTCACTTCCCAGCCCGTGTCTCCTTCATCACCTGTTTGACACCTGTCAGTATGTCTACACAGTAATAGTATTAGTAAAGAAAGTGTTTTTATGTACGTCTAGAAGTTAAAGATGTTAATGCATTATATTAACTACATAAAGTATGAAAGTAAGAATCACGACTGTTTCCCGCACGAGGGATGGTATCTCATGAAGGGAGGAGACTTAAGACTTCTTGGTACCCAGGGGAGGCGAGACGCACTCCTCGATACACGATTGCCTTTGCCGTGGAAAAAAGATATCATATAAGTCTGTATCCCAAAGGATGAGTGAATATGCTTTTACGTGTGTGTGTGTGTGTGTGTGTGTGTGTGTGTGTGTGTGTGTGTGTGTGTGTGTGTGTGTGTGTGTGTGTGTGTGTGTGTGTGTGTTATTGCTACTCGTATTGCATTTCTTCCCAGGCTGGCGTTGCTGCTGTGTCCTAAGGTGGTGGCCGAGGGTCTAGCTAAGCAGGTGCAATCTAGAGGTAATCAATAACCGATAGGAGTTCGCGGTACACCTCGGGAAGGGTTCAGTCAAGAGTCCCGAGGCGGTAAGACACCCTTGTTGCCTCCTTGAAGGTTAAGAAATAAGATAAATAAAGTGAGTTTGAATGTATGTTTTCCTGATGCTGTCTCGCTATGTGTGTGTGTGTGTGTGTGTGGTGTGTGTGTGTGTGTGTGTGACTGTTATACACACGTGCTGGATAACATATGTATTCACGCAGGGCTTGGCAGGGGTAAAAATATTCCTGTCACATCCCGGCAACACCAACACTAACAAAAACAACAACAACAACAACAACAACAGCATGAAGCACTCTCCATTCACGCCACAGTCACACACAACTGCACCACCATTCTTCCCTACGGTTTTTATTTTCCCATCGTTTTTACATTTAACTGTCTCCCTCTCCCACTCTCTCTCTCTTTCTTTCTCTATCTATCTATCTCTCTCAATCTCCCTCTCTCTCGGTTCGCCCCTGTTTTCCCCACAAGCAACGCCTCTCTCTCTCTCTCTCTCTCTCTCTCTCTCTCTCTCTCTCTCTCTCTCTCTCTCTCTCTCTCTCTCCCCTGCAGGAATTTTTTGTTTTAACGCCAGACGGTCAGTTAGAATTGAAAAAGGCAAACATTGCAGTGCGTCCTCATTGATTTACTTGTTTTATTTCTTGTTGTCATCGTCATCCCCCTTATTCCTTCTTCCTTACCTATATTGAATCTTCATTTTTCTATATTCCCTCCTCCTCCTCCTCCTCCTCCTCCTTCTCCTCCTCCTCCTCCTTCTCCTCCTTCTCCTCCTCCTCCTCCTCCTCTTTTCCTTTATGCACTTTCATCCTCCCTCCACAATAACCTAAAATCATATTCTCTATTCATTCAAATGTTTCCCTTCACTGCCTCTGAAATAACGTTGCTTCTCTCCGTTTTTGTTGTGTTGTGGTGTGTGTGTGTGTGTGTGTGTGTGTGTGTGTGTGTGTGTGTGTGTGTGTGTGTGTGTGTGTGTGTGTGTGTGTGTGTGTGTGTGTGTGTGTGTGTGTGTGTGTGTGTGTGTGTGTGTGTGTGTGTGTGTGTGTGTGTGTGTGTGTGTGTGTGTGTGTGTGTGTGCGTGCGTGCGTGCGTGCGTGTGTGTGTGTGTGTGTGTGTGTGTGTGTTTGTTTTAGCCGTCCTTGTAACTGTCAATGCTATAACGTTTGTGTATCTGTCTATGTTACAAACTCAGAATCATTAAAGTGTCGTAGTTCAAGTAACTAAATAGCTGAACATTTAGATACGGTAGAAAATAATCTCAAATATAAAAACATATATGCATATTATTAAGAAGAGATCATTGACACACGACCGTGGATGGCAAATGTCACTTATATTTTACAGAACGTGTATAAAACAGACCATCAGCCGGACTACACTTAATACATATGCAATTCAGTACTAAATCACGAATAAATTCACATATTTACTATCTTTTAAGCATTTCACAACATAGAGCCATTCAATGTCACCTGTCATCACCCTTTAAGAGCATTAAAGTTTATGATAATAGGAAATTTAATCGCAGATAAAAACAGAGTTATCGTTATTAATTCAGTCTGATGGCGAAACAGGTGGTTCATGAGCAGGAAAACACTGCCACCGCCTCTAATACACCATCGCCTCTGAGGGTGGTGTAAATAAAAACGCGGTGATACACTGGTGGCAGCGGTGGGATTATGAGAAGGGTCCTAAGCTGCTACAATAACTGGGGCATCTACTACCAGTTCGACATAACGATAGTC